>JAUYWH010000004.1:1128364-1167666 GCA_034779795.1 Ctenopoma multispine
GCCCAAATAAGTGTAAACTTCTGCCTACTCCTTTTCAAACACAATAATTAAATGATAATATGTAATTATGATGAATGGAAATGTTTGAAATAAAAATTCACTAAACTAAACTAAAACCAAAATGTTACGTAAAGCCACGTCTCCCTCTGCTGTGCAAAAGATGAACATCACCTCTCACAGGTGTTGAAAACAGTGTGTTGATTTTAGGTTTATATATAAAAATAAAATTTTTTTTAAAAAGGCTAATCATTTAAAAAGATAATGTAATTTACCCTGTGGATGAAATTTTCCACTTTGGTCTGCAGTCCCCACCATCTGAACTTGACAGTGACCAGTTTGTATGCACACATGTAGGGACAATCTGTCTTCAGCTCATTCTGGGAGGGAAGAAAAACGAAACATAATTCAGCGCTTTAAATGTATAATGTTCAACATTAGTGCCTTTCTGCTTTCTGGTACCTTCCACTCGGGGCCTAGAGGTCCTCTGCCCGTCTTGGCGGAGTGGAAAAGAGCAGGATCTTCCTCTGGCTTATAGTCCTAACAGAGAACAAAGGACAACATAATGTTAAGCTCCTTCATCAGAACCGACTCTACCTGAGTCCCACCTGCAGATTACAGCTGCCACCAGAGCAACACTCTTTCTGCTGTTAGTGGACATCTTATTCGTTCCAGTTGCATTGTCTTTTTATGTCACTATGCGCCAGCTCCTTTTAAAAAAGGAGAGAGAAATCCAATCCTTTTATTTCAAACATCATCTGTAGTTTAAATGAGGCTCCAAGAGGCTGAGTTATTGGGTAGTTTGCAAAGTTATGTATGTAATTGTGTTTTCAGGGCAACATGCATAAATGTGAGTGACTGAACTCCAGAATCCACCTTCTCTGCGTGTATCCTGAAGAGAACAAGCTCAGACTGGTCAGTGACTCATACTGAAGCTGTTTTGCCAGATGTTATGTTCAGTCCTGCCTGGAGACACTGAACAATCAGCAACGGCAAGACTGTAAGTTTCACTGCAACCCCCGCAGCTCAAGGCTCACGGTGCTGTTTTAATCTATCAGATATGCTGGGAAAGACTAGTGGATACCTGGAGCAGATGGACATTCAGATTAAACCTTAGGCTCTACACTGATCCACTTAAGTCATTACTGACAGGAGGTAGCATAAGAAGCACTGGGGCAACGGTGACCCACCTGGTAGAAAACGGCAAAATGAAGCATGATAGAAGGCGACTCAGTGATCCAAACACTTACAACTCATTGTCAATCAAATGTAGAAATAATAAACTTAATAAACTTTAGAAGTAGTCGTCTGAATTCTCATGTTTTTTGCGCAGTACTATACAGCAGCTGAACAACAAAGACACATATTAAAAAAAAGTGATAAATTAAAAGATAACGCATGTCCTGGAGCTGCTCCACAGACAGTGAATAATGGATCAGTCACTGGATCAGTGTGACAGCAGTCATACGGATGTTAGACCCCAGGTCCCAGCAGCGTCCATGTGTCAGTAGATAAAATAAAGTAGGAAACTGGTCTCTGCCTCAGGATCTTTGTTCCGATCTGTGCCAGCTGACAGAAGAACCTTTAGAAAGATGTTTTTAGCGTCTAACCTCCTGCGGCATGAACCGTTCCCATTACTATGATTTTAACTCCTCTGACTGACACTAGTAAACTTGTTGTGTTTTACTTTGCTGATTTCTGAGAGCAGACTTGAAGCTTCACACTGACAAATTGTCTTTTGGACTCTTGTTTGACATTTTTACATATGAAACACCTTCCCACAAAGAGGACCAGGAGCCTCATCTGGTGATTTTAGGTTGATTATGCTAATGATCGCTCAGGACTCTCAGGAATGTGCAGCTCCTTGTCATAAAATATGACAACTTATAACAAAACAGCCTGAGCTCTGTTTCCTCCAGTGCGTTTATTGAGTCTGGCTGCGTTTGAGCTACTCACAGCAGCCATGCATGACATCATCCGGCACTGTATGACCGTACAAGCACACATGCCTGGTATGTTACTCGCCATCCAAACACAGCTCGCAGAGTTGTGCTGTTCCGTGTTTTGGTGTTTGAGAAAACTTTAAATTCTAAGATCCGTTATTCAAACCCTCACAACACCGGCCCCTGTGTGGTTTTAACACTCACTCTGTGTTTCACACATCTGTCATCTTTTATCTTGGGTTTTGTGGTTTGAAAAGGTGCCTAAAGACCACTCACCCCAGGGGCCACTTCCTCTTTGTTTGCGATATCGATGGGAACCACCTCCACAGTCCGCCACGTCTGCTCATCCAGGTCGTGCACCTGTCACAAACAGAAAGACAAACAATTAGAACCACGATGCTGACGATCATGCTGAATCAGCCAACAGCCAACAGGGGATATTTTGTTTTAGCTGGGGCCAAATTCAAATCTGTGTTGAGTCCAAGTCAAATTAGATTCAAATTCAAAAGCAAACAGGTGCATTAAAACTTACACATAAACCTGTGTGGCCTCACGTACACATGAAGAGGCAACACTGGGTTTAGTTTGTGTCGTACAGGAGCATTTATTTTAGACGCGTTCAGTTTTCTCATCAGGGCGATGTACAGCACAGCCTGTGAAAACAGTTACGGTTGCTACGGACTGTGAGACTTCAGTAATCTTACAGGTTTACTGCAGCCCCACTAGACAACATGAATCTAATAAGAAACTATTAAATTATAGGCTCTGACACAAATCAATGTTCAGAGGAACAGAAAAACCTGCTTTGGACTTTCTTCCACACTGCGATATGAAAGTGGACGTTAGTGTTGCAGTTTCAGTCTCCGTTTCATAACCGTTACACCCAGGGTACCAAAAACGTTTTTGACCCAGTAGTAGAGCAGATTTTCTTTAAACAAGCCAATAAAATAAAGTGACACTCTGAGTCACATATTTATTTTTTAATTATTTCTTATTTTATATTTACACGTATTTGACAGTTATTAGCAGTTAATAAATACATCTTAATCCTAAATTCCACACAAATTCCACTCCGGTCAGTCCCTGAACGCCAATCAGACGCTACAGTTTTACTTTTAATGTAAAACCTGCAGACAATATGAAAAAGTCCACTTATGACAAGGAAAGGAGGAAAATATCCACCTAACTACCATGATTAGTTGATGGAAAAATGTTCATACTGCGTTATAGAATATGTAGGACCAAGTGATTTTGATGTGCGACTCATCCTAAGGATCTAGGTACTTCCTGGTCTCTGCTCCTTTAAACACCAACATCCCTCCACGCTGTGTCTTCTGCTCACTTACATTTTCTATTGTTCCCATGTCAGGTTTGTGCCACGTCTCAATCTTTATCATAAAGTCGTCCTTCATGTACTCATTCTGAAAAGCAGGAAAAATAAAAACACATTCATGAGGGAATAATGAATATTTCGTTTTTTTAAACGAGAACTTGAGACTTTACTCAGAAACCACGTACCACTCCTAAACTGACAGGTGCACCTGACATCAGCCAGTGCAAATAGAGAGATGCATGAATGGAGAGGTGTACTTAAACCCTACAGCTAAATCCAATTAACGAATCAGACGTTTAGACTGAAACAACACCGGTGATGCAGCTAATTTTAACCTTTGCGACAGAGGTCAGCTAGCAGTACAACAGGCAGTGAAAAGAAATGCATAAGAGTGACGTCGTATCAAATATCTGTTGCATAATGGTGAAAGTCTGTCGCATACAGATATTAATAGCAGTGTACACAGGGATTATGAGTTATTACGGCCTACATAGCTAGCCACAGCAACATTAAAACAGCAAAACTTCAGAGAAACATCAAATTATTTTTATGAAATTGCAGCAATCAGCAGAACCTGTTGTGCCAAATTTAACTGTAGGTGCACCATTGACCGTAAGATTGACGTCTTGACAGTGCTGGCATTTGGGTGAAGAGAAAAAGCTGCAGAGGCTTATTAGCGGTGTTGCATCATCTGCTTCTGAGAGAGCACAAACTGGCCCACACAAGAAGAAAAGCATCACTGTACGAGCATGTGCAGCAACTTAAACTAGTCTTCTGAGAAGCTTTAATATCCACATAGACTGTAAAGACAAGCAGACATTTTCACTTTGTGCCACAGTGTAGGAAGTTTAACATTCAACTTACCGTCACAACTGCAGAGGGAAAAGGAAAAGAGGAGAAAACCAGCATCAGTATCAGGATGAAATGTATCATGTCATTAAAAATCTGAACACTTTCAAATCATATGCAAGCACAATGCAAAGAGTTAATTTATTGTTCAGCAGAAACTTACTAGTGCGACAGTAGGGGTAGGCGTTCCAGGCCTTTTCGTGAAAAACTAACGCTCCCTCTGGTGCAATCATCTTCACGTATCCTGGGACTTTACTGCAGTGGGAGAAAAACAAGTCAGACACTCAAGTCCATGGTCATTTCAAGAGAAATTAAACTTAATTTAGATTTATTACTTGAATGGTTAAAGATTAAAAAACGATTTCGTTTGTATCAGGGATAAATTAAATCCTCATTTCTGTTTGTTTGGTTGTTGGTGCCACTGGGTCAAAAGGTCTAAAGCACAGATTTCCTGCAGTATCAAAGCACCAGTCATGCAACATAATAGAGGCTGAAAAAAATGAAAGGAAACACCTGACAATGCGTAGGATCTGTCTTCAGGACAGCTTCAGTTAAACCATAAAATTATGTTAGTTCACATCTGGGCTGAAAACTACCTGTGTGTGTGTTTGTGACTGAACATATTATTTTAATATACAGAGATGATGAAGAAGGCAAAGTGTTTGTACACTGGTTCAGTAAAATGATTGCTTATTTTGCTGTTACACAACCGTGCCGAGTACTTCTCACACCTAATGTCTCCGCTCTTACGTTGGCAGCAGATACAGCTCCACCATCAGATGTAACAGCTGGCAGCCGACATTGGTGGTGAAAGGTTTTCTGCGATTCAGGCGGTGGTAAAAATTCAGATCATGTTGCCTTTTTCATTGCTAGCGCTCCAGGTTTTATGTGTCCTACTTGCTAAGATGACCTGTTCTGGGAGTTGGCTGAAGATGACAACAATGTGATATATGACGGCACTGTTTAAATGAAAAATGTTTCCAAGCACCAGCATGATGCTGGTATTTATGGCCGTCACAAAAGTGTGGTAAATACTGAGGCTACAGGTGTTCGCCCGTCTCTCAAGCCTCACGGCGAGCGCCTCCTTACAACTGCTGCTTATGTCTCGTGAAGTTTACAATATGTTCTGTTCTTTAGAGGGAGAAAGATTCATTGATTTTATTTCAAAGACTTGCCTCTTTAGATGGTATATTTTATGTGTGTATTGTCCCTTCTCCCCATCCTTCTCGTAGGGTTCATTCTTCAGAACCTCAATGCCTTCTCCTCCTCCCGTCTCATTCTTGCTGGCCTCGGCTACAGAGTACAGCTGCCCTACTTGATACTGTGGGGACATGGTAAGAAAACATGCAGCCTTAAATAACACAGACAAATCCTGTGGTCATTTTCCAGTACATTCATTCGTCCACTGAAGCTTTTCCTGTATCTATGCTCACAGATTCCTTCTGAACGTCATAGGTATTAGGGGTAAAATGATTCTCAGACCTGTGGGTAAGAGTCACGGTTCAGGTAGTTTCTCCTACTTTGTTCTTTCAAAACACGGTTGACCTACACTCTGTACTGAAACTGAACGCAGCGCCCCAGGCCTGCAGCTGACTGACAGTTCATGCCTTAGATGTAGACAAGTAAAGTATTTGCACGAAAGCAAATGCTAGGTTTTCTTATGACAAGAACTATCAGATCACAGTTGTGTCTTCTGGGACCACATCTAAAGACCACAGACAGTTGCATTCCCGTTTCAGTGTTAGTTTCAGAAGTATTATAGCCCTAAAATGTAAAACGGTTTATCCATTGGGAACAATAAAGAAATTTAAAAGAACTACCTTGATACTACCAGCAGCTGCAACACCTAATAATCCTACATCTAAATCCTACTGTAAAAACTAACAACACATGAGTGAAGTCTAGCAGCAATTCTGCTTGTGTTTACTCTATGGAAATATTTTATTTATGTACTAAAAAGTACTATTACTACTTGAAAAACCTGCTTCTCTAACAGATAACTATACTCCCCCCACCAGTGTGAACAGCGTAAACCTGGAGCAAGATATGATGTCATTAAATGGGGTCGGGGCTAAAGTCTATTTTGAGATTAAACAGACCAGAGTTTCACAAAAAAGCTCAAATATGTCATTACTATTAATATTAAGACAAAACAAAGTCTGAGATATTTTTAAAGGTAGATTCCTGCCTCCCCAGTACCAGTGCTCTCTAACAAAGCCCATTTTTTCTTCCAGTATGTGGCCTGAGTGGACGAGCAATCAGTGTACAGGAGAAAATTAACACAACTATGACTCCAACCTGCTGTAGATATAATATAAGACTGGATCCAAAGGATGTATTCACATAATATATTAAAGAGGAGGTAAAGATACTCACCTCTTCCACAGAAACCGGCAACACTACACGGCTGAGAGAGGGAAGACAGGGTAGAGGTGGTGCAGGAAATGAAGAGAGAAACAAATAACACATTAAAACAATCATTAGTGATTATACAGGGATATAAATAGCAGACATGTAAATGTTAAAGATCTGAAACAGTCCATGTGCAGATGGCAGCATCCAAACTGTTTGATATTCCTGTTTTTGTGCAGACTGCACAAAACTGATTGTTTTTATATGACCACAAATGCTTGAGTACTAAACCCACCACAACCTCAGATAGTAAATGGTAAATGTTCTGGACTTATATAGCGCTTTTCTACATAGGCTGGTACTCAAAGCGCTTTACATTGCTTCTCATTCACCCATTCACACACACAAGCACACACACATTCACACACTGATGGCAGAGCTGCTATGCAGCTTGACCTGACACACCGGGGGCAATTTGGGGTTCAGTATCTTGCCCAAGGACACTTCGACATATGACAGGAGGAGCCGGGAATCGAACCACCGATCTTACGATTGGCAGGCAACTACTCTACCTCCTGAGTCACAGCCAAGTGACCAAACAAAGATGGAAAAGCACAAAGCTGTTTTTCTTTGGGGAAAAAATGAGCTGGGCATGTGCTAAAAGAGGAAAATATGTCTCCCAGTGTAATACATTATGTCCCCAAAAGTCTGTCATTTAAAAGCTGCAAAAACTGCCCAGTACTGAGAAAACAAGACACTGGGAGTGATTCTGCATGTACGACACAAGGAAATAAAAATAACAAAATGAAAATGAGTTAACAGAGACTGTAATAAAAAATGTTAATACAATGACAACATCTGTAACTGTGCATTCATGTTGGTAATGATTTCTATTTATTCTCTAATAACACAGCACTTAAATAACGTCACATCAGTAAAACAGACTTAATGTTGGATGCTCACAGTGTAGCTTACAGTGCCATAGTAAGTACTATGCTTAGTACTTTGCTCCTATTTTTCCTCCACAATATGCTAAAATAACTTGACTCAATAGTCCGATCTTAGCAGATAGACTAGGCTCAATCAGCAGCACGAAGAGCAGCATAACCAAGGTGCTGATCATGCACAGTCTATACGTGGAAATCACAGATTAATTATTTACTACACAGACACAGTTTAAAGAGGAGAAACTCCTCTCTGACTTCTCACAATTCACACATATACAGCACTACGATGAGCAGATTCAGCTCCCGGAGTTTGACCGGAACATAAAGTGACTGCTCAGGTACTGAAAATACAGCGTGAGCCATTCTGCTGTATATGTATATTCAACCAAAAATGAAGAGAAACTCTGAACTCCACAGAACATGTTATAACTCCAAGAGACTAAAGAGATTTTTCTCATGAATGCAGCCACTAATACTTAATAAACTTTATACTTCATAGCCAAAAACAACTAAATGGCAGAAAATAACAACTTCGATAATCAATTAACTGTTTTGCTCATTCATCAAGTAAAAAAAAAAAAAAAAAAATTAAATTCTCAGGTTTCGGTTTCAGCAACTACTTGTAATATAATCATTACAGTTTAATCAATACATTGATAGGACATGAACATAATTGTTAGCTACCAATCTGATAAGTTGTTTAAGTAAAGGTTCTAGTAAAAACACCAAATATTTAATAGTTTCAACTTCTTCATCAAGAGGATTGTCTATCTTTCTCTGTTTTATTCCATTTTAAACTGAATATTTCAGTTTTTTTGCACCATTTCAGACAAAACAAAATAAATTCAAGAGTTTCTTTTATAAGCAGAATAATTAATACCTCATAATGAAATTCTATTTTCATGAAGCTTGTATAATTTGTTTTGTTGACACTGTCATAAAGGTGATAATTCTGCTTTACTGTTGAGGTCACAGTGTGTGAGTGAACACCACAACCGCAATACGTCTCTGAGAGAATGAACATTATCACCTCTGTCAACGTGAGGTTTATGGCTGTGTTGTAGTGGACTGCTTTAGATGATACAGGTTAATAAGTTGCCAGCAGGTGTGTTACACACACACACAGACACACACAGACACACACAGACACACACAGACACACACAGACACACACAGACACACACAGACACACACAGACACACACAGACAGACGCTGATTTTGGCACCATCAGGCATGTAACTGGAGGAACAGTGTAACACTACTGGAAAAACAAAAGCAGAGTGCAGTGTTTTCTGGTGTTGGCTCACACTGATGTGCACTGCAGCTTTTTTAACAGTGAGAAATTAACATGCTGGCTCTGGCAAAATGTACACAAGTACCCACTGCATTTAGAAGCAGATCAGTCAAGTACACCGAGCGCGTTACCCCAGTGAAGTTTTAATCCTGTGTCACGAAGAGCTGGGAGGTTTCACTCCCAACTGAAGTCTACACACCTGCACATTTCCCTGATTAGCATATTATCTCAGCACGAGACGAGAAGTGAATCAGTGACCAATAGTACATCTGCTGCCACCATCCAAGACTGTAGGAACATTTCAGTGGTACTAAATCAGACGTTTATTAATCAAAAGCATTTGTTTTCCTTCTAGTGCAGATCAAATGTGACCACAACAAACCCACACCTCAATAAAGGCAAACCCTGACACCAAAAAGGTTTCTGTTCTCTTAAAGAGAGATTCTGTTTGCCTAAAGCTATGTTAATTATGTCTCGACTACTTGCTGTTAAGAAACTAGCCTGACATCAACTGTTTAATCCTCCATTGAAGACAGACACAAATAACTTAATATGTCCAGCGACTGCTTGTAATTTGCATCTCAAGTATTCAGTGTCATGCATTCATTACGCTGTAAACCTAAATCAAGTGTGATACAGAGCAGTAGCAGTTGCAGGAGAAAAGGGTCCACACTGGACGACCCAGTCACAATTCAAGTGGTTTTGTAGTCCAGGTAACCTGTAGCTATGTGATCCAGTGTAAGCCGTGGACATTGCAGACACCTGAAGCACAGGTTAGACACAGAGGGGCTAATCAGCCTTCATAAAAGTCTGAATTATGAGCAGTGTGATTTTTCTCTGCAATGACTGCATAATCTCCCACTCTACAAAGCTGAACAATAATTATAGTTATTTTTGAAGTACAACAAGCAATTTCACTTAGGTTTAAATGATAATGGACATTTTCTCATCAATACAAACAATCAACAGAGCATGTAACTGTCAGGTTAGCTAATAAGGAAAGTAAATGCCAGTTTCAACATTAAATTTAGCAGAAATAGCAAAGAGATGATTTAATTAGAAACAAGTGAAATCTGTCTCTGTCAACAGGCCAGTTAGTTAAACAAGATTTTTGAAGTTGGGATTGGACAAGTGATTAGGTGCTGAAAGTAATGCTTTGAAACACTGCCAAAGACACTGAACAGGGTAAACATGACCATGAAGCTGAACAGTCACCTCCCTGAAAACAAGAATATTTTAGCTTCACTTTCATAGTGTACTGTTCAGTTTATGAAGTTTACTGAGGCATCACTAATAACACAGCCACACAGATAACAGTTGTGGTTTGATAGCAATCCTGCCCAGATGTCTCAGATTAGTCTCTTCTGTTTGTCTGCAGTAAGAAAATGAAATTGCCAGCACTGATAGTGACACACGCACAAACAATAATCTGCAGCTTTGTAAGATTTCCACTGAATGGGACTATTTTGGAAGGTTGAAGCCCAAGTTAATTTTATATTAAACCTTTATATTTTTGCAAAGCATCTTATGTAGTGATCTCTTACAAGCCTGCGTGGCATCTTTAAATCAGATGTGAAATTTTGTAAACCCATCCATTAACAAGCGTTTATGATATATTTAGAATTTGCCTGTTAATAATGCATTCACCCCCTAAATCAGGAGTGGTAAAAGTGCTAGGGATTTAAGATTAATATAAAAATGGCAAACAAATAAAACTACAGTAAAATTACTTAGTTACCCTCCACCTTAGTACACAGTCTTACATTACTGATATCAGATTTTGCTAAGTTACCGTTATGTGGAGATGATAGCCACATAGTAAAAGCTAGTTCTGGGCCACTGAACAGTTCAAATACAAGTGACTTATAAGCATTAGTGTGATAATTAATTCTGTTACACAGCAGAATTACTCTGATGTTCCTCTTAGCCGCCCAGTTAAAGGGCTAACTCCTTAATGCTAGCGCCAAAGTAACAGGAAAGTAGTTCCAGTCTTTCCATAACCTCAAGCTAGCTAGAAGGGTACAGGCTTTGTGCAGTGGGTCAATACTGGGGGGTTATTCCTATTGAAATATTAATTATGGCTGAGGCCGAGTCTAAAATATCCACCAGCTATGTTATAACTTACAATTCAGTGTTACATGTGTACATTACAATTAACTCCGCTGTCACAAAATTGTCGTGCTAGCAGCTAGCAGGTTGCTAAGGCTAACTTAGCTAGCTAGCATTAATGGTAAATCCGACGGAGAAGGAAGCTTAATCTGTCACACACGGGACCAAAGCTTAACATTATGGCACTTTAAAGATATAACGCCAGCTACCACGCTGCTAACTGGCTAGTTGCATCCCTGCTGGTCGTGTGACCAGGAATTCAAGCCATCATAACTAAACTGAATGTGCAGATTGTTTGTATGTGGCTAGTGCAGCGTTTTTATGTAACTCATATTCATTAAGAAGCTAATTATCCGCTCGGCTGCTACAACTCAAGCTAACGCTAGCTTGCACTAGCAACGCCTAAAAAAGACCGGTGTGTCCCGTTATCCACATCCTGATCCACCCTGCGCAAAGCTGGATTTTTACGGGCTGGGAGAGAGTAAATTCCAGCGAACGACAGCAGTAAACGCCACGCACATATCTACCCCTCAGTAATACACCCTAAGACAGATGTAAATGCCGTTATAAATGCGACAAGAGACATTTTTAAAAAACACTTCAGACTCACTATTCCTTGATGAGCACCATCTTCGTCACCCGGGTTGCGGCTGCGCACTGGAAGTCGACGCCACAGAGAATTATCAACAAGTTGGTCCCGCCCCCCTGGATGAATGTGATTGGGTGAAAAATCCACACCATTTTCCTGTACTTTATTACTGACAGGTATTATTACCAGAAAGTAACGCAGTAAATTTACTCAAGTACTGCACTACCTCACTTTTGAGGTAGTTGTACTCTTACTTACTTACTCTGCAACAATTCAGACAGAAATATTGTACTTTCTAATAGGTATTGTACCCTTACACTACTACATGTAGCCTACTTGATTGTTTTATCTCATTTGGAGGTGCAGATTCTCAACAAAAAACGAATAAATTATGACCTTTGTTCTATGCAAAGATCTTTGATTTCAATTTGAATTAATCACTGAAAAATAAATTGCCTTAATTTTAATTTTTTTAAGTTTGTGAAATGAGTTCACAATAAATGTTTCCTCTTCTTTAAAAAGTAAAGTTGCTCTGGTGTGCAGCTCCAACATTACATTTGTTATAGCTAGTAACTAAAGGTTCAGTTTGTGAACATGAATGCAGGAAGAAGATGCAGAAGGATGCAGGTTTTTGAAGTGGTTCGCTCCTTGAATCTGTTCATAAATTAAACTTACCAAGACCTGAAAATGTTAGATTTCTCTAGAAAACTTATATATGAGGTATGTAGAAGAAATCTGTACCAGACCTGTTCATTCATGGTCAAGTTTCAAAAATCTAGATCTTAAATTTAAAACATTACTATATATGGTGTAAATCTATATATACAGAAGTAAAAGGTACAATATCTCCCCCTTAACGTTCATAAATTAGAAATATAAAGTAGTTTAAGATGTAAATATTAGTAAAGTACAAACACCTGGACTAAATACCTACGATACTTTTTACTGTTTTATATTTATTATAGGTAAAATAATTAATAAAGAATATTTACTTCCATTATGGTCACCAAAGCAAGACAAGAAAAAAAGAGATTTTTATTTGACAACTTCTTGAGAATTGAGATATTTTGGAATAGAAGTCGGGCACCGCTGCAAAATTGTACACTATAAAGTTAATGAAACACATAACAGTAAGAGGTACCATGCTGAAGATCACACAATAAACTAAATCTCCATAAAAATATCAAAATGTTTTCTTTACTTTGTGTTGTCTTTATAAAATGTGTAATAATGACTGGAAAACACACTTTACTGTAAAAATAAATGACAACAGTGAGCACTGATAATGACATTTAACAATAATCATTAAATCAAGATCAAATTCAACTTACACAAAGATAGCGAGCGTTACGGTCAATAGAAAATTTCCTGTTTTCAGGCATTCAGTCAAAAGATTGAAAGTCACAATGTCATATTTCAGTGTACATGGAGGCATTAAGACACATGCTCTCTAGTCAGTAATGGAAACAGAATTAAAGCCAGAGTCAGTTTATCCATCCAAATGTGTCCAGACAAAGGCACAGTCATCACATTCAAAACATTCAAATCAGGTATAAAATCACCATTAGTTCAGTATGAGACAAGACTTTTTTGTTCCTCAGCTGCTAAAAATGTGGTTTTATTCCACTTCTGTCACTGTACAAATGCAGAAAACAAAACATGGCATTGGTCTAACGGGTCCTGAATTTAGCCTGGTAAAAACGCCCAAACTCAACATTTAGAAGACGGAAAAAAATGTCCAGGAGAGAGGAATTTGTAGCCATTCCCAGAGGGAAGTCTAATGCCTCCTAAAGTGTTTGTGGGAAGATTAGGAGACGCCTCCAGTTTCTGGTGACCATTTGGTCTGTTGTCACTGTTGTGATCCTCGGGTCTCTCTGTGTTTGTCCTGACAGACTCGTGTCTAGGTGAGAGATTCAACAAACCCAAAACATCTTTCTGAACTGTGCTCATTTTTTTATTCCCACCTCGCAGTAAGCTAGCAGGGCAGGGCACGTCGTGTTTCTGGCTGGCGTTGGCCCAGAAGGTTTTTAAGTTATGAATCGTCTGGACTTTATGATCCTGCGATGACTGGTTCAGTTTGGGGGTGTTTGCCGGGCTGGAGGAGGCTGAAACGGATCCTGTGGAGGAGTAAGAAAGCGCTGGTGATGGGGCACTGTCAGCAGGGGAGCGGGAAGGTGAGATGTGGGTGGTGTAAGGTGAAGTAGGGTATTTCAGTTTTAGCTGAGCCGGCACGTGCACATCCGGTGAAGGTGAAACCTGCTTTTTTGCAGAGAGAGATAAAGGAGGAGAGGAATGAGCGGGGCTGATGAAGCCTGAGCTGATTTTCTGTAGCGAAGAGGAGCGGGATGGTGGTTTAGGCCGTGTTGGAGGAGGTGTTGAGACAGAGGTGGAGAGAGGTGAAAGATGACTAGAGAGAGAAAGAGGAGAGGAAGAAGCCTTTAGACTTGCTCTACTGGGTGGTCTGCTAAAAGCGCTGGTCTCAGAGGGCTGAAACCCTCGTGCTCCTCCAGTTGGAGTCAGAGTTGGGGTTGTGGGAGTAGAGAGAGATGGCTGTCTGGCATGTGCCTCTTCTCTCCCCTCAGTTGCCCTCAGTGTCTTCCCTCTTATGTTTGCTTTCTGCATGTTCTCCACAGCTTGCATGTGGCCCTGGGTCTCCTCCAGGATCTTCTGGGCCAGTTCCTGGGGATCCATTTGTCCTGCAGGTCCCGTCCTCTCCTCCTGGGATTTGACCGTGCTGTCTGTCTCAGTGCTCGACTGGTCTGAGTCTGAGCTACTAACCTTGCCTTTCCCAGTTCTCTGCGGAGATGGGCTAGAAAAAAAGAAAAAAACAGTTCAAATGATGTAATAAAACCACAAAAGGTAAAATATATAAGACGTAAAAGATGAGCAGCATTAAAAGGACTAAAAATCCAAAGTTAACATAAAAACTGAGGATTAAATGTTGTTTATCTGATTCTGCTCTATTTCTAGGATAGAAATGAAACTGTTGTGTCTTCTCAGGAAGGGAAACAAGGTCAAACGCGTGTGATGAGCTTTAACTACGTGTCCTCTGAGACGACACAGCCTTCGTCTGACAGGACTTTTGCTGATTGGAATATTGTTTCTTTATTTAGCTAATTCTGTAACTGCAGTGAACAAAGCTCCATGTGTTGATCTTCTGAACTTTTGTTCTGTCTGATTCTACTTTGGATAAAACTGCTCCAGTTTTCATAAAGGTCGTTAAAGTGCTAAAGTCCTCATTTATGTTTGGTCTTAAAATGCACCTTAGGAGATACCACTCAAACCACTAGTAGAGGTGCTAATATGTCCTGATGCATACCAGACAAGGACGTTACAGGAAAATATGTCATCAGTGCAGGATGTGGTGGTTGATTTTGGTGAGAGCACATCCAGCCTGAGGCGTGCTGACCTTGACGGTCTGACTGTATGTCCTATGTTAGCGATACCTTGGAGACATATGTACATGGACTGGTGCGAACGCTGATGAGTCTTGACAATCCACATGTAGACAGACTCATGAACTGCTCTCCGTTCAAACCAACCTGAGTGTCATCCGAACATTATGTGATATTTAATGGATTTAACACAGACCAACACAGTAGGACATTCCCTGTGTTAACTCATAGCAGCTCTGACTTTCAGCCCTGTTCAGTGGATTTTAGACCAGATCTTCTTGACCGAACTAACAACACTGAACTTACATTTCCTGCTTGACTTTGGTTGGAATTGTTGGCGGCTGTGGCGGAGGAGCTTTAATTGGAGATGTAGGTGTGCTGATGCTTCCCTTGGAGGAAACTGTTATAGGATAACCATGCCCTCCAGCCGATCCTCTCCCGGCACCGCCTCTGCCATGTCTGTGTCCTGTAGGCAGCGGCAGAGTGTCACAGTCCCTGCCCCCTCGTCCTAACGGCTCACTGCTTATGATGGAGTACCCCTCATACTCCTCGTCCTCTCCTTCTCCTGCCATTCCTCCTCCCCGGTTGCTCAGTCGACCTCGTGACAGCCCACCTGGATGGTGGTGCGAGGCGTAGAGGCCCGCCACTCCCTGAGCTCTCTCTGGCTCCTGTTGATGTGAGCGCTGGCTGATGATGTCACTTCCTGCGGGCTCAGGCCTTGACAGGAAACTGAGAGAGGAGGCGAGGGAGCTGAGGCTGTAAACTGAGATGGCGTCGCAGGAAAGGTTGTCCGGGCAGACTGGGGGTAAGAACGAGGGCTGAGGTGGGTAACAACTGAAGGAGAGGGGTAAAGAGTGAGGCTGGGAGGCTGACTGGGAGGAGGACAGAGACTCCAGAGAGGAGGAACTGTCCATGCTCAGTCGTTTGGGAAGCTCTGTGGAATCTGGAGAAAGATGATTGACATATTAGATTTTATAGGATTTTAGAAGAACACACAGGAGGAAAAAGTTCTGATCAGCATTATTCTCACCAAACAGCGCTAAAAGAGACTGAAGGGCAAAGTGCATGATGCGTCTGCTGGCCTGCTTTCCAGTCTTCAGCACAACCTCCTCTTGACCCACCTCACAAAGATCAAACCCTAAGACAGACAGTGGAGGAAAGTAGCTAAGTACATTTACTCAAAAACAGTTTGGAGGCTACAGACTCGTGATAAACTTGTGTTTTTTTCTGTGTTTAGAGATAAATGATGTGGTTTTCATTCCACTGCATCTACTTAACAGCTACGGTAATTAAATAATTAGATACTTCAGATTAAATGTGATGAACTTATAAAACAGCTTAGACCAGCTGCAACACTGCAAAGTTTTACATACAGTAGTTTGTACGTTGTTAAGTCTGCGGCTGTATGTGTAGGATAGTCAAACTATTTCTGATGAATGAAAAATCTAAAAAGACAAAATGACTAACGCTGGATGTTGATGTAAATGTTCTATAATGTAAATCATCATCAATCCTGATGGGTACGTTTCAGGGGATATAGTAGACATTAGTGAGGAAGCCAGAGCCAAATGTAAAATCAGTTTTATCTTAATGATGTGATCATGTGAATTCTTACTGGTGTTCACAGTTTTTAGGATGCACCTAACCACATAACCACGTAACGACACAACCATAAGGTCAATTACTGTAATGACAATATAGGACGAAAAAATGAAACTGAAGCTTCTTGAAGTTTCTTCTGCTGGCGACTCACCGAGTGCTGCCAGGAACTCATGACAGCCTGGAAGCCTCCATAGCTGCACACTTATCGACACTTGAATAGGAGCCAGTGAAAAGTCTTGCTCTTTGTCGCCTGACTGCAACTGCACCAGCACTTGGTGAAGCTATAAAGAGGAAAGACGATATCATGACTGGAGGAAAGAAAGCATGTGGATACTTCTCTTCTTTCTGACTAATGTCTCTTAGCACATCTTTATCACTTACCATTCCCACCATGCTTTTAACTGCCTTTGTGAGGTGAGTATGAGAGAGGAGGAAACACAACTTTAGTGGTTTATTCCTGCGCAAACGTCGGCTTTGAGTCACTGCACACTCACTCATGCATGAATGATGAATTGCATATGCTGACGCTGATGACGACACCCACATGGTGTGGAGAACTTCCAGAGTCATGCAAAAGCAACCACATGACCTAAGAAGGGTGACGTAACCAAATCCCCGCGACTAACATAAACACGCACTCGCCACGGTCTTTAGACGGCGAACACGTGTACAGTTAAATGGAATCCCACAGTTACACTTATTATGTTTCAGTTTTCCGTGAAACAGCAATTCCAAAAAAGTTGGGACAGAGCCATGTTTACCACGGCTTACCGTGTCTTCTCTTAGCACATGAACACTAAGGCAATAAGTAAAGGCAAAAACACTCATGAACAAGTGGTGCAAAGTAACTACGTGTGTTCAAACCTCAGGTAATGTACAGTTCTATTATATTACAGTATGTCCATTTTAATTATTTGACAGGTAGAGTGACTTTTGGAGTCAAAGTTCACATAAAAACATGTTGAATTAAACCAGTAATTGAAAAACAAATGTGTGATACTGTAGAAAAGTGCAGATCATTTACCATCTGATCTAAAATGTCACAAAATGAGATTAGAAACTAGAAATAGAAATGTTCCTTTCCTTCCCTTGGCGTTACATGGACCACATTATTTGAGGACAGTATCTGGCATCACAGCGTGTCAGTACCTTCAGGATGAGCTGCTCTCCAGCCTCAGACGCCGACACCAGCTTACACAGAGCCTGCAGGGCTGGAGGAGTGAGACCTGTGGACGCACATGTAATACCATCCTTAACTTGTCTGTTGATAGAATATTATACAAGCACCTGTTCTTCTGTTTCTTCATTTAATTTATTATGTTCATGTTATAAAATGTTTTATTCTTAAATGTTTTATTGTCCTTTGTCTGTTTTTTCTATATACTGTTTCCTACTTTAATATATTTTGTTGTTTATAGTACAATTTAATTTCAAATGTTATTTTTCATCATACACACGTTATGTGATTTAATGCTTTGTCACATGTTTTATTATTATTATTATTATTATTATTATTATTAAATTTATTATTATTTTGTTTTCAGTTTTTCTGTCATTGCTTTACCGGTTTTTAGCATTTTTCTACTTCATTTTGACATATTTTATATTTTTATTATAAATCTTTTCATTGTCTTTTATCTTCTTTGTTCATTTTAAACTTTGTTTTAATTCATTTTATTGCTTTTATTAAACATTTTGTCTTTGTTTTAATTATTCTCTATCTGATGTAATTCCCACAAATTAAATGTAATTTGTTGACACAGTGTTAGTGGACAAGCTGTAGTACCAAGCAGGGACTGCAGAGTGGTGCTGCACTGTTGCAGCCGGTCTCCAGGGTCTGACGTGGGAAAGAAAACTGCCGCGGGGAGACCAGCACCGCTACCAGAGAAGTCCAACCTAAAACCCACAGCAGACAGGAGGGCCTGCCATCCGGGCACGCCACCAACCTTATCCAGAGGAAAAACAGAACACGGACGTGAGCCAACAAGATGCAGAAGATGACATTTAAAAGCTGAGGTGAACCAGCGCAGACACAGACCTTATTCTCCACGCTTTGCTGCGATGTGTACATTGGATTACACTGGCCACTCTGAATGCGCTGCAAAGACTTCTCAACCTGAAGAGACAAAGACAAAAGTTCATGATATACTGTGTCATCACTCATCATGCCGTTTCATAACGTATGGCTGACACATTTAGCAAAACTAAGAAGGACTCCAGACTCCAAAGTATCCTCACCAGGTGTAACAGCACTCTCAGAGCGTCTCTGGCTCTCTCTGGATACTGGAGGATCTCCGCCAGCGCTTGGCCAACCAGAGACATGGGGCTGTTCAGCTTCACGTCGTTGCCAATGAGCATGTAACCTAAATGGAAAATACACACCAGCACATTAAAGATATTTAAGTTTATGTTCAGATTTTTTTACTCTATAAAAGAAACCCGCAACAGCTCATTAAACTGGCCACTAGGGGGCAGAACGGGAATGGTTATATCATTAATGTTTTAAGCTATTTTAGTGAAGAAGACGCATTATCATTCATTTGGAGACATGTTGTGTCCACCTAATGAATCTAAGGCCAATATCCCTTCTGTTTCAGCTCTGTCTGGTGAAATCTCTGTGTCTGTCTGCCACTGAAAACAGCTTCCTGTTGGGGTTTTATCACAGTAATAGTGTTTATGTTCAGGGACGTATCCTCACCTGCCCAGTTGGAGGGGTGTGAGAAGTGCTTGCTGCTTTGCAGTGTCTTCATGGCCTCTGTCAGAGCTGCACTGGCTTTGGTCCCGTTGAGAAGGGCTGTGTAGAAAGAGTGTGTGAACAGTTTGGAGGCAGCTACTGGTACAGGCCACAGAGAGACGCACACACACTGGACCCCTGCAGCCAAGAAGGCTCGGGTCAGACCCACCACCCCGTCAGCTGTCACCCTGCTGCTGGACTCTGGATACAGCCTGAGGTGACAAAGAGTGAGGGGTCAGATGTCTCTGTCAAATATAACAGTCTTCGTCAAATACGGAATCTGTGACATTTTACCTCAGAACCACCAGTTTTACACTCAAGCACAGGTCCAGTATATCTGCAGCAGTGAGGAGGAAGTCTTGAAGTGCGGGAATATCACACACACTATCCACGTCCTGGCTGGTTTCTTCTGCTCCTCTAAGTCTCGCTGGGCTGCTGTGACTCTTCAAAAACAAGCCTGTGACCTTTCCGTCCTGATCTTCAGCCTCGCCTGAGGTCGATGCCCCACACGGTGATTTTTCCCTGGGTCGGCCACCTGCCCCCTCCCCTCCTGCATGGTCTGTTCCGGGAGCGAGGACCAAAGCTGCGAGCCTCCAGGATATATGAGTCGCAAAGTGAACACACTCTGTTTGACCGAGAGCTGCTAAAACGCACTCCTTTGTGGCATTTGATCCAGTGAGGGGATGACATCCAAGCTGTTCCCCCAGCCAAAGAGCTTCATCTTCAGCTGAGGGTAAGGGGCCCCACAACCAGCGATCCATCACACTGCGGGGCAGCCAAGGAGCCCCAACAACTGCAGCTACCGAGCCTCCGTCAGAGCAAAGTAAAGGCCCACTACGGCGAGGATGAGGCTGGTGTTGGTGTAGGAAGCAAAGAAGAACAAAATGATATGAGCAAAAGAAAACTTCATCATATTACAAAGTAAAACTGTGATTCTCCTACCTTGGTTGTGGCTCCCAGGCTGGCTAAAGAAGGTACAGAAATGAGACTGAACCTTTCATACAGGTACTCGTTAGAAGAGCTGCCTTTGAGCAAGGCAAAAGGGATCAAGTACAGTTCTCCCTCCAGCACCAAAACGAGTTGTCTGTGTCTGCCCACTGGTCCACTGCTGTGCATCAGGCCCTACAGAGACAAGGAGACACGTGGAAGATGTTCAGAAGGAAAAGTAAATACGTTCTGGTACGTACTGGTAATTCTGTTAGTACAGTATTGCTTCATCTGAATTTCATCCATTTGGTCCAAGTCGTGATGACTACTGTGTTTTATCCCATTCAGAGACCGAGTAGAGTGTATGCAGAACATCCTGGTCATTTTTTATGGCCAAAATCACATTATACATCCCTGGGATTAACACAGAAACATACCCCTTCCATTGGCGCAATGAGGAGGTCATAAAGGGCTCGTAGAGGAGGTTTGCTGATGTTACTTGGCTGAGATAGAGGAGAGCACAAGCCGTCCCTCACTGGAGACACGGTGGCACTGTAAAGGCTGGTCATACTCTGACAGCTTCTGTAAGAGGCACGGTGCACACGTACGGACACAAACATACAGTTAACTCAGTTCAAATCAGTAGAATAACAAGACAACAAAGAGCCTGTGAAGCAACAGTGATACGCTGAGCTAAGCGCTAACATCCCTGTACCCAGTTATACATTCATACCACCCATGGAATCAGGCATACTAGCATCTAGATGTCGAGCTAAAACCAGACCTGTTGAAGAGGTTATTTCTGGACACCATGCGCAGGTATCCTGTGGGGTCCGTGCCTGAGGTCAGTTTGTTGTTCAGCTCCTCAAACTGCTGCTCTAACAGATCTCCTGCTTCGCTCTCTGTCTCACTGCTGGAGCAAACTCTGAGACATAGACAGAAACACAACAGACTGCATCATTACTGCAGGTCAGTATCGCAGTTTAGCTATGAATACTGTATTTAACTCTGATATATTTCATTCACCACACACGGAAACAGAAAAATGAAATATGAGTGTCAGATCTTGTTGAGTGGAAACTGGATTTTAGGCTCCAGGCCTGCCACAGACTGAAGACACACAAATCACCGCACTGCAGTGGTCTTCACAAAAAGTCAAAAGCTGTTGTGGGGGAACATTTGCTGATGTAAGACGAGGTGGTGATCTACACACTGGTGCAGTTGTACTGAGCTGAAGTTGCAGGTAGGATAAACGAGGATGAGATAACACTGTATGGCAGCAGGGCAGAGGAAAAAGAAGGCAGATGACACACGGGATGCAGCTCCTCTCTCTCGCTTTGCTCACATTCATCCCTATTGTTTTTCTGACAGTGAGAAGACTCAGCGCTCTGAGGCAGCACATAGGAGCAGTGGTGCTGTGAGGTCAGACCACATGTATCTATACGGTAACTTATCTTTGACGGTTCATACTGAAATTCAACAGTAAAGCCAACAATTACTTATTAAACCCATGTAAGCAGAAGTTTGACCGTCATGTCTTATTTTGGTCAGTATAGCTGGATGCCATTATAATAATAATATTGATGATAAAACCTTCTGCAAAACCAGCAAACACGAACGTCTGCACAAAATTCCCACCCAAACATTTCTCTGTCCCTCTCAGTAGCAAAGACGACTGTCAGGAAAGAGAAAAAACTACCTGCTGTAATGGCTGTCCACTCCCAGAGCCTCCCTAGCATTGCCGATGTACTGCTCCAGAGGCAGAGGACCTCCACCTGCTCCTCCTCCTCCTCCTCCACCACTTTGCGGGCTCCCACCACCATCCTGGAGCTCCGATGCCTCCACTCCGGCCTCTCCAAGATACACCTCGTTAAACTTGACGATACCTGTTACAGCACGTCAGGAAAAACCATGAGCAAATTCGTGCACACAGCAGTGTTTGTATGATGATTCATTTATGTGTGTGTGTGAATGAGAATGTAAAGGGGATAATATATGTGGTGTAATGGTGTTTTTTTTGTGAAAACTGCTGGAGCAGGTGTGTAGAAGCTTTACATGAACGTACCCAGAGGCTCTCAGTCTCTCCACGATAACAGAAAATGTTTGAGGAAAGGCCACGCTGACATTAAGGTTACAGCGAGATTCAAATCAAAAGGTTTATACTCATCGGTGCACAAATGTCATGACATTAGGAATAAGAGACATGTGTCTGTGCAACACACATACGTAGATGTTACACGATTCAGTGTTGGTTTAAGTGTCTTATGGGATTTACTGAGAAATGAAAAATTAAACCCACAGAACATCACAACCTTATTGTTTGAGGTTAGGGTCAAGGGCTGGGGTTTGTGTTCTGTCAACGTTCATACCTGCGCCTGGACAAATCAGCCAGCTGTATAGAAAGTCTCCTGCCAGAGAGTAGTAGAGGACCATGGCCCTCTGACCGTTGACCGTCTCCAGGATGTGCTCCACAGTAACTGGGATGTAATGGTCAGCGCTCGCTGCTTGTTGACTTCCTTTCTGGCGTTCAACCAGGAGATCAGCAAAGGCTCGTGTTCGGCCTCGCTCGGCGATGGCCAGCGCCTCATCGTGGCGTCCTGAGAGACAGAAGACAAACCAATGACAGTGTCTGGGTTGCTTACGCCACCGAATAACAAACACCAGATGAGAGGCCAGTTAAGTCACCTAGGCTGACGAGGACCCTCTGGAGAGCCTGGTATGAGCTGGTTTGCAGATCAAACAGAGAGAGCTTGTAATCCGTACTGTGCTGTGTCTCATGACGGATGGTCTCGAATAACACAGACGCTCTGTACAACTGAAACACACAGTAAACGAACACACATCACACAGAGACTCACATACTCCATCAAACTGTAGCATCCAGTTCTCTAAAGATGCACATAAAGAAGCTAAAGATGCACATAAAGATTCAACTGAAAGTACAGCTCATGTCTCTGCACACATCTGCACACACACATTTACTATGAACTTTATAATATTTTCCCCATATTTTTCAATATTTCCAGTCCATTTAAGATTTGTTTTACTGAGATCTTTACTCAGCTGCTGTGACATCTGAATTTCACCACTGGGATCAATAAAGTTTTATCTCCTGAGCTCTGGACTATAATGACTTTTCCATAAGGACAACAGTGTCGGGGTAAAGGCTGCACATTACAACAACATGCACTGTGTCGCTCTCTCTCTCAGACCCATGAAGCTTCTACACTGTGATTTTCACTTTGTTTTTTTAACATTTCCGGTAGTTAAAATTTATTTTAAAAATGTTGTGAAATATTTTACTTGAGAATAACAACTTGCCTCTAAAAAAGTTAATTCCTTGTAAATGATGAAAACTTAAGATAGAGGTTGAGGATGAGGTTGACTGTAAATAACGGAATATTAGAAAATGTTTTGTTTTGCAGAAAAAAATATCTTCATATTATTTGCTTATTTGTCATATTGCAATATAATCAGGTGAAATAAATATTCGACAAACCTTTCAGACGTTTTTTCCTACTATTTTTACTCCTCATCTGCTCCTCTGCTTCAGGAAACTCAGAATTTAAAAATTATCTCATTTTGAAAAAAACTATCAAATTCACTCTTATTTAATCAGAAAGTCATGTAATCTTTATATTATTGTAATATTGTGTAAAAATCATTATGTCAAATCTGAATGAGCATGTTGTTACACTACTAACCACTGGGTGGCACTACAGACACACAACAGTCTGAAAACTCAGAAGCACGTGAGCCACAGTAGGTGTTATGACTCTCCTCTCCATAGTCTTTCACACTAACTGTCTGCTATTCACTATTTTAAACACAAGACAAACATCCAGAAGATCCCTACAGCAGCAGATCTGTGACCTGTCTGCACACATGATCTGTAAAAACACACACACACACAAACACACACCTGGTGCTGTGCTTCATCCAGGTTTCCACTGGCCCAGAGAGACAGGCCCAGGCGATGGCGTAGCTTAGCTTCATCTTCTCTCCGACCTAACTGCTCTGCCAGACGCAGACCTGAGGAGAGGAGGCAGAGACGGAGAGAGATCAGACGGTGCTTCCTTCAGGCTGATCTGCAAATCATCTCTTTGAAACTTGTGGCACTTTGACACTCAATCGTTGCAACTGTTGCTGCACAGAAGAAAAGTCTTTCTGAGCCCGGGGCCACTCACATCTGCAACTCTTTCTCTGTCATCGGCCCTTTTGTCTTTCTGTCTTTTTATTCTGTCTATTCAGATTCAAAGCTCTTGTATTCTCTCTGCTCTCTTCAGTTTGTCTCAGATATGTTTGATCTCCCCTGCTGTGAAGGAGCAGACAGGCAGCCATGACAGGTTAAATTTAGTTCTCTTTAGGTTCTCAGATTGAACAGATTCTCCTCAAACGTCAAACTCTAACTCCCACTTTTCTGCGTTTTTGTCTCTGCCTGGCCCATGTGATGTTCAGTATCTAACTTATTCTGTCGTTCGGGGAGGTTAATTGGAGGCACACTTCAGCTCTGTCCTCACGTCACCTCGGAGCCCAGTTCCTCGTGGCTTGCTCGGTTAATGATCAGTTAAAATCCAGGGGATCCACAAGTTAAGTGACAAACCGTGACCGTGTCTTACAGGCCCGACGAAGGTCATTAATCAACCCAATCATCTTAAACATCCTTAATGTGCCTCAGCTTCAGCTTGTGTGTACGTGCTTTTCAGGAAGGACTTTCAAGCGGGATTATTTTCAACAAGGATGCAGCTTCAAAGCTGGAAGCGTGATATGCGTGTGTGTTGTGAAGAGCAGTCGAGCTGGAGATGAGGTTTTATCAAACAACAAGCTGCCTGAAGGAAACCACACTCCAGGGTAAACCCCCGAGCACTGATCCTCTATTAGCCTGTGTCAGGCTCATGAATACCTTTCATGCTTCTTCAGGATTTCCGAAATACAGCTCACAGTGTTCTCAGGCTTAAACATCTCCGACTTTAAATAACAACAGCGTGAATGACAGCAGAGGAAGGTAAAATTATGACTCACAGTAAGAGTTTGTTCATAGAACTAATGACAAAATCCTATCAGGTAGCATTATAGGTCTCTGTATTTGGAAGTTGCAGAAATACACAAACTCACTACTTAAATAAAAGCAATACTGGCTTAAAAAAAGTAGTTTCCCAGGTAAAAGATGAGTACAACTCCAGCTCCAGAGGCGAGTTAAACCTAACATGAGATCTTTACTGTAGAGAGATTATTCTGTGATCACCGGAAACACGAGAGTGCTGCTCACTTCATAATAACAAAGCCAGTCTCTCACCTTCCTGTAGGTACATCACAGCCTGTGCATAGTTTTGCAGTGCGTGGTGGATCCTCCCCAGGCTTCCGTAGGCCAGAGTTTTAGCTACCAGGTCATTGGTCTGCGCTGCCACACTGAGGTGCTGCTCCTGAAAGACCACGGCCCGCTCATAGTTTCCTAGAGATTCGTAAGTCAGGCCCAGGTTGCCGTAGGCTCGACCCTGGTTCCTCACGCATCCCGTCTGCTCTGCTATATCCAGAGCCCTTTGGTGCCACTATAGCAGGAGACTTTGATTACTTAAAGGAGCAGTTTGACATTTTAGTAAATGTTCTATTTTTCTACGTTCTTGCAGCAGGTTTTACAGAATGTCACAAGCTTCACAGCTTCCTGACAGAGCACATGACTTCCTAGAGTCTCTGCATGTTGAAAGGTGCCAGACTATCTCCTCTACGTCCACTCTTTATGCTAAGCTACGCTAACAAGCTGCTGGCTGTACCTTTATATTTAGAGAACTGTACTTGCATGACAGTGGTATCTGTCCTCTCATCTAACTGCAAAAAGTGAATAAGAACATTTCACAAAATGTCAGCTGCTAGTTACAATGATGGATGTATTATAATGTATTATACAGTGAGTCTGTACAAACCTGCAGCGCTGTCTCATTGTCTGCCATCAGCTGATAGACGCCTCCTAGTGCATCACTTGCCTCTGCTTCCAGGGATTTATCCTGACAGTTACAGCAGGATTCATTACATATTTCTATGCTTGATTTACTTTTCACAGTCAGAATTGCAGTAGCAGCTGAAACAAGACTCTTTTGCAGGTTAATCCTTACCCCTGCTGTGCGTGCAATGTTAAGCTGGTGCTCCAGGCAAGACAAGGCCTGCTCATAGTTGCCCAGCTGGCTGTGTAGGGTGCCCAGCTCCCCGTAAGCCTGAGCCTTACCCCCTCCTTCTCCACCCAGCTCATGTGCTACCACCAAGCGCTTCTCGAAGCACACCAATGCTTGCTGGAGACTACCCAAGGATCTGAAGAGGGAGAGGGAAGAGAAAAAGAAGAAGAAGGAAGACGAGGAGGTGAAAACCATATATAATACTGGAAACTCCATCTTTCTTACAGACAAAATCACATAAAACAAACAAGAAAACAAATTGATTTATGAAAACAGAACATTTAGATTTAGCTAATATAAAAAAATAGTTTATCCTCTGAGAGAAAGACTAAAAGTAGAAACATCTACAAAGGCTGTTTGTTCCAATGATTCGCTAACTCTACTCTCCTCATCACCATCTCATTCACACAGAGCAGAAACAAACTACAACAGCTGGATAAAGGATACCCATCATTAAGCCTTGTTCTTTTGTCACTGAACATTACTTGTATAGTTTCATATGGGAAAATGCTAATTTGGGAACAATGTGCCTCTGTATGTAGATATTCTGTTAGAAAAACAGCCATTTCCAGCTGCGATAGTAGCAGAGGCCCAAAGCTTGAGGTGAGCGTGTGTTTGCTAGTGGTGAAATGCTCAGGTTTCAGTCTGGACAGTTTGGTTTGAAGAGTTTTTTTCCTCCTATACCAAGCATGCCATACATACCACCCACTCTCTCAGGGCAGCTGCCATTGCTCCAATCACGGCTAACGTTAGTTCAAGTGTTGATGCAGGGATAGATAATGTCTCATAGAAAGTGTGAAAGAAGGAAATGGAATTGTCATGGAGAGAAGTTTATTTTTCTCAAACACAAAACCATAAAAGAGGAACTGAAACAGTTTAAGCAATGTTTTTATTTGTTCATGTCACTTCACAGAATATTATTATCACAACCTGTCCCAGTATGCAGCAGGATTTCCAGTTAGGTTGTTGCTGAAGTAAAGTGCTGTTCTAACTGGGCATAGCTCAGCCCACAGGAAGACTTCCACAAGCTGGCCAATCAGAACAGAGTGCCATGAAGGAAGTTGGGCCTTTAAGACACAAGAGCTTAAAAAAGCCTTGTAGTCTCAAGGGCAGAGGCATCCAAAGGCATCAGTTTCTTTGACTGTTTGATTTAGAAAACCTGTTATTAAAACCACAACGTGAACCATGTTCGAACCGGCAGAGGTGAGACTGGTACCGAGCGTATCTAATTCTCTGTAAAAAAGTGATCAAGTGTATTTAAGCTTTGCCTACCTGTGTGAATTGCCGAGTCCTCTGTAAGCTTTCTCTTGGTCCTGGACATGGTTGAGACTCTGAGCCACTGTCAGGTACTTCTCATAGTACTGTATAGCCTCTTCATAGTCTCCCAGGGCGTCATAGCAGTCTGCCAGATTCCCATAGGCCCTACCTCTGTCCAGCATGCTCTCACTTCCACTCAGCTGCTGCAGCATGGCCAGCTGCTGCTCAAAATAGCCAATAGCTTCCTCAAACATCCCCATGTTTATTTTGGTGATGCCCATGTTCCCGTGGACCTGGGCTTCCAGACGAGCATCTCTGAGCCCCTGTGCCAGGCCCAGCTGGGTCTCATAACACTGGAAGGTTGTAGCGTAGTCTCCTAGTGCCATATGCACAGCTGCCAGGTGGCCAAGGGCGCGGCACTCCCCGTGCTGATCACCTAGATCCTTGCGGATGGTCAGTTCCTGGCTATGGAAGGACAAGGCTGTATCCAGCTGGCGGAGCAGCCTAGAGTGGGAGGAAATGATGAGGTGGTGATGAACAATTAAAGCAAGTAGAGCAAATCACAAAGCTGAAAATCTTTTTGTTATATTACCTGTGAACTGATCCCAGTGCTGAGTAGGCATCAGCCTCCATCTTCTGATCACTGACCTTCTGAACCAGGGTTAATTGCTGCTGGTAGAACCTCACAGCTCCCGGAAGATCGCCTCGACATATGCACACATCGCCGAGGTTCCCAAAGGCCCTGAAAACTGCCTGCTGACAAACATAAGCACGTAGACTCAGATTAACAACTGCTCCTTATAGATCAGACACGTTTTCACAGTTTATAGCAGAGTGAGCACTAGTAGATGACCTGTGTGTTATCCAAGGCTTGTGCTATAGAGAGCAGGTATCTCTGACACTCCTCTGCTTTGTTGTACTCCCCCAGAGCTTTGTGAGCAAGGCCAAGGTTACAGTAGGCTTTAGCCTGGGCTAGTTTATCTTGGAGGTCCTTTGCCAAGGCCAGGTCCTGCTCGTAATACCTAGGATATCAAGAAAAAAAGCAAAGCATGCCAGTTACACTTTACACCAATGCCGTGTAAACAGCAACTAAACACAAGATGTTGTTTTGCTGGCATCACTCAGTGAAATGGAAAAACTCTTCTCTAATGATCTTAGGCTCGGAGCAGACAGCTCAACTCAGTACGGACTTTTCAAAGCAGAAGTGTACTTGTCGCGAAAAATCACCTTTAAATAATGAGGAAAATAACACGGGAGCATATACAGTAGCTTCGGTTTCTCCACCTCTACTCTTCTCCTCTTTTTACATATTTCCCTCAAGTTTAGTATACTACAACTGAAATTAAGTTTTAACATTGGTTTAACAAATATTTGCCTGCAAAGTATGCATGTTATTGACTGGCCTGTGAGCTTCACATTCTTTTTCACACTGGTTTTGTCTGTTCCATATCCTCATTATGTTGTCTCCCTCTGTTCCAGAACCACCCCCACTGACCTGCATGTCTTTGTTCTCCCTTCATGCTGCTACTACCTGGCTCACCCCGATTTATCCTCCGCACTTGTTTTTCAGCTCCTTCTCAAAAAGCAGCTCCCCACACTCATCCTGTGCCAGACTGTTATTGGGCTTCGTCTTGTTCTCCCGTTTCCTGTTTTACATGCTTGTCTGATATTTACTGCGGTATGTTTATTGGACACCAACTTCGCCTGCCCCCTTCTCGGACCTTGTTTAGACCCTTGCACATGAATTGTTTTTGGTTCACAGAAACTACCTGGACCACTTCCACTCTGTTGCCCCACTCTTCTTTTTATCATAAGACTCAGTGAATATCTGTCCTAGTATTTTTTGTTGTTTACCTGCTCAAGTTAACATGATCCTGTTCTTCACCTATTGGTTAAAGTTCTGTAAAGACTTTATTCAACTGCCAAAAACTGTTCTTGTGGTCGTGCATTTGAGTCCAGAAATTCAACTCTGATGGTGAGGCCTTGTGTCTGACCTGACAGCGTCTCTGTACTGTCCGAGGCAGAAGTGAGCATAGCCCAGGTTGTGGCAAACTTTGCCTTCTCCCTCCAGGTCCTGCAAGCCTGGAGCCAGAGCCAGGTACTGTTGGTAGTACGGCAAGGCCTGAGCATATTCGCCTCTCCAACTGTGGAAGTTGCCCAGGTTTGCTGAAAAAAGGAAAATAATTACAGCACATTATGGTTTCAGTAAAGAAAAATGTACGTGCTCCTCTTCTAATCCATCTCCCTCTTGATTGCTTTACCTAGTGCTCTTGCTTCGCTTTGAGTGTCTCGGAGCTCTCGTGCGATGGTCAGGTGATGAAGGTAGTGCTGTAGAGCTCGGTCGTGAGCACCAAGCGCCTGATACGCCACAGCTAGGTTACCGTGGGTGGACGCCTGCGATGGACGATCATTCACCTGAAACAAAAAGACATTTCACAAGTCTGGTTTCAACGTGAGCGCTGAGATGTTGCTTGTGAAGAGAGAAGGGATTCACCTCCAGTGAGATCTGTAATTCTTGTCGGTGGTACCGGACGGCTTGGTCGTAGATGCCAAGTGCGTGATACGCATTGCCCATGTTACCGTAGGCCCTCCCCTGGGCAGCATAATCCCCCAGCTCCTGGACGAAGGACAGGTGGGCTTTATGGAGCTTCAGTGCTGTCTCATACTCTCCCTTCATCTGGTGTATGATGCCTGAGGTGGTAAAAAAAGGGGGAAAACCACAGCGTTTGCTGTTAGTAACAAAGAAGATATTGTAAATATAATAGTTGACATAAGTTTCTTTTTTGATTGAGGAACCACAGAGAAATCCGGCTGAACGTTTAGCACAGCTGCCTTTAAGACTTTGGAGGACTCTTTCGTCATTTGAAACCAGACCAGGTCAATCCTCGGGTCACTTGATGTAAGTCCAGGAAAGGTTTTGAGTCATTTAACATAAGCCCAGTCAGGTTGGGCAAGCACATATGAACCTACATATGAAGCCCTAGGTCAGACAGCCTCTGCTTTTGTGGTCACTTTATTTAATGTTGACTTGTGTCTCTTTCTATTTTTCTGTTTGTTGACACATCCCACATCATTTTGCACATTTTGAATGTGTTCCGTGACTTTCAAACTGAGTCATTTGTTCAACTAGTCTCAAGTCCATCAACAAATACTTTACAGTGGACAGAAGAAAAGTGTCAAGTAATTTGAAGTTGAGTAAAGACCAAAGATATGACTGCAAAGAAGTAAATAATTAATGAGCTACAGTAGGAATAATCTAATCATATTCTGTTGTTCTTCAAACTTCACTACTGCATATGCATAAATCTAGAGGAGAGTCACACAGACTTCATCTGTCTCTCTGTCCAGGGAGAAGAAACCGGTAAAGCTGGATCCCAGTGGCCTTCCCAACTTTTGTATAATGAGAAGTGTCAACAACCTAGTTTACAGGGACAAAGTAAAACAAAAGAGACAAAAGTTGGGAGAGAGAATAAAACTTAAGGAGGAAGTTTGGGACACATGAGAGTAAGACAGAAAGTGGAGAGGAAGACAGTAGCTGCAGGATGAGAGCAGCGAGCACATGGGGTTTGTGGTTTAGTGTTATCACACATTCTACATAACATTCTGGTGATAATGCTTGTTTGCTTTTTCTGCAGTACAGTGTGTTACTGTAACTGCAGCCGTTTACATACAGTACTCTCAAAAACACACAGCTGTGCATGTATTTGCCTATTTTGCGTTTAAATGCAACTTCTATCTTCCCTCTTACTGTTTCCGTGTTTACACAAACACTACTAACTTTATTATAACCAGATTGAGGCAAAACCGTGATTATTGCAAACTCTGGTGTAAACACTGTAACTGGATTATCTCAATCAGAGCAAACGTAACTCGATTATCAGGATTGCACCTCTACCTCTCTGTACCTTTTCTTCTCACTGTGGGGATCCTGGGGGGTAAACTGCAAAGCTGAGTTTTACATACAATCAAGTTTGGGCTAATACACACTGGACAAACCTGAAAAATAGTAATAATTTATTAATAATACAACATACAGTATAATCAAGTAATAACACCAGTAATAAGTGTTATTAATGATTACAGGTTTTAAAGTGGGATTTATTGTACATTTATCATTAACACTGATCTAATAACATAAAATGGGACACTCAGCATAATGATTGATTTTACTTTTGATACTTGATAATATGTAATATTATCCACTTCACATTTTAAATTTAAATAAAAATATATTTTCTAAAGGAACCACATATAAAATTCAGTATGTGGCTCGTCTACAGTAAAGCAAAACAGGAGGAGGACAGATGAGAGAAGGGTTATGAGGGGGGAAAGAGGGATATGGGGGGTGTCGAGACACCAGATGGAAGAGGTTACGTGTGGCTTCCGTGTCAGACTGTGTGCAGAGAGAAAGAGAGAAATGTGCATGTGAACTGTGCATCCGTCCTCCAAAACCTGTGGCACATTTCCAGCTCTGTTGTACTACGCTGAATAAGTCTGGTGATGTTATTGACTTTACTTACCCCAATCAACAATGGAGGCTACTAACAAGGCCACGAAAATCATTCTCACTCTCTGGATTAATCCGCTGCTGAAAATGTGCTTTTGTTTGAGTGTGACCTGCTGTTTGAGGAAATTACTGAGCCTTTAAAAATAAACATGTTGAGAAATTACAGTTTGCTTTGGACTTTATAAAGGAAAAGTGCATTTTCATCAGCCTCACACTTTTAAACCTTTAAATCAGGGCATATAACGAGGTACCACGCACAGCAGGTTCAACACTTAACGTGGCCTTAAACAGATTAGTGCTTCTATTGATTTCACAATCGTGTAAACAAAAAAATATGATGGTGACTTATGACAGCATGAAGTACAGCTCATTAGGTGGCTGAACAACACGAGTGCCTGAAATAAGCATCTGGGACTTTGGGCTGCAAACGTGCAAAGAATCTGCTAAGACCCTCATGGACACAGATAACTAAATGTCCATCATGCAGATCCTGGATCCAGTAGATCCAAACCGAATATGTGACGTTACAACTCACACAAAGGGAGAAATATTGATACACAGCACCAGAGCATGCTGTACATCGTCGTCATTATACAGCCAAGCATATGTGTGTTTCTAACCCCTAACCCTGTGTGTTCTCAACAGGGACTTTGTGCACATGCACAAACCTTGTTGCGACACTCACAGTAAGCAAAATGTGGCTGTAGACACACGTTTGATTAAATATTTGCATATGAATAGAGCTCTCTGCCTGTTTTAAGACAGCACCATTTCTCCGTCGCACCGATGAAGTCTTCTAAAGAATCAGAGCAGTCTTTCTCACACGAGAACATTACACACGCCGTTTGCCATTTACGGCATCTAGACTTGAATTAAATCAATACTTCATCACAAATGCACCATTAAACCTGAGTCTGATCATCCTGCTCCAGCGTCACAAACACAATCAATAATTATTTAGCTTATAGGAATCGAATTGAAGCATTTAGAGCATCTTTAATTTGGTGCTTATAAGCTTCAAGGTACGTGTGTGACAAGATTAAAAACTAAACGATTATGTTTTGTTCACCTGTCTCCACAACGTGGAGGGAGAAGGTTTATGTGAGCAAGAGGAGGAGGCTGCCGATAAAGAGAAGGGAGACCTTATTCATGGGGGTCTAGTGCAAAGAGGATTACAGAGAAGCCTGCGGAGTCGGCTGGAATAGCTGCTTACATGTACACCTGTTGTGAGCATGACTACACACACAATACGCACACACAGCCTCCTCACGACAAACCCCTGCAATGCAATGTGCAGATATTCAGCAGGACTGTGGGATTCCCCCCCGACGTGGTGTGGACACAGTGTGAAGCGCGTAGAGCTGTGAGGATTAGAGGTGTGGAAAATTAGCCGAGATCTGATGACAGGGATTTCAGCTGAGACAGCACAGGCAGATCAGAGGAGGAGTGTGGTGATCTCTGGCCCCTTTTTCCTCCTCAGTGGGAAGGAAAAGACGTGTGGCCAAGACAAATCACGTGCATCTATTAGCCTGTGTGTTTCCTCACATTCTGTTAATCTGCAGAGCCAGAAATGAACTAAATGCATTTTACTGGAAAAGTTGTAATTAAGTTTTAAATGGTACCATCACAAATCACTAAGGAGTTCCACTGGGCAATGTCAGACGGCGTCCTGTAAAAAACATGCAGGTTATGTTTGAAGTTTGACGCCGCTGGTTTTTATTTCTATCAGAAAAGAGAGAAGAAGGTGAACGTGGGAAAACATGGGAGGAAGGGAGAAAAGAACAGGGAAGGTGAGAAAAGAGGAGAAAGAGGGTGATAGTGGAAAGGAGAAAAGAAAGAGAGGATGAGAAGAAACAAAAAGGAGAGAGCTGGGAGAAATAAAGAGGAACAGAAAGAAAAAAAAGAGACAAGTGGAGGAGATCAGATGAAAGAGGAGAGTGAAAGGTTGTCAAATCAGCATTCAGAATGAGAGGAACGTAATCATCCATAAATGATGATCTAAATCATTGATCTGAACAACAGCTCGTCTGTCAGCAGAGCATCAGCCCCTTCAGCCCGTTAGTCACTCAGCAGAGCAGCTGCTGTCTGTGTGTGTGTGTGTGTGTGTGTCTGTGTGTGTGTGTGTCCGTGTGTGTGAGAGATGCTAAATAATACGAGATGATTCACCTGTATTCAAACCAGCTAGTGAGGAGGATGTGGAAACACAGAAAGGCTGCTGGAGCCTGGATGTGTTCTGAAGCTCATATTACTGGAGTAACACAGGACGCACACAAACAAACAAACACACACACACAGACACACAAAGAGGTGGAGAGGTGTGCAGTCAGCGGTGGAGTCGGGTTCCCCGGCTCTCAGATATCACTGTGGCCGCAGAAAATAAAACCCACTTAATAAAACATGAGCGTTGATCAGCCAGAGAGAAACTGCTGCTGCAGCCATGAGATAGTTCCTCAGGTGATGGGAGAGCAGGACGATCGCGTGATCCTCAGCCTGTCTCAGTTTATCAGCTACTTTTAGCATATAGCTATCAAAAGTAAAACAGGAAGAGTGGGTGTGTGCGACTCAGGATGAGAACACAGTCAGTCTGTTGGGTCCATCAGCTGAAACAGGGACTAAAGGTGTAGGACGGGGTGTCCAACCCAGGTGTGTCCAGCCAATCAGAAGCTCTAAGTGCAGGACCGGTGGACCTGGAGGAGCTGACACATTCGTTACTATCATTACAGTCTGGCTCAGTGTGATAACGACATGTTACGTGAAACTGTTCAGAGACGCTTCAGTGAAGAGACTAACTGAAGCTCGTCCCCTCCACATCTCCCAGACGGATTGACCTTATTAGCTGCTGCTGCAAAATGACTCAAACTAGTTTAAATACTGTCTATAATAAACTTTTAGTGCACTCACAGTTTTTCACCTCTCCAGAGATTTTTTCATATAATGAATCTATTAACGGCTATGAACAGCATAAAGTCAGCTCAGATCGTGGATTGAACTGAACATGAACCTGTGGTTTAAAGTCAGCGTGCTGTAGACTCTCAGAGGACACGTAATGACAGATAACATGACTGTTATTAGAGTGAAGAGGCATAACTAATGTTTCCTGTCAACCGCCTTTAAAGATGAGTTATCTTCAAACTACAGTAACTTCAACTCGCTGCAGCTTATGTCTGGTAAATTTTGCACAAGTGATGATAATCACACTAACTTCACCCCTGAAATCAAAGCAAAGGGAACTTTCTACGTGATTAATCTGCTGCGCGGAGTCAGAGAAAGCTCAGTGGTTCACCATTATCTAATGGTTTTAATCTGCCACAAATCACAGATTCACAAACGGTTTCAGGTAAACCTACCCAGGTTGGAGGAAGCTCTACCCTGTGCTGCTCTGTCCCGCAGCTCCTCAGCAATTTCCAGCTGGTGTTGGTGGTACTGACGCGCCCTCTCCAGGTCCTGAGGATAACAAGAACATCAGCATTGAGAAGGGACATTCACACCACAATTTAGCACCACGTCTTTGTTTTAGACCAACCTGCATACAGCGGGCAGCGTGCCCCAGACCCGCATATGCCCTCATCTCAATCGCTCTGTCGTCCTGCTCCTGTGCCAGCTCCAGCACTCTCGTATGGTAGGATATGGCCTTGTCAAAGTCCCGTTGAGAGTGGTAGGCGCTGCCCAGGTTGCTGTACGCTCGGGCCTCTTCTCGCCGGTTCTCCAAAGTCTGCAAACACATCATGGCATGCAGTGCAACTTAGGTCCCTGATCCACGGAGATCAGAAATTATTATAGGGAAAGTTCCCTAAAAATGATTTTCCTATCAGGAGGTAACATGATCATTAATAGAGCAAACACAGACTCAAGTGATTCCAACGCTGCCGCTTACATCAACAGTATAAAGACCTCACATACCTCATAATATCAAGCCAGTCTGATGAAACAGAGACTGACTTTTGCAAATGAAACTGTAACTAAAACAAAAGAAGACTTTCTGCCGCCCACACAAAGTGAACAGATGGTGCTTTTTATGTTACAAGCTGCAACATTTCCAGCTGAAGCGAAATGACTTCATGAACGTGCAGTAAACACACATTCTGGTACAAATCGAGCTGTCAGCAGATGATCAATTTGGATGTTAACTGAGAAAGCTGCAAAGACTGAGGCGATGTTGGCTGAAGTGGCTGCGCTTCATCCAAAAAAAGGAAGAAAAAGAGAGAAATGTGCCCTGTTGTTGTGTGAGTTACGGTTGTAATGTAACGTTTGCATGAATTGTACATTTGGTAGTGAGAATTTACGAGAGCAGGGAGGCGTTTGTGGGAGATAAAATACAGTGTGTGTTCATGTTAATGAAGGAACATGTGCAGTGGAGTGACACCGAGTATTGTACCTTTGCGATATCCAGGTGCTGCTCATGACACTGAACAGCGCTGGTGAAGTTTCCCAGGGCCGTGTACACGGCGCCCATGTTGCCCAGCTGTCGAGCCTCGGAGAGCTGGCACTGGGTTTGTCTCGCCAGCAGCACACACTGCTTGTGGCTCGCCAGTGCGTTGGGGTAGTCGCCGATAGCTGTGTAGACATGACCCAGACTGCTGAGAGCAGTCGATGCAGCCTGAAATCACACAGAACACCGGTTAGATTAGATTAGATTAGTCACTCAGACCTTATTTTATCGCTGGCAGCCTTATTACTGATATTACTGATTACTGTTCTGATCAGTCAGTGAACTTAGTCATTAAAAAGTCTCCAAGTTAACTTTAAGTTCTTCATTACTGTGAAAATAAACAGTCTAACCTCAATGAAAGACACAGGTAAACTGAACATATTTAGGTTTTGAACTGTTGAACTGATTAAAACTACATGGAAACAGATCAACTTTGTCTGCTGCAACATTTCCTGACATTTATTTGGACCTCTTATCGTCTTTTCTGTTGACAGTAGTGTTGTACGTGCACCAGTGTGTTTCAATAGATCCAGCAGACGGTGATAAATGGCAGATGTGTCAATACAGCGATGATCTTGTCTTCGTTTTTCTCCTTAATTTGTTTCCCAGACCTCAAGAACATTTCCCACGACTCCAGCGATCAATACCAATAACCTTAGCGTTAGTTAACAAATGAGTAGGCAGGTTTCTCATTACTGAGGCGAGAGCAAGAGTTCAGCGACTACTTCTCATTCCTCTCTCTGTCGAATCAGAGGAGCAGCTGAGAGGGAGCTGACACAGTCTGAACTCCTGCAGCCTCCAGTACAGCAAAACGTTAGAGGGACACACATGCTCTGAACTCAGAAACTAAACTATGAATGTGACCTTTCGAAGCAAACACAGACGGGCGGACAGAGAGAAAGAACAAGTCCGAGACTATAATGAAATGTTTGCAAGTCTGAAGAATGTGAGAGAGGAGCGGCTATGAATTATTAAAGAGGAGTTATTAGCATGTTCGTTACTGGTTTCTACCCCACATGCGCTCCCCTCCTCCAGCTTTCTCTCAAGGAGCGTGTCCTCCAACAGAAACATCAGGGTCGGCCTTCAGCTGTCAGACCCCCCAAAAACTGAACCGTTTGTTTGCTAAAATGAACGAGACATTTTTCCATAGAGAACATTTCTATTCACATCAGTAACATAATTAAACCAGTGAGTTCAGAACCAACGCGTTGATTTGTTTGATCTCGCCACATCCTGTGACGTAACACAGGCAGTGTTGTTTAATGATGTTCATCATGAGATGCTCATCTGACAGATAACCGCGACCACCTCAACTCCACCTGCAGCACCACCGGGCTCCGTCCCAGCCTCCATCCCGCCGTCAACAGAGTCTGAGTCTGCGCTTAAAACAGTTTTCTATAGATCACTGTAGCTGAGCTGTAAGAAGACGTGTTTGGGTTCTGGCCTGTTGATTGATCACGTCTCTGATGACTGTGAGAAACATTTCACTACTTTCTGATTTTTAAAAAAAGACTAACTGAGAAAATGATCTGCAGTTGACTGTTGAACAGCTGATAATGGGAACAAAATGGATCCTTCAGCTCACACAGAAATATCCATTTTAATACTAGGTCCATTTTTTCAAATCAGAGGCTTAATGAGAACTAAAAACTGTCACTGAAAACAGCCACACTGACCTTTAGTGGAATTTACCTCTTCTAATTAGCATCCGCACACCCTGTTCTTTTCATTTCTGTGCATGTGTGTGTTCATGAAACAAGACAGCACAGCCACTGAAATCCCAATTCCCAACCAAGGGATGAGAGTAAACACATAAAATCCACTTGACACATCTCCAAGACAGAGTCCCAGGCAGGAAAGGGAGATTTAACAAATGACGAGGAGGCCTCTGTGTGTGTACAGTCAACCGTCCAGGCAAGTGTTTGATTTCCCTCAAGGACACAATGTTTCTGCACGAGAAAACACACAAAAAAATCCAATCATGTTGCGTCTGGGCCTCTGAGCCGCACTATGTCAGCGCTGTTAATGTCTGCGTTTGGGAGAGACTGACAGCGCCTGTCATTTTCCACAAAGAAGAATCACGATATCCAGCCCGTCATTACGCCATGTTCGTCTATACTGGTGCAGAAAAGAACCAGAATCTCGTTAAGACAGTCTGTGGGGGCAAGAAGAGAACAAACCCACAGCGAGTATGTAGGTGCAGGCAGAAAAAGATGGAGCTCTGTGAGGATAGGGTAAGAGAGAGGAAGAGAGGAGAAATGACGCTCGATCACCCCCCTGACTCCTGCTGTGTCAGGGAGGGGGGGTGACAGTGAAAAGTCTGAATGGGTGCAAGCAGATGTGATGCAGAGGTGAGGAAGGACTGAAAAGAGGACGGCACTGCACATTTACTGTACGATTTGGAGGACACTGTGCTCGAGTTCATTTTCTGAAGACTTGCAGATTCAGATTAACACAATGAACCAACAAGATGAAGAATCATGTAAACTCAGGTCCAACTCATCAACACAGTAAATCTCAAATGTCAGTTTTAACACCTGGTTCCCGACACGATGCTCTGAAAGGTTTTTACTGCAGCTTCTGTTAAGCTAAACTATGCTGTAGCTTTATTTTGAAGTTTCTTTATTTTGGTGCAGCTTTTAACTGTTTTAAATGAAAACAGTTGTACTGGACTGGAGTGTCCACACACACACACACACACAGACACACACACACAGACACACACACAGACACACACACACACACAGACACACAGACACACACACACACACACACACACAGACACACACACAGAGACACACACACACACACAGACACACACACACACACACACACACACACACACACACACACACACACACACACACACA
>JAUYWH010000004.1:1171766-1199520 GCA_034779795.1 Ctenopoma multispine
ACACACACACACACACACAGACACACACACACACACAGACACACACAGACACACACAGACACACACACACACACACACACAGATACACACACTGGAGTTACTCAGTCTGAACCAGGTTCGTACACATTTTATTTGTTTTCTGATGTGCTTTCACAACCTTTGATCACCACCATCCAACAGTGAGATAAGTTACTGTATCAGCCAGGCTGAGGCTGATTCTCTGTAACATGTTAAACAGGGAGTAAGGAGGCCTGAGTCAGGCTCAGCACCGGGGATGGAAAGGTTTGTGCATCCTCACAACATTTAACCCACTGAGCAGCAGCAACTTTTACAGAGATGTGAACAATAAAAATTTAAAAACATAATTTGTGCCACAGTTACAGTGAGAGAACGGACTGTTCTTCCAGTGGATGCAGAGCCGCAGCTCAGATAAGAATCACATCTAGGAGCTAAAAGAAGAACAGATCTCATCTGAATTAAATCTCTGTTTTTATCAGACAGTAAGTGTCATTGCAGCTGTGCAGATGTGCGTATTTGCTGCTTTGAAAACACACACGCAACAACACAATACACACAAATTATCAGAATTATAATAATTATCAAATTATTAGAATGTGGCGAACAGGACTTTGGACTTGATGTTCAAGTTGGAGCAACAACACACACACATGCAATAAAGCTAAACAAAAAAAACAACAGGAACACAACATGAATATCCTGTCGTAGTCCTTTCAATGTCACACAAACACACACTTCCTCCAGTCTCCTGTCTTACTTCTCGCAGCCTTCTTTTCAGTCCAGGTCAAATAAAGCACAGAGACGCAGACAGAACCTGGGGGCTGAACACCTGAAGGGGACAAAACTGTGCCCCTTTCTTTTTTTTTTTACGTTTTCATGATGGAGCTGAGACACTGACACAACAAGTTGTTAGCTGCAACCATACAAAGCAACGGCAACAGATTCCAGCTGCAAAGGAAGACGAGAGTAAAGAGTTACGGTCCAACTGACATGACAGAAGTTCTCTCAGTTAATGTCAGGCTTCACGGTTAAACAAAAAGAGGAGCTCCACGGGGAAACCACTGCCACAAAGAAAGTAAAAACACACCTTGATTGTCTTCAAGACTTTTGGACAAATATTCGGTAGACTGATGAGACACAGTTGAACTTTCTGGACGGTGTGTGTCCTGTTACATCGGGTGTAAAAGTCACACAGCATTTCATAAAAACAGCATCAGTCATGGTGGTGGTAGTGTGATGGTCTGGAGCTGCTTTACAGCTTCAGGACCTGGACGACTTGCTGTGATTGATGGAACCATGAATTCTGTCCAACCATCAGTTCTTGACATTAAGCTCAAGACCACTTAGGTTCTGCAGCAGGACAATGATCCAAAACACACCAGCAAGTCCACATGTGACTGAATAAATAGAAGTAAGTTAAGGTTTGGCGTAGTGTGGATGAAGATGCTGTGACGGGACTTTAAACAGGCCGTTCATGGTCATTATCACAAAGGCCTAATTACAGGTTTTGTTATCAACCAGTTATTAGGTTTAGGGCGTTTTTACTTTTCAGTCTAAATAAATATAATTATCATTTAAAAACAGCATTTTATATCTCCTCAGGTTATATATATGAGGAACAGCTCAGTATCACTTTTATCTTACAGTTCCATTAATGATTAAATCATTGGAATAGTGCTAGTGTTCGTTCAAAGCACCTGAACTTTCTGTGAGTCCCTAACTCAGGCGTTAAAGGTGGTAACGCACTGACCCCACACAGCCTCACATGACCCACATCAGACGGCGTGTGCCCGAGTGTGAACGCGTACCAGCAGTTTCCGAATGAATCCTGCAGGATGTCATTTCAAACCCTGTGAGCACACGCGTTTTATCCAGCTACTGCAAACGTCCCCCCCCCGGCCTCACCTTCTCTCTCCTCGGTCTTTGCTTTTCCATTTCTGCTTAAATCCGGCGACAAACTTTCATCCCACAGCAACAGTGAGGCAGGACGGGAAAACAGGAAAACAGGGACCCTCCGACACCACGCAAACCCACGAACTCCCTGCAGCTTCTCCGGCTGGCGGTGTCCTCACTTACGATGGGCACATCTGCGCGTTACGCAGCGAGCCTGGAAACTTTTCCTCGGAGGAAATGAATCCAGAGTAAGTGCGCCATGTTCCCACAGGCGTTTTTTCTCCCCATAGCGGAATTTTGAGTCCGGAGAGAGGCGGGGATCCGGTCTGCAGCCTTCTGCAAGGTTTCAATTCCTCCTCATGACATCAGAGAGGAGTTAAGTTACCTGAGCGGTGTTCGTTACAGCAGGACTCCGTTACAGGAGAAGAAGAAGAAGAAGAAGTTTTAAGCACTACTTTTATTCAGCAATAAATAACGAATCACGTCACATTTGTAGTTACACGTACATTTTACACATTTTTAATAAATAGGAAACGTGTGCAAACACTGACACCACCTCCTGGCTTAGCTTAGCTTAGCATAAAGACTGGAAGCGGAGGGAAACTGCTAGCCTGACCCCAGGCCCCAGCCTCAGCTTTTTAAAATGAGCCCACAGAGTAGAAGATAATGAACCAGTGATGTTGGGGAGAAAAGAGCAGAAATTATTTCCAGGGTTGCTCAGTCTGACCGTTTAAATCCTCTCAAACCTTTAGAAATGCTTTTACACCTTTGTCCTGATGTATTCCTCACCACAAATGTTGTGTGGAGGTCTAACAGAGAGTTCCTGAGACTTGGTTTATTTCCTGAAATGCAGTTGGAATTGTGGGACCTCGCATGAACAGGTGTGCAGCTTCATAAACCATGTCCAGTCAGATCAACTTAACTTTTATAGGTTAGATCAACTTAAAAACCTTCAGGTGATATAATTTAAATCTCTGTTTTGTGTATAGTGCGTCTTGTATTTAAAGCATCACAATCTGGAGGCACAGAAAGTGTCTGAATACTTCTGTAAATGAGAAGTTTTACTTTCAGGTTTCTATTAAATTCAAACTGAGTGAGGATTAAAATGAACTAAACGTGTGCAAACATCTTTGTTTTCTCAGCACTGCCACCCGAACATTTCTATACAGCAACACACAACGACATATTTACATCCGTCTACAACTCACATACAGCGCAGTACAAATATTCACAAGTACAATAAGAGCTGAGACCTCAACAACAGCGACTGTAGGAAACAGGACTGTAGCTATAGACAGTCTGTGAGGTCACTGCGACTTCCTCCACATCCCCCTAAAGAAAAGTCTGACTGTGTTGAACGTATATATTCACTTCAGTTAATGGTCTAAATGCTGTTTGAATGCATCCTCCACACTGGCAGGAATATCATCTTCATACAGAAATACTAAAACGTCAGACCTGAAGCAGTAACATATAAATAACGTGATCAGAAACCAACTGACTGTGTGTGTCAGTTAGAAACGAGGGAGTCAGGGGAGACTCGGGTGTAGCGGCGCAGCGTCCAGCATCAGACACACCAAAACCTTTTTAACGGCAGAAATCTGTCGTGGCAGGAGAAGCAGAGATGTAGCTAACCCCTTTAATGATCACGTGTAGAGAAGCAGGACTCCTGCTCACTGCTCGCAGACGGGATTAATATTAGTTCCACCTGTGCTTTCTCAACAGAAAACTAAAACATTTCATAGGGACCCAAAGTGTTTGTCATTAAATAAGAGTTTATAAAATAAATATTCAGATCAATAAATGCAGATACTATGATTTTCCTGTGCAATGAAGAGTTTCCTGCAGGGAACTTTATTTATTCCTTATTGTTTTTATTTATTTTATTTTATTAAATGATGGAAATACGTTTTTCCACTTTAACGTATGATCTGTATGAAACATGTTTTGTTGATCCATCAATTTTAAATCAGCATTAATATGTGTCCAACTGGTTAAAGAGAGACATGTAGGTAACAATCAGACTTTTTAATAGGTATACTGACATTTTATCTGCCTCTATTCAGGAGGACGTCTCATTTATTTAATCTCAAACACTTTGGGACTCTGTGATTTTCACGTTCAGACCGGCTCTCCTCGAGTCACAACCTGCCGTGTTTTCTGCTCCTGTTCATTTTACGTCTGGTCATCCTGAGACACAGTTTGTGAAGCCTCACGGCTCCATCTTTTCTTTTGGCTCTGCTGGTTTTTGGCCTCCTGACCTTCAGCTTGACGGCCTGTAGATGGCGCTGCTCCTCCACCTCTGCACCACTCCTGTGCTCCACAGGGGGAAACTCTGCCTTCACCAGAGCTGCTGTGCAGCTGTTGAAGAAAAGAACAAATGATAGTTTGTGTAAAATGTACATCTCTGTCTTGAAGTACACAAACACATGCTCTGACTGGTTAGAACAGTGAGTGCACTTCAGTTACAGTGATAAAATTCTGCACATTCACTTGCATCCTCTGCTCCACACAATGACGGTCAGAGCTCGCACAGTGTTTCAGTGTGGCCGCGTGGATGCTGTGTGTCTGAGTTTGTATACTGACGTTTCGCCTGCCGTGCAGTCCTGTGGCAGAAAGCAGGATTCAGACACATGTTCCAGCATGAGAGCGTGTACTTCGGTCAGTCGTCTCCGCTCAGCCAAAGTGTGGAATAATCTAGAAGGACACACAAAAAAAAAAACTAACTCAAAAACAGCAGACCCCGAAGCAAAAAGAGAACCACGCAGAGAGGCTGTGTGTGCGCAAACATGAGATTATGATAATGTCCAAGGACGTAAAAGCATTTCTGTGCAGATTCAGAGAAGAGCTGCAGCTTATGTAACAGTGTGACTCTGCATATATGTGCACAGTGTTAGTGGCCTAGTTCTCTGTCACAAAACATCACACGATGTCTGCACACACAAATAAAGGTGAGTGCACCATTATCACAGAGTCTGTATATGCTCACTGCTAATATTTACTCTGCAGGTTAAATACATGGTGTGATGCAACCCGCACATCAGGAAATATGAAGTTTTGTCCTCAGTGCGATCACCTTGTGGTGCAGTTGCAGTGATACAGCGTCCTGGGCTCTGTGTTGTGGAGGCCGTATCGGTTCTCCTGTGGAAGGATCTTGTTCTTGCACTCATCGAGATCCTTATAGACGCCACACGACAGCAGCTTCTCTGCAGAGGGGAAGCATCAGTGGAAATGATCAGCTCTATTGCTGGTACAAGTGGCAATCAAAAAGCAAAGGTGGATTTTTTTAATTAAATAAATAAACTGAAGAGACATAAATAAAATGAAAGTGTATGAACTTAAAACCCCTGCCTCTCATTTGAACAGCTGATCACCTGTCTGCCAAACTAAATACCAAAGTTCAGAGAGAACAGACTGAATTTTATTTCTGCCAGGGAAAAAAATTATATAAATAATGAGTCAAAATTCTGACACTCTGACTTGTATTTTATTATGTACACTGAATGAATGACCACTTCATCCTGGATTTTATACTGGTGACCCTGGTGACATTAAATACCTGTGAGATCAGTGTCCAGCTCTGTTGGAGTTTGGATCTTGGTGGGTAAAATGTTCTTCTGATTGTCTGTACTCTCTGCTGCAGATCCTGTGGGCCTCCATGATGCGCTGGTGACCGTGGAGCTGCTGACATTGGTAACCGGAGTGATGGAGGCAGGGGCTGAACCAGATGAAGGTGCAGGGATCCTGGATACATCAGCAGTCACGGGGGCAGACGGTGAACTGGTTGAAGGTGCAGGGATCCTGGATACATCAGCAGTCACGGGGGCAGACGGTGAACTGGTTGAAGGTGCAGGGATCCTGGATACATCAGCAGTCACGGGGGCAGACGGTGAACTGGTTGAAGGTGCGGGGATCATGGATGTAGCCTCAGTGATGGAGAAGAACTGTGGGTCCGAGAGGCTGCTTCCCTGTAGCTCTGCAGGTGTGGTAGTGTTGATGATGGAGCTGCTGCTGTTCATGCTGACCTCTGTGGGGCTGGTATACTCAAACAGCGTGGGTGGATGAACCTCAGCATAGAGAGCCATTTTAGTCTCCTTACACCTGCAAGTCACAACAGAGGGCAAATTTACCTAAAGGACTAGTTTTCCTATGTTGGGAATATTTACAAAGAGACCTAACACATCACAGTATTACTAATCTAATGAGACCTTTACTCACATTCCAAACCAGTTTCTCTGCATGCACTGGAGTCTGTAGGAGAACTCAAAGCAGTGCATCTTCAGCAGGTTAAAGAAGGTGTAGCCCACCACGTGAGATATGGTGTCATTCGCTTCCATTAGACAACTGCGAAACCTGTAACATGCATCGTTCTTCATTAGACAAAAAGCACCACGGATGGCAGCGGGCGAGGCTGAGGTAGCGTGTGAATACCTACTTGTTGTCACATTCACAGTGAGACATGGTGAAAATGTTGCTGTTGAAGATGCCGAACTCCGAGTGAAAGGACAGGATGGTGTGTTTGCACTGGTCGTGTTCCCGGCAGCAGCTGTCCGTGTCTGAAAAGGTCCCTGTGAGAGATAAGCAACAGCACTGGCACAAAGCGGGAATGACTCACACGATTATTACCACAACCTGATAAGAGTTTGATTCCACTCTGATGAAATAGACCAGCGACATTTCAAAATGAGTTTATGTCCTGTATTCTCACTTTTCAGGAAACAGGTGAAGCAAACAGTGAACAGACATTATTTAATCACTGAGTTAAAGGGAACTGCACTGAATTTACATGTCAAAATCAAAAGGTATCAGAAGTAAAACTCAGGTTCAACTCCAGTGGCTCTGGAGCAGCTTTGTTGAGTCTGAGAAAATCACTTAAAGGAAACTTGTGCAGTTTCTGACCAGTAGTAGCGCTATGGAGCAACATTTAAAGTGCGGTTCCATGTTTTGTTTGTTCACATACACGTTCACACGGTTCTCCACGGTTCCACTGATCTAAAGTTAGGTTAGGTTAGTTTGCAAAGTGGTGACTCATCTTTTTAAAGCCAAACCAGCTCCACCTTCAGCAACTAACTGTAACGCTGCAGCAGACTGTGGTGTCTTTATTCTTCTCCTGTTTGTTCTTTCATTTCTAACTTCACTCATGCATATTTAATGCAGCAACACACTCTTAACATGTAGCGCAGTGATCATGTACTAACACACTGCATCTGCTCTGAGTGCACATCAGTCTGACGTTAGCCTACTGAGCAGTGACACAGCGAATGTGTGGACTCTCACAGCAGGTCTGTGCGTGATGATGTCAGCTCCCGCATCATGAAACTGGGTTGCAGTAAAGCAACTGTAGGATTCAGGAGTAAAGTATAAAAGTTTTTCTGCTGTAATTTTCACCACAGTTTTAGAAATCAGTGTCCTGTAAGTCCCCCGACTGACACGCAGAATGACCCTTTACGTCTTATTGTCTAGAGGAGGAAACATTTTAGTGAAACATTTCTCTGTACACACGTCTGTCCTGCAGAGGATCCCTCCTCTGTTGCTAGTTTTGCCTTTTCTGTTTCAGGGCTCCAGAGATAAAATGGGCTCTGTGTGGTATTTCTTACAGCTCTTTTGAGACTAATTCTCAGCTACACTATATAAATACACAGATATATTAACTGAATGACCTGGATACTGTACTGTGACCTATTTTCTTGTCTTTTACACAGTGTGCGGCATTTTACTTTACCTACGATGCTTTTCTGTGTCTCTACAAATAATGAAAACAAATATTACGTAAAACAAAAGTACTTTAGAAAGTACTGTCGTTAACAGGAACACTGCTTTACAAACTGGGAACGTGTCCTGTTGTCCACCAATCACAGAGTTAATCTTTTGTTCCCCAGAACATCTGAAATGCTGAAGTGTCCTTGGTCAGAACACTGAAGTGCAGGTTCTCCCTGTGCGTCTTGGATAAAAGCATCTGACTGATGACTAAGTGTAAGAGGCAGATAAACAGCAGAGGAAACACTGATGTTCCCAAATATTAACTTATTAAGGTTTTGGGTTATTTCTTTTTTTGTCGTATGACCATTTCAAATGTTTGGTTTTTGTTGGAAATGGTTTTATTAGAGTGATAGATCTGCCTGTAGCTCTAACTGTACTCTCCTGCAGAGTGATTGTCTTTTATTTTAAAATGTAATTTCATTTCATTTGCAATGTTCTCCTGGTTTAAAAACATTACTTACTTAATTAATCAAATAAGGGCACCTTTCTTTTTTTCTTAGGACTGTCCACAGTAACAGTCAGCTTCACAAGGGGACTAACTTACAGTAAGATATGGGTCCCACCTACCTAAATCTTCATAGGATGGCGCCTTGTTTCCAGAGCCGCACCACAGAGTCCCGGGAACAATGAAACCGCGCTTCACACGCTGATGGATCCTGACCTCTGACCTTTCACCTTGACCTTGACTATCCATAGCTGGACCAGCGCTCCACACCGGCCTCTTCCCTGTGCGCTCTCCATGCTCACCTACCGCTGGAGAAGCCACTGATACGCATTGATCTTCTGCCTCTAAAATTAAGTTTAGATTTGAATTTCCATCCTGATGGTCGGAGAACTCCTGGCACAGAGAGAAATAGTTCTGGATCACCGCTGCGTCGTCGCTCCAGGAGCAGCCGAGCAGTGTGCGCTCCTCGGACCACACGCTGTGGTACAGCCGCGGAGGTGAAGCGTCCTGCCGCAGAAAATTATAGTGCAGCTCCCCATTTGGCAAAAGTTTAGTCCAGGTGCAGAGGACGGAGGCTTGTCCAGCCGTCCATCCCAGGAGTGATGTTAAAACGACAGCAACAAGAAGAGCCGTGTGCGTCATGGCGCGTCGAGCGAACGACGGCTGGATGAAAGAGGCTGAAACACGATCACCCTCAATGCAAACAGTGTCGCTGCTTCAACACTTCAGCGGTGAGCGGTTGAGGACAAAGTGACAGACTCCAGGTCGGTTTTAAATGAGAGCGGGAGGAGGCGTGAGAGGGGGGGGGGGGGGGGGTGTACCGGCTGGTTCTTAAATAAACGCCACATCCAAATGTGAATCATGTGACCTGTCAGTGTATCCAAACATCCCTGTCTCCCTCCCACATCCTGACAGTGACGAGCACACACTGATTATCACCATCACCCCAAAGCCTCGTCAGTCTGCACGTGTGGCTAATACTGGATATTGACAACTGTCACACACTCCCCCAGCACACATTTAATACACACCAATCAGAATGTGACAAACTGTTTGTACTGATCTGTAAATGTGACAGGAGACAAACAGCCATGTCTCCAGCTCATAGTTTTCATACCACTCTCCAGGCAGGTTTTACTGAGCAATACTACAGACAGGAATTCCTTTCTGTGTGGTGTTATCCTGCAGCACTGTGTGACAGACACAAATCTGTTCTGCTCAGGCTAAAACCATCGAATTAAAACTGCTCACAGTTTAAGCTGTGGTTCCACTTCAAGAAGATGTTTGCTGGATGTTGCAAACAGCTTCAGAAATGTCTCTTTATGTGTGAGCAGAGCTGTTGTGATAATACTGATCAGAATTTACATGATCACTGTGTTTACAGAGTTTATCAGAGTGGTCAGACATGAACATCCGGGTAGTCGCTGCATCCTATGTTTACACCACCAGATGGTGTAAATGCAGATATTATAGAAGCACAATTGGTGCAGTTTTAAATTATCCATTTAACAACGTTTGCCTGTAAAATCTAATCACAGAATTTGGCCTCAGCACAAGATAAAAAAACTGAATATAGAGCAGCAGAACTACAGTATATAGCGTATTTTCTTTCTTTCTTTATGTTTTTAACTGTCCGGTAAACCCTCTGAAGCGCCACTTGAACACACCACAAAGACTCCAGCCAACAACCAACTATCACAGTAATCTGTATTTTATCACTCGACAAGGGAAAGTAGAAGATAGAACCTGTAAACAAAGCAACGCTTGTTCACCACAGATGTTCTGCACCGTTTCCACACCAGAAGAACGAGAGCAGCAGATGCACATGACAGACAGGTCGACTGTTACCTTGATGTGTCACTGTCTTTAGACCATCAGTCCATCAGGACACCTGCTCTGCTTTGCACCCAATTATTTTACATCTAAACAAAGCAAGATTTTTTTCAGAGCCTCATTTAAAGTCTGTACAGTATTGATTCTCAGTATTTTCCTCACCTATCCGATTTTACATGCACATTCCTGAAATACTGCACATTGCATCATTTTACACACTTACCAGTTTCTAATTTGTTTATCTGTGCTGCAGCTCAGAGGTCTTTAGATCAGCTGAGATCGGCTGCATCGACTGCTCTTTTTTGTCAAATGTAAATATTTGTCTTCCTGTCGGACCTATCTTCTGACTTATCTTCAGATAATGAGAAAGGCAATTATGTCTCAGCTGAAATTCAAGGACACACTTCGGAGCAGCTGTAAACCTTCACCCGCTTGGAGAGAATTCAAGTATTATCAGGAGAAGAAGTCAAAGTTCACAAAGATCTCAGCTGCGTGTCTGCCTGACCGGATTGGTTCAAACCTCGCCTGATTGAGACAAAGTTTCTGCCATGTCACAACACATATCAGACAAGCATAGGTGCAAAGGAAGTGCCATGATGTCTTTTTTTTATTAGCCACGTGTATGCCACAATATGAGTTCAAACATGCATCAGATTCAATACAGATAAATGTCGACAGCTCACACAAGCTGGCACCAGGAGTTTTTAAATCAGATCAAAACTACTTCATCCGTTTTCTGAACCAGTGTTTACAGTTCTGCAGAATGAAGTGTCATGCAGAAGCATTTCGTTTTTCTCCTGCAGAACGCGCTCGTACATGCACAGGAGAAGATGACACATGGTGACGATGAGACCAGCGTCTTGTCTGCATCAAAATCACATCATTCAATATTAAACGTGTGCGTGATGCACAGTAAATAAGCACAACAACACGAGTGAAATGAATGTTTTGGTTATGCAGGCACTCGAATAATGTGGTCACTGATTACACCATTTATGATCTGATATGACAAGAACACAGGTCAACATGGGGAAAAAAACCTGGGAATTCCCCGTTAGCTGTGGAGGCACACTTCATTACAACACAGCGTCGTGGTGACAGTGACATCAGGGTTTTACTTCATCATAAAACGTCTAGCAATACTTTCAATCATTACCGCTAAAGTTTATTTACTGTGTTATACAAGTGAAGATGTGATACCAGTGATAGATTCCTGGATTTGGTTTGTGGCCTCCCATTATTACAAAGAGCCCCAAGGTCAACATCCATGTTTGTCAGGTGAAAACTGTTGGAAGTGTGGCTCGCACATTGCACTTTAGGACAAACTACATAAATGAGGGTAATATTAGTCTGCATGAGCCGACATGAGGACAGAATTCTACAGGGAGAAAGAAAATTCATAGCAGAGGAGAAAATGTTTCAATCCTCAAACTGGGCTCTGTTGTCATTTAGCAGAACGTGCCAGCGCTCAATCTTCTTGTCCTTGTTCTTGAGGCATTCGTACCAGTGCTTCAAACACTCTCCTTTAGCCTCGATGCCCAACTGACATCCTCCTGAAGGCAGAGGGAAAAGAGTAGGTGATGTAACTTTAATAGTTGCTCAGACTGGACGAGTTACCCACAGACATTTCCATCCTCAGACTCTCACTGCTACAAATCACAAACTGGATGGATGAGAACGTGTGAATGCAAACACACGTCCACACTTACCAATGAAATCATTGGATTTGCCCATGTCGTAGTCCCAGACTGAGACGTCCAGAGTTTTCTTGGCCAGTTCGCCGTGTTTGATTTCATATCCGAACTCCTGAAAGACATTGATGAGTTTATGGCAGGTGAGCAGAAGAAAGTGAAATAAAAACAGTGTAAAAACAACTGACCTCGCTGAACTCGGGGTTGAGGGTCTTCTTTTTGATCTGCGTCTTGTTCTTAGCTTTCTTTCCCATATCTGGCTTCAAACTCCTACAACACAAAAATAAGTAGTTTTCATGAAGAGGAAGTTATTTGTAGCCAAGTAGATCTATAGAAGATCTATACCACCGGCTCATAAATACATGGACAGCTAGGTTAGCTTAGCATTAAGGTCTAAAGCAGCACTGAGCTACATGATGTGAACCCTTCTACAACATTACAGTTATTAATAATAAACTGAGCATTATTTTGCTACTGGTCACTGCAAACAGACAGTTTCACATCTGCTTTTGTGAATGTGAAATTACTGATATTTTACCTTGATAGATATCAGTATCCCATCCCAAAAGGCAGCTTTGCTTCAAGCTTAACACAAACACTACACGTTTGCAGATTGTTGTATATTTTATTTAGTGAGCTTTAGTCCACTAAGCAAACAGGAAGTTGTCTGCCGTACAGACACTAGAGTGGTATTGATCTTCTCGTCTTGGCATTAAAGCTGTAAGAGCTGACGTGTGTAATAAAGCTGAGGAGGATTCAGCTGAATGTTGCTCATACACTTTGACGAATGGGTCAGAATATCCATTGGAGTCCATAGCAGCCAGGTGAGCGCAGCGGATCACGCCCACGATCAGACGACTCTGCTGACTGTTGTACATCAGCGATATCAGGATCCGACCCCTCTCCTCTGCATCCTCGCCTTCATTCATCTGCTCGTACACACAGTACAGTCTCAGCACACGCACACACACGTGGATGCAGTGCAACAGTGCATTATTTCACTGATCCTAATGCTCCTCTGCGGTGCTCACATTTCACGTAGAGTTGTGTCTTGATTATCATAATATCTACTAATGGATGCTAAAGTACAACATTATGTATTCTGTGTTGTTATGCAACAGGCTTAACTCAATCTACATTGGAAGCAGTAATATGGATGCTATTTATAAACTATTCCAGTTGAAGAAAGAATTTTCAAACCACTGGCAGGAGGCTGGTTTGTCTATACTGCTGTTGTCAACACGTCTCCATCTTTTGCATAATGAAAAAAAACACATGACATTCGCACATTGTTCAGTCTAGTGTAACAGACAGTGATGGAAGAAGGACTCAGATCTTTTGCTCAAGTAAAAGTAGAAATACTTTTACTTTTAGTTCTCTGTATGGAGACTGACTCTGTCTCAGATGAATGCATATTATATTATGTTATAACTGGAACTATAACTGTAAGGGAGGGTCTTACATCGTCTTCATAAAGAGCCATGCCACGGGCTTGGCCTCCGACAGCCTTCTTCACCTGCACAGAGAGTAAAGCCCTAATTATCACCATCACCATCATCATCATCATCATCATGTCTAATAAAAGCACTGAACCTGTAAGACATCAACACAGCTCAGCACACTGAAAACTAAAGGAATCATTTTCAGAAGTTTTTTTTCATCACTTTGAAGGTGAAAGAGGAAAATTTCATCTCTCAACTCGTCTTCTTTCTTCTCTCCTCTTCTTTCGTCTTCACTCGTCTCATCTTGCATCTGACTTATCTTGTCCAGCTTGTTCTGTCTTGTCCCATTGTGTCTTCATTGCGTCTTGTTCCATTTGGTCTCGTCTCATTTTATCTAATGTCAATCTGTCCAATTTCCTTGTCCAGTACGCTTTCATTTCTCTCACTGGGGCTTGTGCTGTGCCATCTTGTTGTGTCCCGGCTTGTTTCGTCTTGTCCAGATCTTGTCTTTTCTCATTCCATCTCGTCTTGTTGTGGTCCGTGTGGGTTTAAAAGACTTCAGCAGATGGAGGAAGATGTGGACATTTCTAACGACATTTTTAAATGTTTGCCTCCAGTACAATGCAGGGAAATTTAATTTCTATTAGATTTCATTACAATGCAACAGCAGCATGTCTTTACAGAAACTGGGCAGAATAACAGCGTCAGTATCGTTCTCAGACTTACTGGGATCACTCTCTCCAAACAAACACTGAAGTTCTTCTTCTCGTTAAACTTCACTTTCTTCAGGGCCACTCGTGTCTCTCCGATGAATTCGTTGTGTCCAAACTTGTCTTCGTCGCTCACTGAAAGGCTGGAGACAGACGGCACGAAGCTTCAGAACTCAACACAGGAGGCAGCATTAAAGAGAAGTTCAAGTTGTTCTTACCGTAGAGTCTTACGCGACATCTCGTCGTCAGTGATCCCGTGGTAGATCAGTGTCTCGTTCCACACGGGGTTCAGGGTGGTTTTAAGTGTCTTGGTGCGAAGTTTATTAGACTGAGGGACAGCAACACAAGAAAGATGTGTTCAGCTGCATGTTGACGTCTGCACAGCTTCACAGAAACAGATCTCAAACTACCACATGTCTTTTAACTACGACACACTACATAGACACACTTTAACCTCAGCACCAACACTTTAGATACTATTTTCTGTGATGTTTTATATTAATTTATTATCTTTCTGTTCAGCGAGCTCCTGCTCACTGGATGTTTCGAGCTTATTGCCCCATTCTGAGTAAACTCTAGAGACTGCTGTGCACGAAAATCCCAGGAGATGAGCCGTTTAAAAATACTCCTGGCACCGACAATCAGGCCACAGTCAAAGTCACTGAGATCATACTTTAGTCCTCGTTCTCATGTTTGTTGTGAACATGGACTGAAGCTCCTGGCCTGTATCTGCATGATTTGAATCGCTGTGTGGTTGCCAGCAGGTGATTGGCTGATTTGGTATTTGCACAGATAAGCGGGTGAACAGGTGTTTGTGATAATAAAAATGTGCTTCACACATTCGATGTATTTAGCTGATGGCTCCATACAACAACTTCTTCACCATGAAATGTGTAAATGCACTGATGAAGCATTAAAACGGTGACCACAACATCACTCTACACCACCTGTTAATAAGAAATGTGATTGTACCTTACTTGCTCCAGGTAACAGGTGCAGCTTCACATACGGATCAGCAAGTCCGTTCGAGTCCATCGGCTTCAAACCCTGAGACGTGTGCGAGAAGAAACAAGAATTCAGCAGCGATACGCACATGAAATACCACAAAAAATCCATTTCACATATTTTACTGTTGGACAAATTCTCCACAGTTACATTATTACAGTTGTTGGATAAGTCTTGTCCTGTTTCGTCTCTTGTTTTCTGGTCTTGTTCCATGTGGTCTCACTTGGACTTGTCGTGTCCCATCTGGTCCTGTTATGTGTTGGTCTTTTCTTGTTTGTCCCTTCCTGTCTGTTCTTGTTCCGTCTCATCTGATCTCTTCCTGCTCTCTCTATTGACTCGTCTGGTTTGTCTTGTCGCGTCGCGTCTTCGTTTGTCTCATCTTGTCCCATCTGGTTTGGTTTCGTTGTCTTTTCTTGTGTTTTGTCTTCGCTCATCACTCGTCTCGATGTCTGTCCCCTCTCGCCTCGTCATGTTTTGTCAGTCTTTCTTATGCTCAGTTTGGTCTTGTCCTATTTTATTTAACACAGTTTTTTCCAATCATTACTTGTCCATTGGCCTTTTCTTGCCCCATCTTGCATCATCTTTTACTGGGTCTTTTGTGTCGCCTTGTCTTGTCCTTTCTTAACTTATCCTGCTTTGTCCCATCTTATCTTTTATTTTGTCACTTTATCTCATCTGTTGTTGTCCTGCCTTGTAGGCGTTAGCGTGTGTGTTTACCTTAGCTCGGATGATGCAGCAGTGCAGGGCGTGATTCTCCTGATCGTACAGAAGACTGAACTCCAGAGATCCCAGAGTAGCTGCCAGATGAAAACATAGGAACACATCAGAGCTCTGAGGAAACAGAATCTAAACGTTTAACATGAGTCCTGTTTCCTTCTGAAACAGATCAACGTGGATTTGTTACTTCTATCACTGCATTGGGACTTTCTTTCACATCTGTAAACACACGATGAGGAATTCATATTAAAACATAAACACCATAATCGACCTTACTGGCGTCATCAGAGTCATAGTCATTGTCCTCCTCTGTTCGATCTGGTGGGGGTCTCTGGGGAGTTGACTTGTTGGCAGGTGCATTAACAGGTGGAACAGTTCTAGCAGCAGGAACATGAGATGAAATGGAGCTTTTGTCTCCAACAGCTGGAGGAGACACTGTTTCCTCCCTCTCTGCGGGTTTCTTCTTGAAATCTGCAGCAGGAGCAACATCAAAATCACAAAACTGCCACAGTCATCTCGTATGTCGTCCTGAGACCCAGAACAAATAAAGGTCGGATGTGTTCAGTAGTTTCTGGATTTGGAGTCCATTAGATCAAAAACATCATCTACTGTAGTGAACATAAGGAGATTATTTGTCTCCTAATTTAAATTCTGCATGAGACAAAAGTGAATAAAACACAAACAGTTACAATAAAAAGAAGAATTGGAAAAATAAAAGGATGATGGCTCGTGCTTCAGTGATACTCTCACAGCTCAGGGCAGGAATGGATCAGCTTTATTTCTCTTAAACTGATCTTAGCTGAAGTACAAGTAAAGGTTCTACACATGCCAGCTGATGTGATTCATCTCCCAGGGAGACGCAGAAAAGAGCAGCACAGTTTTCCTTCACACTACACGCCCTGTGTGCAGGGTTGCAGGTTTCAGTAGTGGAGGTTACATGTTACTGAAATGCAGACGAGAGACACACGTCCCCTCACAGAGGACAAATATACATGAACAGGTCTCAGGAGGACATATTGATCTTGATGTTAAGTCATGTGAAAGCAGCCCTGTAGCACTGGGTTTATTCTTAGAAGGAGCAGTGCTACTTTACCTGAGGCGGGTGCAGCCTGGTGTGCGTTTGCCTGAGGCGGTTTGGAGGCTGACACGTGTCTCTCCGTCTTTATTACAGCTGCTGGACGAGACTGAGTCTCATTATAGCTGTCAGCGGTTGTTCTTGCTGTCTGCTCCTGTTGTTCTGATCCACATGACTGCTGCTGCTCTGAGGAGACAAAATAAGAAAATCAATGCCACCACTACAGCCACTCTTAGTACTACTTAAAGCAATATCATCACACAGTTAACCACACACTGAAGCTTTAGTTCATTTTTATGTCCTTTGATAAAAAGAATATTTCTCTAAAATATGCTAAACCTCTGATCAATGCGTGCGTCCTTTGTGGAGCCCAACTTGTGTAGTTGCACTTTTGGACTCGGGAGTCTTGCTGTAAAAGGGGGTCACTTACGGTAATTAGACAATTTTCCAAAAATCAATGAATAACTGTGTAATTTATTTGACTTTCTTTCTTTTTCCTTTCCACCCAATGAATGTGAACATGATATAAAACAAATGCTAGATCATTTGTTTTAGTTAGGAACAACTATCAATTTGGACTAAATGATAAACTGATGAGATTTGGTGATCAGAGGTCAGAGGTGAAGGTCACTGTCACCTCACGTTCATGTTCGTTTTGTGAATGTCATGTATCAGGAATTTCTTCAAATTCGTCACAACCCGTCACATGGACTCGATGATGAATTGATTAGATTTAGTTCCTCTTAGGTCAAAGGTCAAGGTCACTGTGACCTCATGTCCCATTCTTCTCTTAGAAATGCCTGGAGGGAATTTCATTACATTTGGGACGAACATTCGTTTGGTCTGATGCATAAACTTATCAGAACGTGAGTCTGGACCGACGATGTCAGCGGTTAGACAAGGCATTCAACTGCAATGTGGAAACTGGGTAACAATCATTTAGCTTTAGGACTTTTCATGTTTTAGGTCGTATTCTATTTCTGCATAAATACGACCTAAAACATGAAAAGTCGTTTGGTCCACAGGGGGAACGAAATTCAAAGCATCTCTGTACGATGAACATAAAACTGCCCTTTAGCCCTTAGAAACAGGCTTCTAAGGGCTAAACGAGTTTCCAAAGAGCAGCGACTTCAGTGATTTATCGGAGGTCCTGCCTTTATATCAAACTGACAACTGCCTCATGGATAGGTCAGCTGCTGGGTCACAGAAAATATAGACTCATGTTCTGTTTATGTAAAACCTTCGACAGAGACCTGAGGGTAAGAGATAAAGTTTTTATTCTTATTATTGAATATGAAGTAAAACTCTGCCAGCTCACGCAAAGTTTGAATGTCTGTTTGACTTATAAATAAATGTGGGACCAGAACAAAACGTGTGCTGCAGATCATTTTCTCCATGTCACTGAACGACACGGTGACTCTGTGTCTCATGGAAAACCAGCGCTTTCAGATTATTTTAAACAGTGGCAGCAGGGGCGTAGCAGCTAACACATCGTGGCACTTTGTGTTTGTGGCACTTTTCATTTTGTGCGGCCCACGCTGTGATAACATCAGACATTAATGTCCTGTGGCGAATGTGTGTCTTGATGCCTGTGGCTTAATGAATCATGAATAATATTATTACAATGACATAACTAGAGTTTGGATCTGGCTGCATATTTCTGTCCTATTAAGTAGAAGTTACCATGTTCCTGGTGATATGCTGCAGGTTCCTGAGATGCACCATGGGCCGCTGGGGTCGAGCTGTCGGTGTAGGACTGCTGAGGTCTGGATAGCGGGAAAGGATCAGGCAGACGCTGCTGATCTCTTCCCTTGAAAAACCAAGCTCCTGAACGTTTTTGTACCTGCAGGAACACACAGCCAATTCATATAAAATCAGTACAGGGAAGACTCAAAGAGAAGCAGGAGCACTATGACGTTTATTCTCCATGACGCCATTATAATAACTGGTCAGTTCCAGTTGTTCTAAATGTGGTCCGTAAATAAAGTTGAAGGTAAAATGAAGTTCATCCAGAGATAATTTCTCTTTCAGTTTAAAATCTGTTTGAAATTCACTCCAGGCAGCAGGAGCAGCAAACTTAAACACATTTTTCAAACTTCTTTTGCTCCTACTCTCAAAAGGAAACTTGGCAGCTTGACACAGCCTCATCTGAATGCTACGCTCAGTATCCCAGCCGCTTTCCTTACTCATAACTTATTCAGGCTCCATGGGGTCTGGCTGTATATGTCCAATAAGCTCCTCTCTACTTAAGTATGTACATATACTACATCTCATGCTTGAGGACAAACTTTGACATGTGCTGAGACGTCAGCTTATGGAATAAAGTCTGTGCTACATAACCGTCACATTCTGCTCCAGCTTCTTTGTAGGTTCACTTTTTCACTGCCTGCAGTTATTAAGACATCTTATGCAGATGCAGCTGTAGTTTTAGAAACTTCACTTGGTCACCAGGCGCCATGAGAGCAAGACAGAACCACAGTATTGACATTTTTATCACATTAGTAATTTGATAAATATGTATGTTGGCAAACGCTTTACACGTCCAGCAGGAGCTGGAGCCGTGTTTGTGTTCACCTGATGCAGGAAACTACAGTCTCCACTCTCTTTTAGCTCCGTGTGTTGTCTCCACCAGCTCCTGATTAAAGATATTTGCTGATAAATGTTCATCTGCTGCTCCGTGTCTCTCTGTTTGCCAGAGGACAGTGGGTTTATCGGAGCTGACAACAGCTGCCTGCACATGACAGGGAGAAAAACAACGAGCTGAAAGTGTTAGTGTCGGCTCCACAGTCAAGTAGGTGAGTTTCTATCAAAAGCCAACAAGGTCATAACTCAACACTTTTCCTTGCAGTTTGGTGTTTAACACCACACGTGTGCAGACACAGAGCAGTGACAGCAGTGCTCACTGTCATCCCCGTGTGCTGCGTAGATGAATCCTGCACAGCAGCTGTTTACGTTAGTGAGATTGCTGATGCGCACCAGCAGTTTTTGTCATTTTACAGGACGACAATCATATGCACACAGACAGAATTAACTCTCAGCGTGCCCTGTGCCGGCACATGTGTGGCTACGCGTGAAGCAGCATTTCTAAACGCTGAGTGACGCCGTTTGAGAACAATTTAAAGCTGTGAAGAGCAGATAGACAGTCAGAGAGCAGCTGGTAACTATGGTGAAACATTTAGCAGATATTTCCCACGGGAGCTGGTAGAGACCAAAAACAGAGGTGAAAGAAAGGGATCATGTGGCTCTATACCTCCTGGATGTGTTCACCACTTCAACAGACAAAATAATCCGTTACTCATGTTTTTTAAGGTTTGAAAAGACAGGTTGGGTTTGATTGTAGCCAACTTTTAATGGATCCACTGTTTCTCTTCGTCGTCTGAGAGGGAGGAAGAGTAAAGCACAGGGCTGCTTGTTGTGGGATTGTTTAAGTGATTGACAGATTAATGCATTGCTGGATTTCACCAGCAATGAGTCTATTTGTCCAGAAAAGGACAAATAGTACACAGCTAATGGATGGATGAAGGTTTTCATTCCTTTATTTTGTGGAACAGAAACGCGTCCACTTTGTATTTGCAGCATCGCAGAACAGTTATTTCGTGTGTGACTGACAGGAGAGAGCATTTATTTAAAGAGTCTAGGTTCCCCCGAGGCAGAGATCTCAACAAACACAGCACCATCATCAAAACAGCATTGTGTAACTGCATCAGTAAGAAGAGCAGAGAGCAGACCTTTTTATTCATGTTTCATATTACTCAAAATCTGACCTGTGTTTTAAACATTTGAAATAAATCATTACCTATTACTCGTTTTGGATGTTGAGGGGCTATCAGTGGAAGGTAATTTTCCAGACCACTGGACGGTGAACTGCTATTCTGTGCTAAACGCAGAAAATGGTTCAAGTCATGAGAAAATGGGAAGAGCTTTGGTTCTGGTGTCAGAGGGAACGACCATAATTTGGCCCATGATTTTGATCAAACCTGCCCTTTTCTTCATCCTGCCTTCCCCTCACCTCTTGGTGTTCATTGCAGATTCTGCACAGCCACATTGAGCAGCTCCCGCTGTTGCTCCAGATACCGCACTTGCTGCACATGTGCTGCAGAGATGCAAACACATACAGAAACACAAACAGGAAGAGGTGTAATCGTACACACATGTGGTTCATGCTACCAGGTCCACAAGGTACAATTTTAAAGTTCAGATAGCTTTAAACAACGAGAAGCGGAGGCCGCTATAAGACCAGGGAGGACGCAGTGTGTGTCATGGGATGAAAATAACAGTAACCACAGTCCTTTCCATGCAGAGTCCCTACATCCTCTGGGAACATGCACGATTATCTAGTGTCTCTTTCCTTTCATTATTCAAGCAGAAATAACGTTACTAATAATGCAGATGTCCACCTACGTTTCTGCACTGCACGCAGAGGACAGCTGTGACCCCCTGTGGACCAAAGGACGCCCCACACAGCAGACAGTGCGACTGTCCATCCCCACACGCCGTTGTCTTGATACTATCCAGGCGACTGGAAAGACGCCTGAGAACACATGAATGTCAGCCCAGACACAAACCTGTCACAGGTTTTACACCAGAAACCTCAGTGAGAACATGCATGACTGATGTGAGTCAATAGTTTTTTGTTCTCACTTAATCCTCTCCTGCTCCATGGCCTCCATCATGGCTGCACGCGCCAGTACGCTGTTGATGATCTCCTTCTCCTCATCCGTGAGCTCCTCCCCCGAGGGGCCGCCAGACACGCTCATCGTCCACTCAAACCTGAACCCAAAACACACACAAAAACAGATGCACTGAGAGTGTAGGTGGCACGCAAAGTGAACATGCTGCTCTGACAAAAGGCTGTAACCCAAAAAAGTGCAGAGCTAAGAAAAGCAGCCAGACACTAAAGGTTAAGGACGGGCAAACAGCTGAGGTTGTCACACACGATAACACACGATAAAACTTCTCTGAGCTGAAATTATTTTGTGTTTAGAAATTCAAATTTCACAAGAAACTCTGCACACATCCTGCTCAGACTGTCATATTTATTAATTCACACTGTTTCAGTCTCTTGAACCTTCTTCATGTATCTGGTGAAGACATCACATTGTTACACTTAGAAATCATGAGCCTCCTTATCCTGCTCATTTTCAAACGTGATATGTCTGTTAATGTGTTAGAAATCACGTCTTGTGCTGTGTGATCTCCTACACTAAAATAAAAAGAAAGACAGAAATGACAAAATGAACCCACATGTCGATTCATGTGAACTAAACAGGAGTAGAGAATAAAATCAGCGAATGAGTCATGCTCCCGGCGTTAAACCACAGTTCCCTGCATTATTCTGCTCTTGAGACACGGCTCCAGGGATTTCATTGTCCATTCAGCTGTCAGTGTCTGGAGAGCCACTCGTTTTGAAAGGTCTGAGAGGAACTCATTTCATTAGTGGTGATTTATTTTAGCTCTACCACACCTACTCCAATACCAGTGCCTCTGGTTCTTAAAGTCCCAAACATCCGCTGGTCATGTCCGAACGCACAGACACCATGTGCTCGTGCAGCTGCTTGCACAAAGCAGGGCGTTAATTGAGGCTGACTGCTCACTATGGAAAGTGAACTGTTGGCTGTAATGTGTTGTTGAAGTCCGCTCTCTGCACCCCTGAAGACATTTCCACTTTAGAGGAGTGCGCGCATTATCTTTTGACAAGAACACTGTGGAGAGGAAAGCATGACCTCTGGTCTGAGCAGGCTGCTGAAACACTTCTCCAAGCGACTGATGGTGCAAAGTGTTCGCTGGCAATCAGGAGCGAATATGGGGAGGAGAAAATAGCACCCGAGTTATTGTTTCTCTATGGTAAGCACTTCTTACTGTCTTCTAATCTATTTCTAAGGCTTTTGATGGTGGCTAAACCCAGCTACCTGATCTGCTAACGTCATCATTTCATCCTTAACTGACCTGCAGTGTCTGACTAATCTACTGTGAAGGTGTTGTATGACTATGTCCAAGCATTAAACATCACTTGAGATCAAGCACTGGCTGCTGATTAAGAATATTTTAATGCTGCACTTATTAACGGCTCAGTGGCCTCCGTCTCCCTCATCCCTTTCCCCTCGTTTAGCCTCCCTGTTGTGTTCCCTGAGGAATGTCCTCTCCCCAGTGCATGTAAATGTCAGAGGTTGCTGTCATTGTGGACAGCGTGGCAGATTGATGTCTGTGTGTGTGCGTGTGTGTGCCTCGGAGGGTTCAGAGTGAAAGAGAAAGGTGGGGGTCAGAGAGAAAGGAATGCTCTGAAACGGCAGACACTTTAAGCGCGTGCACGCACTGTCACAGCGACACACTGTCATTACCAATCCATTCACTGCACTTACAGCCTGGACTATGTGAACATGACAAATTTCTAACCAAATGATCACAGATGGAGACAATTTACTAATAAAATATGAGGCACTGTTACAGAGAAATGACTGCAGAATGGAGAACACTTCAAACTTGTGTTTTTAATACTTTTTCCAGATAATAGTTAATAATACTATCTAACATTTTTAGTAGTAGTCTGTGATGCCAAGAATACCGAGGCTGTGTTAACTCCAGCAGCAGGACGGCTTGGTAAGCGGAGTACTAATCATTTCACTGTGGACATATTCCGTACAGTCACTCTGTCAGAGAACCATGTGTACCTCCCTACAGATGGTCAGAACTGGGGGTGGGAGGTGAGGAGGTGTTCAATGATTCCCTGCATGGTTTTGACACAGCATCAGCACTTTACACTCTGGGTGGACTGATTTTGAGTCTGATGTTGAACCGTTTGGAGGAACACTTCACTCAAAATATAAAAGAAAATGGAAAAGACTGAATGTTTCTTCTTCTTCTTCTCCTACATAATGTTTAGCTTGATTCCTAAACACTGCACACTGAAATCATTCCACCACTGTTGTGTAGTGAAGTCAATGTATAATTGTAAAAGGCAAATACCAACAATACATCTTTGCTATTACTTTACATTAACAGTAATTCATATCTGGTCAATCATATTAGCCTTGAATTAGAGTCAGGGTCAGTAGTTTTTCATCCCGTCTCTTCTACACACACACACAGACACAGACACACACAGACACACACAGACACACACAGACACACACAGACAGACACACAGACACACACACAGACACACACACACACAGACACACACACACAGAGTAAATTGACTATTGACCGGAGCAGTCGCTGCCTAACAGTAGATCAATGTGCACTGCACCAGGACACGACACCAACATCAGATCCTCAATGTCACCCGCTGAAGAGGACAGAAAGTGCTTACACATGACAGCATATCAATATTAACCTTCCTTTAACCCCGTGACCCCCCGCTGGGTCTCATGCGTAGTAGCATATGATATGATCAGAGCAGGGTGGGCCCTTTCATGGGTGTAGGCTCAGCACCGAGGGCTGATGGAGTCAGATGTGGTGACAGTTTATCACCAGCATTACAGACACGCTCCGTCGATTCAGTTCGGTCTGTTTTGTGGGTGAAAATAAAAAGGATCATGAGATTAAACAGTGATTAGAAGCATATAAGCTGCAGTAATGCGGGTTTTATATGGGACTGCTGTGGTGACAAGAGAGTAATGACTGAAAGATCAAAGTTACATGCAACTGAGATGACTTTCCTCTACGGGCTATAATCTACATCAAAGTGTGAGGAGCTCAGTGATTCAGAAGGAGCTCGGTGACAATGCACTGCTCAGCTTTACAGTGAGGAACGAGCGGCAGCGTCACGGTTCAGTTATGTGTCTATTCATTCTGTCCAGTCTGCTTCCTGACAGTTTCCCATTTAGCCACCAGATGTTCCCATAACCTTTTCAGCACTTCGTCCACCTGCACACCTGTTTCCTACTGCTTAAACATGCAGCCCTGACTGCAGCAGGCCCCTCACCTGTTCCTCATTGTCTAATCATCTCCCCGATGAAGTCTGGCTCTGAAAAAATTATGGTTCTATACAACTAAACTGCAACCACAAATAAATACTTGTAAGGAACTTAATCGGTCAGGACCTTACAGAATCATACAGCAAACCTCCCACATACTAGGAGACAGTGGATAGTAAGAAACAGACATCAGGCTGAGGGTGGGTGGCCATCTGCCTTCACAGGCTACAGGGAGTGAAAATCAGACAGAGGAGCAGCAAAAAGCAGAAATATCCTTTATTGAACATTCTGTTCTCTTAACAGAAGCCAATCCTATACCTGCTTTGTAGCCTTTTGTGTGCCTTTGCTGAACTTTCGCTTTTGTTTGAATTTGCTTACCTTGTCTTGTTATTTTGTCTCCTATGATTCCTGCCTGTTTCTGCATTATTAAAGTCACCTGATCTACTGATCTGATATCTGTCTGTCAGCATGACTGACAGACATACGTCATACATACATATGTCTGTCATACACTTACTTGGCTTTTCTTGCCACATGTAGGGCACATTACTTTCTGCATCTGGACATAAATAATAAGCTGTGGAATCATCTAAATTTAGAAATAATTCCTATGGATTCTGGGCTGGAGTGTAACCATTTAGACCCTAGTATAAGACATAAGACCCTAGTGTAGACCGAGGACAATATGACAAGTCAAATTGTATTTGTTTCATGCAATATCACAGATCAACAAGCTGGAGGACGTATTTCTGGCAGCTCCCTGAGGAGGCTATCAGGCACAGCCTATAGTAAAGCTCGTTATTGGTCAAATATTGTCAGATAGCCCAGTAATTATGAGCAGCCAAGTCAGCTCACATTATAATTCTGAGTCTGAGATGTGCTGAATTTCTGACAGCGATGATATCTCCAACATAATGAGAAAAACAGACGTGACACACAAGTGTCAACAAAGCAGAGGCAAACTGGCTGCGGAGGCTTCAGCACTGATAGTTCCATTAAAATAAAACTAATATTAGGCAGCTTCAAATCATTTCAACTGAGCTATGCTGTCTAATTTCATGATACACTAATAATTTATGCTATTTAAATGGTGTACATCACTCTAGCAGTTTGAATAATGTGTGAACAGAAGAAATAACCCATGCAACACAGAAATTAACTGGAGTTAACTCCACTGCTGTGACCCCTCTCTGAGTGACCCAGACTAGCTTCAGATTCACTCGGCTGTAATGTGAGACTATAACTTTTTAAAAGAAGAAATAACATATTATTTTACTTACAAATAAAATGTTGAATTATTTGCTCAGGTCTGTGTTTGTTGGGATGAAGTTAGACTGTAGCCTAACAAACAAAAGCAATGCACTCATTTACAAACCAGACATACGTTCTGTATTTTCATATATTTCCCATATGATGGCCACATATTCTGATAATACTTGTTTAATGGATACATGTCCTTAGTATGTTCATGATATGAGAGGTGATGTTGTGTCCTGTAGGCATCAGATGAGGGTCCACACTGCCTATATTCCTGACCTACGTCAAGGACACGTCACCACATGAAGCCTGGCTTGATTTACATGTAGGCTACACCTATTTTATAGTGCTGCTTGACTGAGGTGTGGAACGACCTCTGGGTACTGTGTTCATTTGAGATTATATATATCATACCTTTGTGAGGTGAAGCTGGTGTTAACTGCTCTACAGTGATGGGGAGGATTAAAATCATCACAGTCCTGCTGATGCCATCAAAAATCACTGCTGCAAAGAAATTCATTGTGGTGTTTAAACACATCCAAGGACTAGACCGTTGGAAAAGCTGTCTAAAGCTTTCAATAATTATATTAATTCATTCTTCTGGCACCATCATCAAATCAAATTTTGTATTTGTCAGACTTTGGTTTAATACCATATACCTGCAAATTGAACATTCAGTCTCTGCAGCACTTTGTGTTTTTTATTACCATGCTAACGCTCTAAACTAATGGCGACTATAGTAAAATGATGTTAGCATTTATTTAAATGTACTGCTGTAAGTATTGGGCAACCGCGTCACAGCTGGAACACGTCACAGCTGGATCCAGGGGAATAGCTCTGTTAGGTTTAAGCTGAGTTAAGTGAAGATGAAAAATCTTATAGCTCATGTATAATAATTGAGGTTAATGTAGTCGGGGGGTAAATTTAATAGAATATATTTTTCCAATTAGTTCTAGTGAATTTGTAAATGTGAAATTGTTTTGCTATTTGTCTACGAAGGTCAGAGGGTCACATGATGGCAGCACTGAGTAATAAATGGTTATTCTGGCAAGACACTGCCAAATGCATTCTGGGTATTTTTTTCCCATTTTGATGTGGATACTGGTGATACCAGTCCATTGTCTGATATAACTGCTATGTAAGCATATATCATGTTGAAATATGTATGGTTAAACTTAAGAAGTTCGGTTTTGATGTAGATCCAGTGGGAGTAGATGTTATGGAAAGTTTCACGGTTACGATAAAAAACATGACTAACGTTGTGGAATGGTCATGTTTAAAACACTACTGAATGACGTGGGAAAGTCCTGCGTTTTCTTCTCCATACAGTAGCGACATCACTGGATTTCCTTTTGCTTGTGTCAGCTGCTAGAGAACGCCTCGCTGCGACGTGTTACTGCTGCTCAGAATCACCTGCTGCCATAAATGAGATAAATGTTTGGAGGACTTATTCTATTCCATCCAACAAAAAAACTCTTCTTTCTCCATTCGGTCCGATTAGGGGGACTTGAATTGCGAGTGCAGTCTTGTATGTTTGCTCCTCTGTATTTTTCAGCTTATCACTCTTTGTCTGCCTGCCTGTCTCTCCCTGTTTGTTTACCCGTCTCTCCCTTTATTCAAACTGTTTCACAGCTGCTGGCGAGTGCACCAAAGTAGGTCTTCTGTAATCTTCTGTAAGACCATCACCAACCTGTTATTAACATTAATTCAAATTGACATGCCCAAAAAAAAGGGCACATACACACACTGTTTCTTGACGACTTTTACACACACACGTGCACGCACACACAGAGCGAGGACATGTCACACAGAGTCAGCAGCCCAGAGAAAAGCATTGCAAATTGACGTGAAGTAAAAGGAAACCAAGGCATTTTAGCTCCATGAGACACAGGGGTGACTAAGAGCTGCAGGACCGCACACACACACACACACACACACACACACACAGACACACACACACACACACAGACACACACAGACACACACACACAC
>JAUYWH010000004.1:1201988-1219650 GCA_034779795.1 Ctenopoma multispine
TGCTGGAGTCGGTGTTTTGCTGCTAGAAAAAGAATTTCCCGGAGGAACCTTCCCGAGGGATTAATAAAGTTTCTATCCATCCATCCATCCATCCATCAAGTTCAAGTGTTTAAAATAAAGTCTGTTCTTCAGAGAGTAGCACTCATTTGAGCACAATGGCGTACATATTCCGGACAGAGATGACAAGTGGTACGAGAGGGGCGTGAGTGAAGCTCCCTCGGCAGAGGCCGAAGCCCAAACACAGCCTGTCTCCTATTTATCATACTGTCCTTTCGTCCATGCCCAGGAAAATCAAGACCACTTCACACATCCACCAGGGAGGCCACACTACTTTGTTTGTTGCAAATTACAGCAGCAAATGTTAGCATGCTAGTGTGTTAAAATAAGATAATGAACAGGGTTATAACATTATCCCTGCTGAGCATCAAGATGTTAACCCATCACTAACTGCTAGCATATTTGCATACTGCCATTAGCATTTAGCTCAGAACATCGCTGTGCCTACGTTCAGCCTCACAGAGTGAGCAGCATGCCTGCAGAGTTTTCTAAAACCTGCAGTAAAACCGGTCTAAATTTGGGCCACCGTGGTGGTGCTGGAGTTGAGGCACCGGCCATGACCTAAAATTCAGTTCGGGAACTTTGTTGTAATAATCTCCACCTCTTTCTGCCGTGTCATTCGTTGTCTCTCCATCAGCTTTAAGACATGGATACAGTTCCCCAGCACAACATTTTAAGTGTTTACTTTTCATCTGCAGGACTTAAACCAGATCTGAACATCATAAAAAAAGAGCAGAATAGATGCAGCGGCAGTTGTGATAAACAGCTTGTTGTGTGTTCATTGTTGCCGTTTCCATGTGTGTGTACAGATGGTAGAATTGCTCAGCATTACAAGTTCAAATAGAGCAAACACCCATATGGTGAGTGGTAAGTGGAAATCACTGATTCTCTGTGTCTCTGTACAACAGGGGCAGCGCTGACATCACTAAACAAAATGCAAACCTCAGGCTGTCTCTCTCTCTCTGACGTTTACTGTATCTCTCTCGTTCCTGTTTGTGTGTGGGGCAGGGCACACGTTCTCTGACTTTATGATGATAAAAGTAATCACGACATCTGCTCTGATGACAGTTTAATGTCACTTCAAAATCCAAACTTCAACCAGACACAGGAGGAATAGAAAAGGCTTCATGAAGTTGATCCACTAATGATCAATATGTTGATTAAAAAAATCGTCTGCTTACAATTCCACACAAAATGCTTCTTGTGATTTTGAATGTGTTGGCATCTGCAGATGGAGAACACGTGATACTGACTGGAAAGCTCAGTTTCTGGTCTGATATCTTTGTAATGTGGCCCCAAAACCATTATTGCTTGTATTTATAAAACATGGGTTCAGATGGGACATCTATGGAAGCTCTGACAACACCTACTTCTGCAAAATAAAGGGACCCAAAACAGAGATTGTTTTTTCCCTGAGGCCCCTAACAGAAAATGTGGGTCATGGAAGAGAGAGATCCACACAGAGCATGTCATAGTGGGTTTCTGTTTACAGCTGACACAAACACAATCCTCGCTGGCTGCGAACAATTCAGGTGTGCCCATGATGGCATTACAGCTAATCAAACACTTCGGCCACAGTGGATTTGAGCGGCACATCTGCTTTTCCTGCTGTGCTGAGCAAAGCCCGCAGCACTGAATCCTGCCTCAGCGGCAGATCTGAGGAGAAGGAAAGTCAATGACTGTACATCTCAGATGTCCAACGAATGAGCTCGTTCGGGGTCCTCAAGAGATGCCAAGGGAAATTTGTGAGTTTAAATTGATTGAGTAAATGGATTAGGTTACAACTGACTTGACCCCAACCCTAAAGTTGTTTTATGACCTGTTTTTAGTCCTTTCAGCTAGTCAGGTGCCCGTATGTAAACTGTTAGTACACATCAATGTGCATTAGACACATAGAACATACAGAGGAATAATATTTGTGTCATTATTTACAATATAATGTTAACACAGTATGAAGTAGAAATATTCATCAAATAAGAGTCAGGTGACATTTATATATAATACAGGTAGGACCCAGGTGCTGACACGCACATAAAACCATTTCATTACAAATCAACAGCTTCCTTCAAGAGGAGACTGACAGAGCAGGTAGTGATATTTAGCAGCAGTGTATATATATATATATATAAGAAAAAGAAATCATACGGAAACAGTTACTGCCATAAAGTTCTTTGAATTGAATTATAGTGCAAAACCAGGAATAATCCACACACACAGCAATGACACACGGGGAAACAAAGATGTGGTTTGAACACAGAAGCAAAATGGCACAATTGATGAGGCAGAGAATAACAAGCAGGGAGCTGGTACGTAATCAGAGGATAACTGAGCACAGGCGAACAACTGGGTGGAGCAGGGTGAGCAGGGGAAGGGCACCTCTGGTGATGGGAGGAGAACAGGTAAGAAAAAGAAATCATATGGAAACAGTTACTGCCAAACACAAAAAGATTAATCAGTTAATGACTAATTGTTGACACCAGATATCTTGACAGTCGATATTTAATCACTAAACTGTTTTGCTGCTAACAGCAACTCTCACCTAGGACAATTAACACTAAAATACCAACACTGGCAGAAAAACAACCTTACAGTAGGACTTCTTTCCCCTGATTTCAGCAGTCGGGGTCTGTTGAGTTGGCGTGAACCGCTTCTACCCAAGCACATTAGCCACATCAGTCAGCACCTGAGAGCTCAGCAGCCTGTATAATCCACCATCTCACACAAACCACAGTCAATACAGCTGATTGGGAGTCAAAAGGGGCATTCAGCAAGGATTACAGAGGGGGCTCAATAAACTTGACCTGGCTGAGGATGATAGACCAAATAAAATGTTGGAGTTATAGTATTGCAAATCAACTTCACACACACACTCTAAGCAAACACATGCTCCACTTCATCTTCAGCTTCACTGCTGCTGCTGCTGCTGCTCGCTAGGCAGCAGTTTGATTTTTGGGGTTTGTGGTTTCAGATTACCTTTTGTTACAAACTCAATGTTATTTTCTTTACTGATGAGACTTAAAAAAGAAGATTGATATCGTCCACAGTCCACTGGCAAAGACCAAATGGGTTCAGAAGTCCTACTGATCAGCCGGGAGCTCGTGAGCTTCCCCACACCCACTCTCAGCCTGAACAAGCTCCAGGAAAGCATAGAGACGAGTTCTTCTCTAGGAGCTGGCACCAACAGGCCCCGTGTGTCAATCTCCAACTACAAAAAGCCTGCACCCAAACTCCCCTCCCCAATGGGTGGCTCATTTGCAGACATTACAGTTTTGTTCTAATGCTAATGCTAATGCTCTATGATACCATTTGAAAAAGCTCAGTACAGTTCAGGACCAGTACTTTTACAGCAGCTGTGTTAACCAAAATGTCCGACCTGCCAGAAACCCAGTCATCGAACGCTGAGCTGAATAATCAGCTCTGTTCTCGTGAAGCAGTTACACATATTGTAAATGTGTGTAGAAGGTTTCTGAGGACCCGTCCTCACCTGCAGTAAGAATAGCAGCAGAAGAAGATGCGAGTGTGTGTCGTTAAAGTACGGATGCCTCGAGAGTGCTCGATGTAAACAGGCCTGTGGTCACGGGCTCGTTTTTCGTGAACCACCAGAGAGCAAAGAAGAGTTTATTACTCCAACGTAAATATAAGTCGTGAAACATCCTGTATGTAAAATTCCGGCGATGTGTTCATACCAAGACAAAGATTATGTTAATGTGAATAAAGAATATTCTGATTTTAGTGACGTTACTGGACAGTTCTGTCACATATATACTGAACACACAGACTTTTTAAATGTGTTGTACATGTTTGGATCATGTCTCATAGACAGCTGTATCAAACATCTATAGATTTTATTTAAACACCACATATTCTGTACATGTCACCTGTGTTTTTATGATGAACATACAGTAAATCAGTCTTCATAAGGTAAATTAACAGAATTCATCTTTCAACAGTGTTTTAATGAAATAAGCATAAAAACAAATGTGTGGAATGTGAAGTGAAAAGTCACATTAAAGTGTTTTAATGTATATTTTATACAGATTTCCATTGTTTAAAAGGAGAAAAAGGTCTTTGGAAAGATTTAATTTCTGATTATTTATACAGTATATGTTGAGAATAATGAGCAGCTGAAGGACATTTTACCTCCAGGACTAATTAAATGTTCTCGTTGCTGAAATGAGGAAGTTAAAGCTAAAATCCATCAGTGTCATTTCCTGACTTGATGATTTAAGATGAATAAAAACCGACTGTTTCCTACCTCGGGTGTCTTCACAGATGTTCTGCTGTTGCTCCGTCTTCTTCTTCGCTGTGACACAAAGTGTTTCCTCAGCGGCTCCGTCTCTGCTCCATCTCTGCTCCTCACTGTCAGCCTCCTCCTCCACAACGCGCTGTAGTAACAGACTCACCCCGCCTCCCCCTTCTCCTTTTAGCCCTCCCCCTCCCTCTCTCTTTCACTCATTCCCTCAGTGTCTCTCTCTCTCTCTCTCTCCCTCTTTCCTAGTCTCTCTCTCCATCCTCCATCTTTTCCCTCTCCACCTGCCTCCTTCTCTCTCACCATCCATCTTTTCTTTCTCTCCACTCCAATCTCCCTTCACTGTCTCCTCCTCACCCTATTTTCTTGCCATCTGGCTCTCCATCATCCATCTCTCCATTCCTTCCTCCCTCATTTTGTCTTCATCTCTCACCCCCGTCTCCCCCCTCTCTCAGTTTAACTAAATCCGTCCACTCTCATCTCATCAGCAGAAGATAAAGAGGTGAAGCCACAGTTACGAAGTGAACGATGAAACAAAAACTCACTCTGCTTCCACTAATCTGTTGTTTGACTCAACTACTGTACGTAAGTACGAATATTTCCGTTTTGTGCTACTTTACACTTAATCCACAAAATCCCAAAGCCATATATTGTACGTTTTACATTTAAGCTGATGACTAGACTCACCACTCATTGTATTTAAAGATTAAAATATTACATGAAGACGCATAAGATTACAAAATACAATCAAATTTACAGATTAAATCTGGACCACAACCTTTTGGCTTTTGACCCCTTTACTTAAGTGTCTGGTTAGAAAACGTGTTGGTGTTTGTAGCTCTTTAAAAGAACATTTCCCAGCTAAACGTTCCACTTGATTTTATTTGAATAACTGCTTGAGGCGCAAAAAGTTTAATGATACAGTATTTTTTATAATCAACAAAAATATTTAAAACACAAATAAACTGTGCTCTTAGTAAAGTTGGATTTTGTATGCAGTAATACAGTTTTTACATTATGTGAAAATAGGCTTATTTCTCCTACAATCATCAATGTCACAACTAAAATTCCTGCTCTCTGATTGTTTGACAGACTAAACCCACTCTCGTGGATTTAACTCTGCCTTTCTGACTGTTTACAGGAGCTGCAAAAGGCTGGCACTCATGCACCACATGGGAATACTTTCTAATAGATCTATTTTTGCTCCTTTATGTTCCTTCAAGCTAAACAGCTGCATGTATTATGTGCAATACAATACAAATCCAATAGGCCTTGTGCACGGAGCAATTAGAGGCCATAATGATTATGTAATTCTATTATTCAGTGAACGTAACCAGGAGTTAACCTTAAGCCATTTTCATGAGCGGTCACTGGAGCAACAAAGCCACACACACACACACACACACGTGGGATGTTACAGTGGCATGTGAGAGACGGCACCGACAAGCTTCAGCGTCTGTGGAGCCACTTTGATTTATTGAATTGTGGTTAGTGTGTCCCAGAGGACCACTTTCCGCCCTCTAAAGGTTTAGCTAAAATTAAACGGCTGCCAGTCATGCAACATGCACCGCGGTGGCCCGGCCTGCTGTTGCCCTCTTGTGGCTCCTTGATTATAAGTCAAACAGTTTGGGGAAATAAATTAAATTTGAGTTTTAGCTTCGCAAAAGAAAAAATGTTCGGCACAGAGTTTGACGTTTAGATTTAAAGACCTCCACAGAGTCAGACTGTCTGACGTCAGCAGGAGAGGTTACTCTTCAGGACACACACACACACACACACACAGAGCAATCCGGTTCCAACACATCACACGTGTTGTGCACATGCAGCTGCCACATGCCGCACACACTCTAGATGCTGAACCAGTTTGTTCATTAAATTTCAACTATTAGCTTGAGGTGTAAACTGTCACATATTTACATAATTAAGCAGCAGTTAAGCAAACACATCATTGCTTATATAAGGAAAAGAAGAGACGGGCTGAGAACCTCAGCGCTGCCTGTCTGTGTTAACTAGTCTGACATCCTGCACAGGGAGAGGAGGCCGTGTCCTGACGAATGCATGGTGAGATGTAGAAGTGCTTCGTGTGGCATAAAACAGGAACCATGTTTGTTTGGTGGTGAGAGATGAAGATGGCCAAAGGGAAATCCCCCAGAACCCAGAGTCACAAGATGCAAGAGTGTAATTCTAAAGAAGAAGAGGACAGGCTTCTAAGGAGGGTAAGCCGACGCTGAGCTAATGCCCAAACAAAAGACCGTGTCAGGAAGGTTTTAGAGGAAACAAACCGTCTTCATCTAGACGAGGATCCACATTAACTCTGTACTTTCAGTGAACCAAAAGGCTGCTCACCATCCAACAGTAAAATATATGGCACAACCAGGAAGGAAGAAGCTGGTACACGTCATCGAATCACAGAGAGAAGGAAGAACGGACGCCTGGAAGCCAAGAGTCCGTACGCATAAGAAGAGCAAAGTCTCTGACAAGAAGAACAACATCCCAACCACTCAGTCAAGCCTGGAGGCGGCACACTCTGTTTTACCATGAGCTCAGTGCACAAGCTTGGTTATCACTGAAGACAAGCAGACGTCTGAACATACAACGTGGTCCGGGAATGTCCACGAGTGTCTATCTCAGTCTGGAGATTTGAAAACATTGGCATGATTCACAGGAAGCAGAGAATATTAGACAGCTGGACGTAAAATCAACATTATGTTCCCAAAAACACTCAGATACGATTTAGCAAACTTTCTGATTGTTGATCGGCGCTATTAGCCAGATCGGCTAGACATTAGATCCCAAGCTCTGAGAGTAGGTGGAGGCTGTGGCTTTGCTGCGGTTGTTTTGATTCTGGATGTGACACCTTCATTTACTACCTGCATGTTTACTGACATCTGTCTTTTCAAAGGTGCAATAAATGCGTCATCTCTGCTTTCTGTCGCATCTGTGCAGCATTTTACAAACGGATTGAACACTCAAAATGGTTGTGTGGATGAAAGGGAATAAAAAAAAAATACCAGTAGGACAAGAAACAGAGCAGAGAAAAGACAGAGAGGCTCTGTCAATGCCCAACGATGGATAAATGCCAAATACATGACCGACATGCTGAGAGCTTAAGGTCAGTGACGTGTAGATTGTGAGTGTGTGTGTGTGTGTTTGCCCTGCTTGTACACATACACACATCTTTGTCCAGTAATGTCATTAATAACCCTGGGTATCAAGTCCTCAAGAGGAAATGTCCAGCTGCTGCTTATTCACTCTACGCCTGAAAGTGTTTGTGTGTATGTTCCTCTGTCTGCTGCAGGGACGTCAACGTGTGTCCCCGGTGGTGGTGTGAAGCAGTCCCAGTGGAGAATGAGCGGAAAACCTCAAACTGCCCCTGAGGACGTGGTCTTCGTGCCTCTAACGTCTGTCCTCCCCTGAAAGACAGAAAATCTTTGGTCAGTCCTGTCTTCTTCTCCTGCAGCTTAAACCAGAATCAAACTTACTTTAGTACTTTGGCAAAGTCTGTGCATTAAACGAGGAGACAACGGCCGTGGCAGCGTGCTGTGAAAGTGTGGCCCTCAGGGCCGTCTGATGACTGGGCAGCGTCTGTGTGAACCAACACAACCAGGAGACCTTTTAACACACACGCAGCTGGATTAGGAGAGAAAACACTTGGAGAAGCATTTTTTATTTTTGTAAACTGCTCTTAGTCCTCTGTCATCCTGAAAGGACAAAAAAAACTTCATTAAAAATATACTAATCAACATAAAATATCCAACATGTGAGTCTATTTGTAGAATAAACACTAACAGAGTCTAAATAAATATTACAAAGACAACATGTCAAATCTTTAGTGTTTTTTTTAATAAACACCTCCTTTGTTTCTGGTAGGAGCGCAGCAGCACCTCCCGCTGTCGTACAACAGCAAAAAGGAGAACCACTAACCACTAAATGAATTTTATTTTTTTTAAATAAAATAACGTTAACACTCAATACTCATCGAGAGCTCAGGTTCACCTGCAAAGTTCTTTTCTGAAAAAACTGACCAGAGGACAGATTCAGTGATATTACGAACAGCAAAAACTAAAAACCATTCTACAAACGTGTAACATCACACACGCACACACACAGAAAGGCACTCGATTAATGAGGCATGAGCTAGCCATTTATTGTTATTGGAGAAGTTAACATTGTTAACCGCATTGAAAGTCATACAACAGACCTCTTAAGCTTTGTGAGAGGCCCCCCCTGTGTCACAGAGAGACAGCTGGAGGAATATACATACAGTATATCTTATTGGCAAGTAGATATGTTTTAGTAAGTACATTCTCCTCTACCCGGCACTCATGTACAATATACATGTTAAAAAATATAGTTTGCATTGCGATCACCATTTTTCCTTTTTTGTTCAGGATGAAATAAATTCACATTTAAGTGTTACAGGTTCTTGAATGGCGGTGGAAACTAAAGAGCACTGATTTGTTTTTTATTAATAGCTATCACATACATATAGGCATATGCATAGAAGGCACGTCTATGCATCTTAATTGCTCACATGATAAATGGAAAGCAGTTTTATCACCGGGGAAGAAAGTATCCAAGAACTTATGGCTGTTAGCAGCCACACTCACTCACACGCACACACACACAGCGCGCGCACACACTCACAGCGCGTGCGCACACACTCACTGCGCGCACACACACACACTCACTGCGCGCACACACACACTCACTGCGCGCACACACACTCACAGCGCGCACACACACTCACAGCGCGCACGCACACTCACACAGCGCGCGCACACACACACTCACAGCGCGCACACACACTCACACTCACAGCGCACGCACACTCACACTCACTCACAGCGCGCGCACACACTCACTGCGCGCACACACACTCACACACAGGACACAAAAAAACACCACAAGCACTCCACTCAACGTTAGACAAATACCAAGTCATCCTGTCGACGATCGAGCTGCATACAGTGCACCACACTACAGTCAGTGGATGGCGTTCACCCAGGAGAAGTTTCAAAGAACACTTGCTGTGAAGCAGCAGCGGCAGCCGAGTGTTAGCAGAGTCCTCCTGTGGGAGGAAGCAGCCACCGAAAACACAGAATTCATGATTTTACTTAAACGTTACACAAAGAAGCTGTTCAATCCTGGATCAGTGTTGGTTGAGAGCTGTCCCTCAAGGCAAAGAGGAAAGCAGTTTTCCTTTTCCTGTTACAGTCAGTTTGATCGCAAGACTGCAGTTTGTCAAGGCGTAGTGATGTGAGCGCTTGTGCAGAAGCTGGGAAGGCTCGACAACAGAAAATACTTAGGCCACATGTTTGAAATGAGTGAATGAAGAATGGTAATGCCGACACAAAACACTCCCTAAATACTGCAGCTGATTGTGAAGACGAAGCTGCTTTGTTGAATTAGATGAAAAGATGGAAACCACCGTCACGTCTGCTAAAAATCAAGCTACAGCCACCACGGTTAGCTTAGCTTAGCATAATGACTGGAAAGTGGAGGAAGGTTTTCTTAAAATCAAACCTCGTTTTAAATGTAGGTGCATTTACGTATGGTAACTTGGTCCAGCAGTGTTTTTATTTCCACCATTCACACACTGGGTTTCAGCTGCACCATCAAATCCAGACTTGATGCTGTTATTGCTAATGATGACCCAACATCTCTACACAACAAAAACCTTCTGGTAACACAGTGATCGTGATCCTTCATCACAAATCCAAAACAGGAAGGTATTTAAGAGCATTTCCTGACAGCAGAACCATTTTTAAATACTGTAGAAGAGTAAAGAGTTTGCTGTAGCATTAACAACTTGCTGTTCCCTCCAGGAACCAAAGGTGTTACTACACCTGTAAACTAACATAGAACACATTCATTCACTGTGCAGGTAGGAGATGGATTTTCTCGAGCTCAGGTCAGAGCCAGGCGTGTGGTTTCCCCCGTTTCCAGTCTTTCTGCTAAGCTATGCTAACTGGCTGCTGGCTAGTTAGATTCAGCATTTAGAAACAGGAGTAGTTTCCATTTTCTCACCTGACTCTCAGCAAAAATGTCAAACAGTTTGATTAACATTAAAAGACAAGAAAATACTTTCCTACAGGAACCTGTATACTCGTGTGTACATTAACTACTGAATCCAGCTGACAATCTACAACCACGACGACAACTAATCTACACAACCAAAGCTGAGAAATGTGATTGCTTCTCTAAACAGTGACTCTTAAAATTAAGTACGTGTGGTGCTCAAAATAGGCAATGGTACACAAAAGGCATTTGTCTTTAAAAGAAAGAAAGAAAAAATGTAATATGCAAAAAACAACGGCAGCCGTCTGTCTGTGGCAGAGCCTGCGACTGAGATACACACAGACTCCCCTGAAATCTTCGACGTAGAAGTGCAGGCGTGAAAACTCAAAACTCCTTTAGATTTAGATTATTTAGAAATCCACCAGGTGAATCAAGGCTTGACTGTTAGAAGCTGCTAAATAAAAGCGCAGCATTAAGGACATTCGGCTTGAGCTCAGGAATGGTTAATTAACAGACACTGTGAATCCCAACAAAAACATATTAATGTGAATTAGCAAACAAAAACGTTAATGCACACTCTGAACAGCCTGGACTGACATTTCTATTCGAGGCGGTTCAGGTGCAGAAAAGTAATCTGTGTTTAGAAGTCAGTGGATCACCAGTGGATGTATTATTACACTGCAATGCCAATCCTCCTTCATTCAGACACTTTACTCTAGAGAACAGTGAAAACTAGACAACAACCTCTGGAAATGTTTGCCCACAAATAAGGTCTCGTCTCCCACTGTTATAGACACTTAACTGGCTGAGAAATCTGGATAAAAGCCTTTGTGGTGCAGGCTTATTATAGGAACCTCCTCACTTTCATCTACAACACAATCTACATAACTTTCCTTTGGTTAATAAAAAAAATACAGAGAAAACGAGAGATGAGCAAAGGTTAGCTAGGTTTTTCCCTGTGAGGATAGTGCCCGCTGTTTGCAGCCCTTGTTGGGGTAAGACTTGCAAACCCAAACTGTGGTTGTGAAGGGGATTCAGGCTTCTCGAAGGCTCTTCTGTTGATCACAGTGCTTTAGGATTCAACTCGAGGGCAAATATTCATGTAAGATGAGCGAGAACAGGAGGAGGACCCCGGTGTCTGGTCTCTCTCGTGTTTCCGTTTGTTTTTTGTCATTGTTCCATGTCATTAGTCTCAGGCGTCAAGGTTTGGCTGGCGAAAAAACTGTCAGGTATCAAGATCCTGAAGGAGACAGAAAGGACAGAAAAACTAACTTAATGTGAGAGCAGCTCTGCTAAGTTATCAGACTGTTTATTTCAGCTGCAGAGAAACAGGCCTGTATTCAAAGTTTCCTGTTTTACGTTTGTGCTGCACGATTAGTCGAACAGCAGTGATGAAGTGACAGCTGTTCTCCGATTGTGTGCAGCCTGCTCATTATCAAGGCCCTTAATAAAGAGACAACCTGTCAGTTTCTGTTTAGGTACGTTTTCGTGGTATATGCAACAAAACCAGCACAGTTCCTTAAGAGTCTTCCTCGGAGAACATTAACTCCTCCCTTCATGTAGAATAGTAGCCTTAAAGGTTCAGGATTTTTCAAATCTGCTGAAACAATATAGACGTTTTCATTTGTACTTCACAATAAAACTTTGTGCATTTTCCACAGAGAATGACAAAGATTATTGAAACTGAAAAAGTCTTTATTTTTGACTTTTTTAAAGATAATTGAAAAAGATTAATGTAGAACAAGCGATATCTTTCAACAGTTTCATGTTGAGCTGTGGCAGACGATACCTTCCAGTAGTTACTTGCTACGTTGTGCGCCAGGTTACGTTGAAAGCAAATTTAAGACACAGAACAAGGTGTGTGTGTGTCTACACATTCCTGTATTTACCTGGAACTTTTAGAGCACTGGGGTCAAAGATGAATCTCATCTGAAGCTCTTCTGCTGCTGCATCAGACCCACGTTCTCATATACTCTGGAGCTGTCCTCCCTCATCCTGACAACATGCACGCATGTCAGTGAGAAACTACTCACAAGGTCTTTTTAACAGCATGTTACCAACAGCAATACTTACTCTGTGCAGGTGGGAGTAGGAATAGGAGTGCAAGGAGGCAAAGGGCTCTGCTCTCCCCCAGTCAGGTCAGACAAAGAGTATTTAATGTTGGTGTATTCGCGCCCTTTAATCTTACTTTTCTGAAGAGGAGAAAAGCACAGAACAGTTCGAGAGAAGAGCAGAAAAAAAAGCCCAAATGGAAAATTGAGAGGTTGTTCACACACCTGCTCCTCCTCTATGCGTCTCTGCAGAGTTTCTATATAGTGCTGCACGGCCATATAGATGAATCTGTACTGAGCCTCGGTCTGCACCATCCCCGAGCGCTGAGAACGAACCATCTGGATGGTTTTTGGCACGTCGATGTCACAGTCCACCCCTGCAGCCACGCAAACAACATTTCACACTGACTGTTACATTCACAGCACTGATGACAACAATTCAAGTAAATTCAAGCTAAATACTAGATTTTTAGATACATGTGTGTTTGAATCCATGTATAGTAACTTATCACAACTGACCTAACTGCAGCCTGGTCAATAAGTTCATAGAGTGATGGATGTTTACTTACTCCTGTTTAAGCAAATACATACGTGTGCCACTGTTCAGTCATAAGCCATGATTTTCTGTGTACTGAATTATTTTATTTTGTTGTGTACATGTCCGTGTTTTACATCAGTTGGAGTTGTTTATGGTTTCTTGTTAATAATGTAGGGGAAAAAAAACCTAATCCTTCTGCAGTAGGTTTCCTTTGTGTCATTCATCTTTACTGGACATATGTTCCCAAGAATAGGAACTATTCATATATAGTTGGATTTAAATCTAAAAGTTGAGACATTTCAACAAAGCTGATGATATCAAAGGTGCGCTGAGCTCAAACATTATTCATCACGAGTTTGTTTGATGTATGATAATCATAATGAGTAATCACCTTATCACATAAAACCCCGTATGGGAGGTCTACAGACTGGTGACAGGTGTAAATGTGTTTTCAATATGTACACTCACCTTTTTCTCTGATCACATCTATCAGGATGTCAATCACTATAAACGTTCCTGTCCTTCCGATCCCTGCACTGCAGAACATCAGAGAAAGTTTTTCATTCAACATGTCTCCTCTGTTTCCTTTAATGTTTTCTGTTAGAGTGTTTTCACTACGTGTACCTGCAGTGTACCGCTATAGGTCCAGCATCCAGGATGCTCTCCTGTTTCAAGTTGACCTCCTCTAAGAAGTCCAGGACACCACCTGGGTCGGTGGGGACGCCGTGGTCCGGCCAGGCCCTGAAGTGGTACTGCCACACTGTGCGTTCTGTGTTACCCTGAATACACACACAGCAGAATAATAACTGTCAACAGGCAGTGTGTTAACAAAGGAATACTGAGTGGAAGAAGTACTCAGAAGTAAAAAAAGAAAACAACACAACAAAGGTAATTCAAATTAAAAAGTGTTATTTAGTGAAAGAGCATCACGACAACTGTGATCACACACAAACTTACCTGGCCCACTTTGGACAGTTTGAGTTCCCTTAAGATGTAGTCATGTGCGGCCGTCTCTCTGACATTGCGAACGCGCATGGCTCCATACTCCTTCAGAGCCGACATGTCTGGCCAGTACTTCACACACTTACTCTGTTAGGACACAATTACATTCACGTTGCCACTTTACTTTAGTAGAGCAGGAAAAAAATCAGTTTAAAGACAGAAAAGAAAACATCTGTGTTTCTAGCTTCTATATCTACAGCACGGTTTGTCTTTTAGGTCTATAAATTACAGTCCTTGGAGGAACATTTACTTTTTTCAACATGTTAATCAATTAAGGAAATCAATCTCACAATGAAAATATAATCACTAGTCACATTCTTATTTACAGAAAATACACAATGAAGTAGAATGAGAATCAGAAGCAGGACTTTACACCTCAAAACTACAAAATGTCTTCAAAGAGCATCTGGGCTTTTTGGGTGGACATATCAACCTGATAAGAATCATAAAGTTTGAGGATTTCAGATTCCAGCTAGAATTAAAATCAAACACAATTTGAGGCACCGACTCCTTGAGTTTTATCTTTGAAAGCAAACATTTATTTGTTTAAAATATGACTGTTCCTCAGGTTTTCTCCAGAAAATCAGGTCTGGACATTGTGTAGAGTTTCTCTTTCACACATGTGAACCACAACAGACTGTCTGTCCGTGTCAGACAGTCTGTTTGATTTAGGGGAGGGGTGGCGGCTGCAGAGTCTGCAGGAAAGACACGCTGTGGTAATCAAAGTACCATCTTCAACATGTCCTCAATTACCTGCTGTATTCACACATGGGTTCAATGAGACATTACATAGAGTGTGCATCAGGAAGCTGGCTGGGTGATGCTCGCTTAATGTCCAGACCAGCTCCCCTTCATCCACTTCTTTCAGTTAGATTTATCACCTAAAAAAAAGTTCAGTATCTTAAATATTTCTTCTTCATTTTACGTATCAGAACTTCCTGTGTCCCTAATTCCTCAAACCTTCTGCTTATTTCCAGGTTAACATGAAAATGTCACAGATGTAGTCTCAGACTTTTGGACCCTGCAGCACATTAACTTACAGTTTAACTGTAACCACTGTGCTCACCTTTCCTCTCTCCACCTCTTTGGTGGTCATGACGATGACTCGAGAGTTCTCCTGAAACACCATCCTCCAGAAGTCACTGATGGTGTTCTGCAGACAGCCCTGAGTGGCGATGTAGCTCTTCTTCACCTTGGTGCTGTTACACTTTGAGTCGAGCTCCGGCTGCACACAAAGACAAAGGTCAAAACAAAAAACGTACAGAATGTACAGAATCAATTATGTGTCCCCCGAGGATGAAGTGAGTTTACCATGGCGGCAGATACTACCATGATGATATTGGCGTTGATGTAATCAGAGCCTGGCTCATTTGGGTCTCCATCGTTCAGCACCACCCGTGTGTGGTCGACTGGAAGCAAACAGAAACAGTCCAGTGAGTCCCCTTTAAAAACCCTCTCTAGGTGAACTCTGACCCGTTACACTGAGAAACTGTTTCTTACAAGGCAGAATGTTCTTGTATCGGTTCTTGTTTTTGTTCTCCTGCCTCTGACCCTCTTTGCGACTGTAGAGAAGTTTGCACTCTTGTTGCTGCAGGGTCTGGATGGAAAAAACAAGAAGCCACGTTTCAGCATCTTCATTTTCAACAAAGACTTGATATTTATTTAAGCTTTCTCAGACAGAGTGTGTAACATTTGTGGCTTCATCCATCTCTTAAAGTGAAGACTTTTAGTCACAGAAGTTTACAATATGTTGCTTCATTAGCTTACAGAAAGGACAAGACAGGTGAGCTGCAGAATGAAATACTTAAAGACAGAATCACTCACCTCAAATTCTTCCCAGAAGCCCTGTTTGACCTTGTCAGTGGCCTCTGCTAGTTTGCTCAACTCCCTAACTCGACTTTCAATCTCTGCTGCATTAATGCGAGTAGTGTTCAGAGGCTGCAGAGGAGAACATGAGTCAGGACAGAAATTACAAGCAGTAAATGGTGCTTTAGCTTACTGTTAAGCATGAGTCAGCTTTCTACACGTGAATATTTACGAGAACACCCTTGGCAGGTACCTGTTTGAGCTGAAGCACAGTGCCCAGAGTTTCCACCATGGGGTTCTTTTTGTAATGCTCTACCAAGTCTGTGAGAGAGTCAAACTTCTCCCCTCCACCCACGTCGTATTTCAGGTCAGGCTGGATAAGAAGACACGGTCACATAAGCAACGAGTACGATAGAAGAGTCTCACTCAAGCAAAACTGGTTTCATGGCCACCGCTGGATAGTTGGTGCTTTCTAACTACTGTCTGAGCGTATGATGATGAGTTCTTTTCCCCACACGACATTTTGGACAGTTTATAAAAGACAGAACACGACTCGTGGATCTCAGTACTTGCATGAACTACAGTAGTATTTTCATAGAGATTCTCAAAGAGGATAAAGAAGGCAGTGTGAGATGAAGTTTGCATTTACCTGGCAGCGGATCATGACGTGAGTGACTTTAGGTTTGCTGTCACTGCTGTCCGTCTTGTCATCACCTGTACGCACTGACAGAACAAAATCCCCGGGATGGCTCTGGCTCTCTCTCACCAGAAAGCTACCGTTCTTTCCCTTCTCCGTCAGCAGCTTCTCGGCCTCCCTGCCCGACAAGTGTCCGTGGAACCATCTGACAAAAGTAATAAAGCAATAACATGTTTGTTTGTTGTTTAAATGGACTCCTTGGGATGATTGGGATAAACCTTAACCTTATTAGTCTATCGACCTGTATTATCTACATGGAAAGGTGTAGAAGCTCTGAAACAGAGACCAAACCACGGTCCTGATGGAGACATCTCTCCTCTGTATGTTAATACCTTAGCAGATAATGAATCTATGCTTTTAATGGATCTGGTTCGAATGGTTGAAATAGCAACAAGAGTGTTTTACTGTCAATTGCATCAGACTCCCATCAGTATAAAGTCCCAGTGGTGGAACACATTTTGAAAATTTATAATTTCCTCATATTTCATTAAAATACCATCAGACAGTTGCTATACATTATGTGTATGTAATACTGTGACTGACTGGCCTGTTTGTCTCAGCTTCACTGTACTTGTAAAAATCCAGGTTCTCTTTTTTTCCTTGAGATGCAGTGTTCTGCTCTAAATAGCAAACATACACGTGCAGTGCCAGTCAAAAGTCTGAGCGCTTTTTTCTACCATCTTCTAGAATTATACAGACAGAAATATATTTGATAATTCATTAAACCAAGTGCTCACTATTCTGATGTCACCTGAGCCACAGTTCTACATTTACACCCTGTAATCTCTTGATTCTAACCCCAGGGTCTTCAATTTGAAAGTTAGTTGTGTGGATCTGGTAGAGTTCAGGTGAAGACACTGTTCTCCATCACCATCATCAAAACACTAAATGAGGAAATATCTTTTAGAAGAATGAGGTTTTATTGTTCCAGCAGATTTGTTAAAACTTGATGAAAAGGTGGTATGTGGCAGCATTTAGTGCTGGGTGGTATTTATTAGTTGCTCCTGACGATGGTTTTAAGGTAATCATGCTTCTGCCCCACTTTAAAATACTGAGGTAGTTTTAACACGAAATTCATTTCTGGGGAACATTAAATATGGTTGTACATTTTTTATGAGCTCATACATTTATTCATTTGCCAAAAAACAGGAATGAACAGGAATTAAAATCACACACACACACACACACACACACACACACACACACACACACACACACACACACACACACACACACACACA
>JAUYWH010000004.1:1219750-1257383 GCA_034779795.1 Ctenopoma multispine
ACACACACACACACACACACACACACACACACACACACACACACACACACACACACACACACACACAGAGAGAGAGATAACGCCTTAATGCACTACATGGGCAGTTCCTCTTTCTTAGCATGGAAAATAACATTTTCACAATAAGTCTAGTTTATGATATATATGTATATTAAATTGGGGAACTTAAGAATGTGTTGAAAATAGTTTTTAAATATGAGTAACGGTAACTTCTGTTCAATCTGTTCAAAAGAGACCCAAAAAATTTGCAGTTTAATGTATTAAAGAGCTGAGAAATTAAACTGATAAGAAAATGATTAAAAACTTCCAAAACAACTGTTGAGGCTCAGTAAAACCCTGTTCCCAAAAAAGGAGTAGCAACGATTTTGAAACCTAAGAGAAAAGAAATTAATAATTTCATTGATGCTGGAAAACGTTGGGACAGGAGCATTGTGTTAAATCAGCTCTTCTTTAATTAATATTAATTACCTAATATATTTTATATATACAGGGTTTTATGTCTGGACTGCAGGCAGACCAGTTTAGTTCCTAGACTATTTTACTACTGAGCTATGGTGTTGTACATGCAGAATGTGGTTTGAGTTTTTTGTGTGGTTGAGAAGGGAGCAGGGGGTTTTTTTCTCTGCATGGTAGAGTTTGAACTTGAACCATGTCTGTTATTAATGAAATCCATTGCCTAATGATCAGCCATTCACATTTTATGGCCGTTTCTCTTATGTACAGAGATTTTGCCAGGTTCTCTGAATCTGTATTATTCTTCATTTTTTGACCTATCTGCCTACTTTGTCAGGTGAATTAATTGGAACTGGACACGTGACAAAGACAAAAACAAAAAAGAATGCAAAACGTGTCAGGCCTACATTCAAGCCCAAAAATATCATCACTCACCTCTCTGATGTGGGATCAGCACAGTTGAGTGGGTACTTGAGCTCAATAACGTCGCCATTCTTCTCTTTCAGCTGTCCATGATGCTCCATGTAATATTGCACCAGCTCTGCCAGAGTGGCAAACTTCTCCCCACCATAAAGGTCATAGTAGTCTCCTGTGTTCTGGATTTTAATATGGGTGACGGCTCCATTTCGCCTGCAGAAAGAAGTGTCATTATTTATAGGAATGTTTGAGGCAAGAATAAACACAGACATACTCCAGCAGGAAGTTTATCTTTTCATCAAGTCCCACTAATTAGTAAAAAGGTAAGTATCTTTCAAGTATCTTTTCATTCAATCTACTGTATTTCCTCTATATTATTCGCTGAGAGAAAGATTAATGGCAACAAATACAATATTGACCTCCACTTGTAGTTCTAATTTCTCAGCTGAGAGGATTTGGTTTAGTAATTAAAGTCAAAGGTCACAGGTGAAATCTGATCTTTAAGAAAAGCTGTGTTATATTAGTAGACTGACAATTAAACACTGTTTCTTCAGTGTCTAGCAGGGAGGTAATGACAGTTAAATGTATGTATAATGAATGGCTGTAAAATTGGAAATTAATCCAAAACAGCTCTGTACTGACCTTTTAAATTTGAAGCTGTGGCCTTGACAAAATTCCTGCAAGTCACTACATGTACATGTAGTAAAATTGTTGCAATGACATGCACATCAACATCATCTGTGCTAACGGCATGAGATGAGAAACTGTGAAAATATGACACGGCAGCGACGGAGCCTGTAGAAATCTTGAAGGGAAAAGACCACGTCTCTGTGACACAAACCAGATCAACAGCAGAAACTGCGCTGAGTCAGCGTAGGTGACCACCATTATCTCGGAACACAGAAAAGGAGAACTTGTGGCAGATTTGAGTAGCATGTAACCTTGGATGACTTTTGGTTAAGTCTGGAAGAATGTGCACATGAAGAGATAGACGTGTGCTGGTTTGAACCAGTAGAGACTAGTCTCCCCATGGAAATGACTTGTTTTGTTTCCATAGGAAGTAAATATGGAGCGAGATGAGAGACTGCACAGCTAAAATATGAGACTGTTATAAAAATAACACTGAGTACTTAGCTGAACTCACTTAATGATACTTCATCTTTAAAATTTATGACTCCACAGGCCCAGAGTTAAAACCACAACTTTTTTTTTTATTAGTAAAAATGTTTGTCTTCCTTCTTTGGACAATGCTGCTTTTACACTATCACTCAATGTGGGCTCGGTTTAAAATGGAGCAGAATTCAGTGTGGGAATCATTTACTAGTGTGAATATCACAGCACATTTAAGGCAGCGTTAACTGATTTTTCATGTCCCAGCAGAAGAAGCTGGGAGCACAAGACTGGCACATTATAGCATCTTATGAAACCATCAAATGTGTGAACAAACAGTTGGTTATTTACACATCCAGCATCATTATCATTCATTTTTAGCTCTGTTTGTGACCATCTCATAAATCCAAGTTCAATATTTGTTCTTGTTTTATCTCTGATTTGATCTTCACCAACTCCTGAATGTATTATCAGGTTTTAAAGCTTTAAACTCTGACAATTAGCACTGGGCACGTAGTGTACAGTGAGTTTATCACAGCTGCCTGCTGCTGCTAGAAGCAAGTTGATTTTCTTGAAATTATTTTAAAATTACATGTCAGCACAGGGGGGCACAAACATTTTGGTTGCGCCTTCTCCAGTGTGCAACAACAAAATACCATATCTCTGATCAAAGCGATGAACTGTACACCTGATGAAGAAGAAGCTTAAAGACTAGTGTATATACAAGAGTCAAAAAATGAAGGCTCGGGTACAGTAGTAGAGAGCACTTAAGAGTTTATATAGGGACTTGAAATTAAAAATACACTGTGCCCTGTAGTAAACACTGCTACACACGTCATGAGTGTCTTCACTTACCTTACTGAGAGGGTGAAATCTCCTGGATTGCTCTTACTGGGTCTGGCTAGAAAACTCCCATCCACCCCACGAGTCAGCAGGAGGTTTTCAGCCTCCACTCCTGTGATGTTGGGGTGAAACCACCTGAGAGAGAGAGAAAACAAGGATTAGCCTTAGTGCAAAAACATAATATAAAAACAAATACAATGAAAAAATTATACAAACCAGGCAAAAACAATGCCTAAAGCCCCAATATAAGCTCAATTAAAACATGTAAATCAGTGTCAACACAACATAAAACCTGTTTTACATCAACCATCAATCATATCTGATTATTCTGATCAAATATTAATGTTATGTCACCTATCGCACGACATCTACCATTTTGAAATACTGGTAGGGACGAAAGTACTTTCTTTCTCTTCTTGCTCTGCTCTCTAACTCTTACCGTCTCTTTCCATTACCAAGAGTAACTGGGTCTGGACCAGCAATCATACTGGGAACTATCTTTCTCTCTCACACTATTTTTGCCAGGACTGTCTTGATTGTTGTCTGCAGTGAACTGTTTTCTCCACGCTTAGTCTTTTTTTTTCCAACTGTGGGACTATCATCCTTTAGTTCTGTCTCTTCTGTGTAAATGTTTTAAACACTTCAGATGTATCTTATCCATCACTCAGTCACTATCAGCAATGCACCTGATGGTCCGATATTTAATGAGCAGCATGACAACGAACGCAAACAAACAGTCATACAAAAATATCTTCAGAGATAAGAAGAACAAAGAGTCCTGTAGCAGATGGTGTGGTCAGTCTGAGTTTAAATCTACAACTGTAACAACTGCTCCAAGATGCAGAAACAACCCACCTAACAAAACTGTGACCAAGTGTACTGAAGACTACTGGTGGCGTTACGTCAAAGAAAAACTACTTATAACACTATTTTTGTGCCTAAAACTTTTGAACAATTCTGTAACAGCAGTCTGCACTTTTTCCCCCACATCTTTTCAGCACAGAGGAAGTTTTGTGGTTCAAATCCTATGAACTCAAGTTGCTCAACATCTTCTCATGAATTATTTTCTTCATTTCACTCTTTTACAGTCTGTAAACAGTGCAACCTTTAAACCTTTTGCACCTAAAATTTACTTATTTAATGTAGTACTTTTGTACTACTGTATTTTTTTCTCACTGTACTTATAATGCTGTTAGTTCTGTCTAAAAAGGATCAGCAGGAGAACAATGATCAAACAACACTGCTCCCTGCAGTATGTGTAAAATATGAACCACTCAGTCTCTCAGGTCAAGTAGAGAGCTGGACTAAACATGTGGAAGCAGCATTTAGTTACAGAGCTGAACAAATATTAACAAGTAAAAAACAAAACCAACTAAACTAAAACCAGGTTTAAGAACACATACAGCATTTCAGCCTTAGACAGAACCTTAAATTCTCATCTATGAACCTCCTGTTCTGTATCTTTGGAGGACTCATCAGTCACAGACCTCAGTAAATAATATCTCTAGGATGGTCACTTCCATCAGTTCTTGTTGCCTTTCTTGACATTTTAATTAATTTTATCTGGTGTTTAAAGCTAGCAGGCGTTGAATGTTCTTCTGGGCTACACAGCGTTATATAAAATGTAATTTACTTGAAGGTAACGTAAGTTAGACAACAACTTTAAACAACTAACAAAGCGTTTGTTGTGTTTACTTATGCTAGCAATAGTTGTGTTTGGCTTTCATTGAACAAATTCATAAGACAGCTAGCTTAAACTTCCCTTGCTGCTAACTATAGTCACATTAATTTGTACTGGTTTGTAGTTGTGATATCAGTGTTGAAGTTTTAACGCTGTTTACTACCTAAACATTTTAAAACTGGGATCTAAGTTGCCAGTTTAAGCTAAATAAGGCGTTCGTAGCTAGCTTCTCCTGTGCCATCTGTTTTTTTCCCTCAAAAACATCGGCACACCCATAGCTTGTTTAATTGCATGTAAAACCCAAACAGCTGAGTTTAATTAACGCTAGCTAGCTCAGCTAACATTATCAGCGGACATTGTTTTCCAGACAGCCCCCCACTTACCTCCGAGATGTCATTTTCTTCGCTCCTCACTTCCTCGCTGGCAGTTAGCAGTTAGCTTCAACTAGCTGGCTAACGTTTTCCGACCGTTACTGCTTCAATCACAGAGTAAAGTGCTTCATCGGTTAACACCTGCTCAAAACGGGTACCGAAATCTAGTCATCGAGAGCAAATGTTAAGACTGTGGGTTACCAAAAAAGTCTCTAGGCCTCAGCCCCGGAGGCTTCAGAGCGAGTCGATTATTGGACGTCACCAAACATGCGACAAGGTGAAGGGTGCGCGGATCTTCTCACCCGCCGTGTCCGCTCTTCACTGCCGCTTCGCCCGCTTAAATGCAGCCACACAGCTCGACCCGTCCGGCAAACAGCATGACATAAATTAAGCAACCTATTTCGCGCATGCTCATTAAAAGCCTGTTTTATGGTTCCAGCTGCAGAAACTGCGTGCGCCGCGTCGGGTCGCCGGGCGGTTCGCCGAGGGTCAGCGAATAGCCCGCCGAACTAGCGGCAAACCGAAAACTTCAGAGGAGGCGACCGACGGCAAAACAATTCACATGATTAAAGAGTCATAACATCACAAAAAGCAGAAGCAGAACCCGGCACAATACTAGAATTAAAGTGACCGTTACATTTATAACATGCACTAATCCATCACTAATGGCCTAAAGAACTCTTCTTCCCCAAGGCTATTAGACTCCTAAACCACTGACTGGAGTTCAGAATCATGGTCCACATTGTTCCACCTACCTCATACAACCATATTTGACCTGTTAACAGTTATAGTTTGCACATGAGCATTTGCACTCCAAATTCTGTCTATTGCACGTGCACATTTTGCATAAACTCATGTAGCACACACTTAACTGCACCTTATACAACTTATGGTATCATTCTGATATTATAATTAATAACATAAATAATAATAGTCTACTGTACAGTGCACATAACCACATAGGCTACCTGCTCTCTTTGGACATAAAAGTGTATACATAGCATGTAATTACATCACCTATTGAAATCTGTGGTATGTAACTGGTTACATTTACTCAAGCACCGTGCTAAAGTACAATTTTCTGTACATTTACCTTACTTTGGTACGTATTTCCATTTATTTATCTTTATCACCCTTCCAGGCTACATTTACTTTTTACTCCACTATATTTGTTTGACAGTGTCACTTACGTTGCAGACTCTTAATGCTAAATATTGTATGCAGTAATCAACTAATAAAGAGTGAAGTATAATTATGTATTAACCACATGTCAGTACATAAAGTTGTTACAAACAGTTGCTTTTTGTTTCACACTAAGTCTCTATTAACATCGATCTTTGTCTTTATTTGTTATTACTAGAAACTGTACTTTTTCATAAATTTCACCTTTTAAAGTTAGTTTTCAGCTTACACAACAAACGTGAAATTAATTCACAGTAAATATGTGTTTCATTTTAGTTGTGCAGCTCCAACATTTAATTTTCTATTGCTATTAGCTAAAGAATCGGTTTGTGAAGAGAAGATGAAATGAATGATTTTTAAGGGAAATAGTGAAAAATCAGGTTTTTGAAGTGGTTCTCTCCTTGAATCTGTTCATAAATTTTAAACTGAAAACCTGAACATGTTAGATTTATCCAAAAACCTTATTTATGAGGTACACATGGAACAAATGTGAACTAGATTGTATATTCATGTTATCAACACCATCAAGTTAAATAGTAGTTAAAACAATTTTATCAGTAACTCAGTCAGAGTAATGCTTTTTTTATGAAGTACTTGTACTTGTGTACTTAAAGTACATTTTAGACCATGTATTCAGTACTTCAACTTCAGTAAAGCATTTGAAGCTGTACTTTTACTTAGTATTTATGTTGTTGAATGCTTAAATAACACAGTTTGTCACTGAATTATATTTCCCTCTGAACTGTGGTGGAGTAAAAGTAACATAACATGGAAATACTCAAGTAAAGTCCAAGTACCTTGCAGTAGTTATAAAGAAATCTTTATAACTACTGCATCTCAGAATCAGGCCACTTAGCTCTACTGCAGTTATTATAATGATTATAATAACATAAAATTAGACATAATTTCTTCATTCTCCACGCATGTGCTGACGAAAGTAAACTTTTGCATTACCCGTTTTGCTTATTTCTGTCTTCATTTGCCATTAACTCATTTCTGAATCTGTTCAGTCTGACAGCCTCTGCGCACTCTCTGAAGTTTGTCCCTCTCCGGCCGCCGTTTAAGCCCGTACGTGGCAGTCAGAGAGCGGTGCTCAGCGGCTGAAGCTGGTCCGGCTCCTCTCCCGCAACGTTTCACTCATACAGTCCGACATCCTGCATTCCCGCAGGATACCCTGAAACGAGGACAGTCTTTTATCGCCGTCGGTTCTGTGAAGCTCTCTATAAAGTATCAGCAACATGTTCACCGTGTCGGAACTCGTTGTGTTGCTGGCCGTTCTCTCTGCCACTGCGTCCGGATACTTCGTTAGCATAGACGCCCATGCCGAGGAGTGCTTCTACGAGCGGGTCAACTCTGGCACCAAGATGGGCCTTATGTTCGAGGTTGCTGAAGGAGGCTTTCTGGACATCGATGTTGAGGTGACATAGTTAATTGACATTAAAAACCAACCACTTAACACGGACTAATAAGGTTTTATTTTAATGAACGTACGGTAAGGCCTGTGCTAAGGTTAGCAGTTAGCTAACGCCAGATGCCCGCGTAATGTCAAGAGAAATTAGTTAAGATGCTAAAGCTACATATTTAGGGCGTTTAACTCACCGCTAAACATTTTAATATATGTATTTAAAAACGGTGGGTGTATCATTGTGTCAGCTTCACTTTACGAAGTGTGTTGCGCTGATTATTTAATTATAGATACAGACACAGGAAGCATTAGCATTGTCGGCTAAGCTACCCACTGTACAACCATTAAGGTGTTCTAACATCTAATACAACGTAAACGTGATCATCTTTACATGTGTTTTCTGTTAAAGCATCACTGCGCTTTAAAATGTACTAATAAGTGTTTTATGTGGTCACATGTTAGTACCATATGTTACCAACAGTTCCCTCATGTTATTAATGATGTATTAATGTTATTTATATTTGATTCCTCTCCAGATAACAGGGCCTGATGGGAAACAGATCTACAAAGGTGACAGAGAATCTAGTGGGAAATACTCAGTGGCAGCACACATGGATGGAACCTACAAGTTCTGCTTCAGCAACAAGATGTCAACCATGACACCCAAGATCGTCATGTTCACGATCGATATTGGGGAGGCACCTAAAGGCCAAGACATGGAGACAGAAGGTATGCAAAGGGTGTGTGTGTGTGTGTTAGTACACAAACAATCAGGAAATTCCACATTTTGCATCTTTCCAAGCTGTTTTCCAGATGGTTTGTGCAGATAACAAAGCAGTTATTCATATGTTATTGATCTTGTTTCATCCATTCATCCTTTCCGTAGGTGGAGAGAGCTGGGATGGTAGGGCACAGGGCAGGCTGTGACTTTGAGTTTGTAATGCACTGTAGAGTTTTCCCTAACCAGAGTTGTTTCTGTAGTATGAACTAATGTTATGCAGTACTAGACGAGAAGCTGTGATCTTTGTGAATGGTTTGACTATTTGCACAGTGAGAACGTGTCATTGGTGGAACAAGATCTCAAATCTTCTGCTTATTTATACTTCTACTTAATATTATTAGCTAATTGTAGAAATACAAAAAATAAAACAATATAAAAAAAATATAATAAATAAATGTAAATGCATATACATAGAAAGTCATTATAAATTATTATTGTCCATTTCACAACTTTATATTATTTGATTAGTATTAAAAGTGTAGATATACTTTGTTACAGGTGAGTGTCTTGTTATGGAAACTTTACAGAACGTACAGAAGTATTAGCATCAATATATGCCTAAAATACCAAAAGAAAAAGTAAATGTTGTACTGAATTATTATAATTATTCATACATTAATGTCTAAATGTCTATAATGTTGCAGGTGAAGTTGATTTTAACCACTTTATGTACAGACAGTTCATCACATTTTATATTGAGAATCTGCATAGGCAAAAAAACCAAAGGTGTTATATAAATGTATTTAATTAAAAGTAAAGTAAAATATTCTGAATTACATTTTAGTACAGTGCTTGAGTAAATGTTTTTAATTGTTTTCCACCACTGGAACATGTACAGTTTGAACTATAACTGTCTGGCGATGGGATGCCCCCCCCCCCAAATATGTCACAAGTGTGAAAATGTTACGCATGTGTTCGCAATGCATGTTTTTTTGTGCACAGCTACTTTGTTGTGACTTTTTTATTTCTGTGTATTTAAACCTTATTTAATCAGGAAAAACGTGTTGAGCGATCTGTTTTTAAAGGGACGGTCCAACAAAACAAACAAAACACACATACTAGAAGCAGACTGAAATGTATGAAATAAACCGAGACCGTAGAAGAAGAATCCTCCACCGTAGAGTCCTGTGATCTGTGATCTAAAATTATTATTGGAAAAGGAGCTCTGTGAACTGTGTGCGCAGAAATGTGAGAGGAGTTAACGTAAAATGGCTTTGTGAATAAAAATGCACAGTTGACTTAACACACGCTGTTAGAAGGCCAGACCTCTTATAGTGTGATAAAGTACGATGATGAGTTAATGGTTTTACGTTCATATTAAATGTTAATGCTCTGTGATAAAAAAACATGAAGATATTGTGATTGAGCTTTGTTACTGATGGATTAACTTTTGCCGTTTTCAGCACACCAAAACAAGCTGGAGGAGATGATCAATGAGCTGGCTGTGGCTATGACGGCCGTAAAGCATGAGCAGGAGTACATGGAGGTCCGCGAGAGGATACACAGAGCAAGTGAGTCTGATCAGAGCTTGTATGGAACGGATAAGTAGTCTTTCTTTAATGCCTGTAACTTCATAACCTGTTTTCTCCTCCCTCTAGTCAACGACAACACAAACAGCAGAGTGGTGCTGTGGTCGTTCTTCGAAGCTCTGGTTCTGGTGGCGATGACGCTCGGACAGATTTACTACCTGAAGAGGTTTTTTGAAGTACGACGAGTGGTGTAGTGCGATGAAACCATCCCTCTGTGTCCTCCACTGTTTGCTCCAACACCAAGACAGTTATTTACACCCAGGAAACGAGACTGGCAGTTTTGAGTAAAGACCACATAATGATTGGATCTGAGATGTTTTGTTCTCCTGTCACCCGTTTAGTTCTTCTTTATAAATGTAACTAATGTTTGTTTGGAGTGGACGGACGAAAGTTTCTGGGATAGAAGTTTATTTGCATTAGTTTTTCTTTGTTGTTAGCAGTTTTTTTGTCAAGTATTGTTTAATAAATCCAGTTAAGTCCAAATGACTTTAAATCATAATTTAAAGTAAAGGGTAGTCAGATGAAACAAACTGATGAATACGCATGTGTGGAGTCACCACAGGAGAATAAAGCCCTTATTAAGATTAAACTGGACCCTTTCAAATGATAAAAAGGCAAAACAATGCATCAGCTCATTGTCCTTGTCAGACTATATACTGGCAGATATGTGATATCTGCACATCACGCTAATGCTCTCACACAACAAATTGCACTCCTGATATATGCGTTTAAATATCTGAAGGATTTACATTGCAGCTGGTCTTTAAGGGAAACCGTGCAGCTCGATTTAAAGCGATCCATTCTGGGGGGAGGGGTTTAGTGGGCTTTTTTTTTTTGCAGAGAAACAGCTTGACTCGGTGTGTAGATCAGAAAATGGTTCAGCAGGGTTTTCTTTCTTGTTTCTGGCTGTTCACACACAGATCTAATTTTCAGACACTTTTAAAACTTAGCAACAAGATCTGAAAGAGATGAGCCCGGAGAACTATTCGAGGTGAAACTCTACTGAAATTCATGTTACATGTTGATTGCGGCTGGCTGGGTGTCGGGTGGGGGGTGGGGGAAATCTAATGACTGCTGTGTGCTTTAGTTGCTTTTGTTGGGGGTGGGGGTTTTAAATTATGATTGTATACAATTTCAAATGGCTTGTTTGTTTTTCTGGAGCATATCCAGCAACGTGCGACAACAGGTGAAGCATGAACATCACGGACAGCAGCGTCACATCTAGCTCACGGCTGCGTGTTACTGAATAAGCTCCAGTTTTGTATAAACACAGTCTCTTTTTGTGTGATTACAACAAAATCTTATAAATGGATCTGTATAAATGTAGAATGGTCGTCTGTGGAAAATGCCCCAGGTTTCATAATAAAGCCAATATTCTGTACAATAACTTGGATTTCTTTCTAAACGGAGAAAGGTCGACCCAGCGGAGACTTAAACCATTTGTCACAGCTGTCGGGTGTAAATTATTGCATTAATGGCTCCACTGCATTATAACAATGACTGGGACTGAGTTTCAGTCGTGCATTTTTTACTACAGGTGTTGAGATTCATGTCAGAACGAGAGTATTGTGCAGGGGTAGTACAAATATTCAGATCTGCTGTTTTAGTAAAACTACAAATACTACACAGAAAATACTTCATTATGTGCAAAAATCCTGCATTTAAAACCTTACTGAAGCAAAAGTATGTAGGGACAATCAGTAAGATGTACTTATGTAGAAATGTTCCCTATGATTGAAAACAGTGGCTTTATAAAATTAAATATAATTTAAAATTAAATGTAATTTAATTTTATATAAATTAAATGTAATTTAATTTTATGGTTAGTTACTAAAATTACATTTTAAGGATACATTATTAAAGATTAATTTAGATATACTGTATATAACAAAGTTAATAAAATTAGCTTTAGCTCAATCAGTGACAATTAAAACAAAACTACATGATAAAACACCTGTAATGACAAGTCTAAACTTCAGCATACTGAGCCACATTAAATTTACTTGTATTAAGTATATTAAATTATATATATATATTAGTATCAAATATTGTAGTTTTATTTCTCTTCTCTTTTATGTAAAGGGGAGGGGGGAGGACTGAAAATTACCTACTTTTGTTCTGTAAATTGAGCATTTAGTGTTCGTGTTGATCTTTTCTGGTTATGATTCTTTCTTTCTTTCTTTCTTTCTTTCTTTCTTTCTGCTGTAACTTGCGGCATTAATAAAGTTTTTTGAATCTTGAATCTTGTTGACTTTTCTCCACCCGGAACAACATCAGGGGGACAAACTGTGACTCCCCCGGAACCATAGTCGTGACAGCGCCTCAGTTCCCACCCGGCGTGTAAACATCAGCGCTCCCGGAAAGAGTCGCAGCGTGGAGAGTCGAAACGAGCCGAGCGCTGGTCTCTTCCAACTTTTTCTACAATGGAAAACACGACAGACGGGACGTGGGACAGTTTAACTGTTAAACTCAGTGACGGAATCTTACAAACGCTCGAAGGACTGAAATTCACGCACATGACACCTGTGCAGGTAACGTTCGCACTTTACGTCTGTGTCCCCAGCAGCAGCACCGAGTCACTAACAAATGATTTCTTCGTTTGCTTTTTTCCTCTTCAGTCCGCCTGTATCCCGCTGTTCATGAGCAACAAAGATGTGGCTGCTGAAGCGGTAAGTTTAAAAAAGTAACTGAGTACATTTACTTAAGTAGAAGCTCAAAACTCAAGTGGAGTCACAGAAAATTATTGAAGATACTGGGGGTATCGACTTTTGACTAGTTTCTGACAGGAAGATTTTCTTAGCTCCAATATACAGAAAATTCATAGTGATAAAATATATCAGATGATAATAATCATGGCTCTGATCAATGCACTTTTTCTTTAGGTACTGTAAGAAACAAATGTCCACTGGTGTAAAGCCATTGGTTCTGACTCCTCTGTGTTATCACCACATAATAAACGGTGCTAACAATGAATTTCATGTCTGTGTAGGTCACTGGCAGTGGAAAGACTCTCGCTTTCGTCATCCCCGTTATCGAACAGCTCCTGAAGAGAGATCAGAAGCTGAAGAAGATGCAGGTGATGATTCATTTTCCACCTCGAGGCTGGATGTTGTTGGATCAGTGAAAATGTCCAAAACTGAACTCAAAGAATTTTTATGAATATAACGAGACAGGCTGTAGATATGTTTACACTGGATGCTGTGTTGAGCTTTAAATAAGTTTTTTTTTTGCAGGTTGGTGCCCTGGTGATCACTCCCACGAGAGAACTGGCGCTTCAGATCAGTGAAGTCATAGAGAAGTTCCTTCAGAAGTTTCCACAGTTTACGTGAGTAACAAAGTCTCTGCAGAATGAAAGAATCAGCAGATTCTGGCTGTGTTGCATAAAAAGATGATTTCTGATGATGCTGACCAGCTGCTAATCAATAAATTGATTAAACTAATTGTTATGTATGTTTTTCAGGCAGATCTTACTGATTGGTGGCAGCAACCCCATAGAGGATGTGGAAAAGTTCAAAGAACAAGGGTACGTGACCAAGTAGACTCAGATATTTATATTTTAGGAAAAGCTGCTGCGAGAAAGATTTCATGAGACCAGGTTAAGAGGTTTAACCAGGAAGCTTTAGAGGTGGCGTTGTTTTACAGGAAGGGAGTCGTGAGTCTCTCTGTGGGGGGGTTTAGATTCCTGTGTCTGCATTTCAGGGCGAACATAGTGATTGCGACACCCGGCCGTCTGGAGGACATGTTCAGGAGGAAGTCAGAGGGTCTGGACTTGGCTTCTGCAGTCAAGACTCTCGACGTGCTGGTTCTTGATGAGGCTGATAGACTGCTGGACATGGGCTTCGAGGCCAGGTAATAAAAGTGGATTCTGCTCAGGGACGTCTCCTCGTATCATGACCCCTACGGTTTTTTGACCCTTTCTGAAACTGTACAAATGCTTTATTGCGCCTGTTCTGTTTGTGTCCAGTCTGAACACCATCCTGAGCTACCTGCCGAAACAGAGGCGGACAGGCTTGTTTTCAGCCACTCAGACCCAGGAGCTGGAGAAGCTGGTTCGAGCTGGCCTCAGGAACCCGGTCCGCATTACAGTCAAAGAGAAAGGTGTGGCTGCCACCTCGGCCCAGAAGACCCCGTCTAGGCTCTCCAACTACTACACTGTGAGTCCGGGTGTGAGAAATAATTTAAAAACATAAAGTATGTCGAACATATTTAGTAAAAGTAAGAAATGATGGTTTTCGTTTCAGATATGTAGATCTGAGGACAAATTCAACAACCTGGTGGCGTTTTTAAGGCAACACAAGCATGAGAAGCACCTGGTTTTCTTTAGGTTTGTAGATCTGGTCTTTGCCGAATTCCGGGCCCAACATAAATAATTATTTATGTTCAGATGAGCTCCTTACAAGTTTCAGAATTTCACAGCAGACATGATCAAAATCATCTGACCCCGTCGTCAGTTGTGGTTCAGGTCTTCAGTGAGTGCGTAACACGACTCGTTGCCGTCTCGTCACCAGCACGTGTGCGTGTGTGGAGTATTTTGGTCGAGCACTGGAGACGCTGATCAAGAAGGTGACCGTCCACTGCATCCACGGCAAAATGAAAAACAAGCGCAACAAGATCTTTGCCGAATTCCGGGCCCAAAAAAGGTGAAAACGATTCCCGCGCACAGTTAATGTGGTCGTGTCTCTGCCGCTGGGACTTGTTTAAAGTTTTATCTGTGTATTGTGCTGCAGTGGAATCTTGGTGTGTACAGATGTGATGGCTAGAGGCATCGACATCCCTGACGTGCAGTGGGTGATGCAGTACGATCCTCCCAGCAGTGCCAGGTCAGTCACCATACAGTCAGGTCCATAAGTATTTGGAAAGTGACACAGGTGATCTTTCATTCATTGGTTTGATCAGAAAACTGTTTGTATTGCTTCTTTTTTTTGTGTTCGTCTCAGTGCCTTCGTACATCGATGTGGACGCACAGCACGAATCGGAAATCAAGGCAACGCCCTCGTCTTTCTGCTGCCAATGGAGGAATCCTACGTGAATTTCTTATCCATCAACCAGAAAGTGAGTGAATCTGTCACTTTTCACACCTGCCCTGCTTCTTCTGACGTGTTATTGACCAGACGTGGGCGTCAGGCGTCAAGCGTGCCATCATGACGCTACGCGACACAAATCATGCTGCATGGCTGCATTAGTGTTTTAAAGCCATTCCCTCTTGACTTGTGTTGAATGATAACGCCTCCTGTTAGTGAAGATTTCTCTCTATTGATTTCATCAGTGCCCACTTCAGAAGATGCCGTCGATAGCTGATGTCGTGGATGTGCTGCCCAAAGTGAAGGCCTTGGCTCTGGCAGACCGTGCCATGTTCGACAGAGGGATGAGAGCTTTCGTTTCATACGTCCAGGCTTACGCCAAACACGAATGTAGTCTCATCTTCAGAATTAAAGGTGGAAAAAAAGACATTTTAGATTCAGTTGTTACATATACACAAAGTCCAAGTCTAATATTTTGATCTTCTTTCTTGGTGTAGATCTCAACTTTGCCTCCCTAGCTCGCGGCTTTGCCCTCCTTCGCCTGCCGAAGATGCCTGAACTGCGGGGGAAAACGCTCCCCGACTTCACTGAGACGACAGTGGACACAGACACCATCCGCTACAAGGACAAGAACAGGGAGAAGCAGAGACAAAAGATCCTGGCCGAGCTGAAAGACAAGACTTCCCTTCCCAAAAAGAACTTCATTAAAAATAAGGCCTGGTCCAAACAGAAGACCAAGAAGGACCGCAGGAAAAAGGTGGCAGCCAAGAGGAAACACGACGAGGTATTTCCCCTCAGTGACCTTCAAATGTGCTGATGAAACCAGCACGGAGGATGACTGCGTTTACTCATGGCTCTTTTTGTGTCTGCAGGGCTCCGACGTGGACGATGAAGACATGAACGAGCTTCTGAACGACACTCGCCTCCTCAAGAAACTCAAGAAAGGACAGATCAGCGCGGAGGACTTTGAGAAACAGATAACAAGAGGAGCGAAACACAGAAGCGGCGGACCGTCACTCGACTGCTCAGATGAAGAGGATGTGTGATTAAAAAAACAAACAAGTATCTTTATCTCCTGTTAATGTTTTTTATTTGAGATGTATAGTGAGTTATAAATAAAGCTTAATGAGCTCATCGCTGACAGCAGACGGGGTGAGGACTCCCAGGTCGGTGAAGAGGAGGGTGATGAGGGAGGGAGGTGTGTAATCGATCATCGGGTGCTCGTCTGACAGGTTCTGTACAGTCTTCAGGGTGTCTGCTTTGTACTGTGGAGGAAAAGCAGAGAAAGTTGTTGTTTTAAAGATAAATTAGAACAGAGGTTAACTCCCCTCGTGTCTCACCTTAAATTTATCCGGCACGTCCTGTTGGTTGAGCGGATAGAGACGGACGAACTTGAAACTCTCTGCCACCACGTAGAAGGGCTTGTTGTGAGCTTTAGAGCAAACGGCCATCTGGTAAGTGCCGATCTGAAAAACATTGGTCAAACATTGAGGTTTGTGTTTACAGTCACATGTCTGGACACACGTCCTGTGAAAACAAACTGGAAACACTGTAAAAGTACAGTGTTTACCTCTAATGTAGTGAAATTAAAGTTTGAGTTGAAAACAATCAAGTAGAAATATCTTAAATTGTACTTGGGTACAACACTTAAGTAAATGTTCTTTGATTTAGTAACTGTGCGAGTGAACCAGCGGATGAGTTTACAACCAGCAGGTATCCAGTATCACCAGTGAAGCCAATTAACCCCAAAGGCTGTATTGTCATAAAGGCCCCCGACTACTTCCTGAAACACACCTTGTTGATGATCCCTCCGCTCTCCACGACTCCCTCTGCACCGACAATGACCAAGTCCACTTTCTCCAAGACGTATCTGTGAACATGACCCAAATCAGCCGAGTTCTTGCTGACAAAATCTGACTTTTACTTTTTTTCATAATACACGTTTTATTTACCCCACAGCTGCATCCAACACCACAGTTACTGGAACATGGAGATTTCTCAGGGCTTCTGCCATCTGTCGCCTGAACAGAGGAAGAAAACGAACCGGATTCAGTGAGCAGGTTTCGCTTCAGAGCCAAAACAAGGTCACATTCAGACTCCGCTCACTCACCCGGCTGAGTCAGGCTGCGATTCAGTCACATACACAGAGAAGCGCTTCTTCTCGGCTGCAGCCTTTTCCAGCACCCGGAGGACGACTCTGGAGTAGGAGTGAGTCAGGATTTTCTGTCAGAGAAACGTTTTAAAGTCGAGAGTCACTGAATTGGCTCCATGAATGTACAAAGAACAGTAAATGCTAAACGACTGTCGTACTCACAGCGCCGTCTTTGATGAAGGTGTGACACAGTTTAGCAACCTTGTTCCTGGACATTGAGATTTTCTCCAGGAAAAGTTCTCCTCTCTCCTCCATCACCTTCTTACAGCGAGACAGGTCCTGACAGAGCAACGGAGCTCAGATTTATACTCAAACTTTGGCACTTTACTTCTCACTGCCAGGTGAACTGGAGCAGTTACAGCCAGAATTATTAGTCTTCCACTCAAATACTGACACGCTTCTATTCTAAGTGACATGTTACCACCACTGTGTCCTCAGCAGGTAACTCACCTGGTGCTCCAGTGACGTGAGGCTTATAAAGCGCAGGAAGAGCTCTCCTCCCGAGGACACGGCCACAGAGGAGTCCACTCCCTTTAGGCAGTCTGTGGCCCACGTCAGGCTCTCCCTCAGGCCCAGGATGGTTTCACCTGAAGGGGCAGGGAGAACACGTCACTTTGGGCTGACAGCAGCACAGCAGCTAACTCATTATAATTCACTGACTCGTTGCTGTGTGTAGTTCTTGTGCTTCATATACTGCATATCCAGGAAATGGAGAAGTGATCATTAAAGTCCAGATTTCTTACGTCGTGTGGAACCTCAGTGAAGATTCCACTTAGACTGACAACGTTAACTATCTCCCAAATGTCCAGCTGAACCTGAACCCACCCTCCTCCATGACTGAACCCACCTTTGTCCCTCTTGAGGAACTCCAGCAGAGTTCGGATAGCAGCCACAGCAGAGGCCATGTCCGGGTCTTTCCTCATCTGAGCCCTGAAGTACTCCACCAGCTCTGCCCCGGGTCACAGTGAAGTAAAGGTTAATATCCGAGCTGCTGAACACAGGATGCGACCTTAAACTGGAAGCTGTAACACCTTACCTTCTTCGTTCATCCTGAATCCCACAATATATTATATAGATATTCTAAAAGTTGAAGGTTTTAAAGCTAAAACAAGCAAATGAACAAAGCTCGGTGGATGTTTACTGACACATGCCTCAGTACAGAGCTGCTGACTCCGCGTCTCTAATCAAATTATCCACAAAATTTAAAAGTGAACGTTTCTAAACCACTTCTGTAAAAGAAAAACACAGAAAAAACTCATTAGTTTCTGTCTGAAAAGTTGTGTTGTCACGATTTGCACAGCATTAGCACATCTTCCAACAGCCTGCGCGCTGACGTGTCGCACAGTGATGACGAAAGACCGCTTCAGGTGGTGTCGGAATATTTTGATATTTTGGGGATTTGATTGAAGATTTAGGTTAAATTATAAAATCAATCAAACGGTATATTTTAGATACATAAATAAATTTTCACATTATGAATTATATTCCTCCAGTTGACAAGACGAGTCAGAGAAATTGCTAAATATTAAATCCGATCAGATCAATTATTCTTTGTGAAGTTGACAATGTTCAAAATGTTTTTGATGAATGTTAATTCAGCGAGAAACTGCACGTTTCTGCTGCGTGACATACAAAACAGCAGCACAAACTACATCTTCCAGTATTATCATGCGTATGAATCATCACCTGTCTGGGTGATTTATTACAGGCCTGTTGTAGTTTTAGTTGTGGTTGTGTGCTGAAGTTGATCTACACGCCAGTATAACTGGACACTGCAGAAGTTAGGCCAGGTCATGTTAAAACCTCAGTATAAAACAGAAATAGTCAAATAAAATAAAGGTTTCCACTACTTACCTTATTTGTTATTTTCTTCCTCCTTTAGTCTGTGAAATGTGAATTTGATAAACAGCACAGGACAGAGGACAGTTTATCTTTACACCAGCAGAGCGAAACTAATTCACACACAGCTTCTGTCATGTTTTTCTGTAAGAAATGCAAGATGTACAGTTTATGAAATGCACTTTGAATAGAACTACTACTAAGTACTGAGTTAAAGTACTTAAAGTACAAGTTCTAACATTCAATTAAACTGCGAAAGTACAAGTACTTTCTCTGAGAAAACCATCGTAGACACCACTGAATGTGATGCTGTGGGTAAGATTCAGATTTATTTGACAAACTGTGCAGTGATTAATTAAAAATGAGGTCACGGGTCTCTGTTAGCACCTACAGCGATTTGATGTGGAATAAAAACAGCAGCTGCTAAAGGTGGAGCTGATTTTAATGACTTCATGTACGGACAGCTGGTTGCTCCGTAATAACAGCTTCATTTATTAGTATTTTTCATTAAAAAGATTAAAAATATTTCTCTTTACTTTGTGAGGGAGTAAAATCGACATAGATGGAAACTCTACCTGAAAATCAGTGATATGATAAATTATTCTAACCACCTGTCTGATTACACAGACCCGGTAAAAGGGTACTCGTACAATCCTTTACTTAGGTAACATAATAATACTTTTACTTGTTACAGAGCTGTGGTATAAAGTAGCTACATACATGTACATACTACTACTACATAATGTACTTTTACTAAACAACATTTACCGTATTTGATGATCACTTTTTAGTTACTAGTTACTCTTTAGAATCTGATTAACATTAACTCTGTTGTAATCAGTGAAGTGAAGTGATGAACAATGTAATGTATGAGTAATAGATGTTAAAGTAAAGAGTACTTTTACTTTTGGTACTTCAAGAATCTTTTGAGCTAATACTTTTGTACTTGTAACCACTGTAACCAGAAACACCTCTGGTCAAGTACACAGACTCAATATTCAATAATAATCCACTACAAACAGAAGTAGCCTTTAACATTGTACTCAAATAAAAGTACTAGCTACAGTTTTACTCATAGTACAAAAGTAAAAGTACTCCACTGAGAAAACAGTATAATTTAAACAATGTTGAAGTTACTGCTGTTTCTAACATAAATGGCAAAAATGTGTTGTTGTATTGTACTTAAGTAAATGTACTTAGTTAGTTGCCATCTCTGACTGTAACATAAGTATTTGTAAATATGTATAGTATTCCTAAACTGAGGCCTTGTGTTACTGCTTTTACTTTAAATGATTTTAGTCTTCTCCCACCACCACTGAAAACTGCACTTTAAGTACAGTACCCGAGTAAATGTACTTAGTTACTTACCACCTCTGACTGAGTATGTCTAAACTGTGGCCCTGTGCTGTTACGTACTTCTTGAGATAGTACTTGAAGTACAGTTCCTGAGTACCTGTATCTGTATCAGCTCAGGCTAACGTTGCTTATAAAAAGCAGCTGAGACACACAGAGTCGTTTGTTTTTACAGGGGGACTGTGGGGCCTCTGGGGGCCCCTGGGCGTGCGGGGGCCCGCTGTGGCCGGGTGTTAACCCAGCTTCACAGTAACATCCACCAGAGAGGATAAACGCAGGCTGTTCGCAGGCTCTTTGTTCTCCCACTCTCGCAGCAGGGAGACTCATCTCTCTTCATAGTGCAGCTGCAGCCGCCCCCCCCGCTCTGCTCTACCAGCCCGCGCAGGCGCAGTGGCTCCTCTGTGCGCTCCACTGTTTGCATTGTGTCTGAGCTGAAACTGCCGGCGAGCTCCACAAATATTAAACCCACCGCGGCAATGTCGGGCAGGTCGGTCCGAGCTGAGACCCGGAGCAGGGCGAAAGATGACATCAAGAGGGTCATGGCCGCTATTGAGAAAGTACGAAAATGGTAAGAACGGGCTCGGTTATCTAACACGAGAAAGGCTTGTTGAGGGGGGGAGGAGAGGGAAGGAGAGAGACGGAGTGAGGGATGAAACTGAGAGAAATTAAAGGACAATTTGTGAGCGGGATTCACGGAAGATGTACTTGCAGCTCAGGTGCACCGGGGCGCACTAGTGCGGTGCACCGCCCCGGCCGTCGTGCGGCTGCCGGAGCCGACTCACAGCCCGAACCCGGCGTCCTTTTCTCTTTTTTCTCTCGGGTTGAACCCAGAAGCCATTTCGATGCAGTCACATGAAGCCATTGCTGCCCGCTGTCGAGCTCGTAGCGCGGGCGGCGGCGGCTTTAGCACCGAAAACGTCCAATAAGTGTCGAGTTGGAGACAATTTGACGACGGCGCTCTTGAGTCGGAGTAGTTTAGTCCGTCTGGAGTTTTAAATTGAGCGCTTTGAGTCGCCCTTTAGGTCTGACAGAGAGTAAGGCTCGGTGGGGGTTGGGAGAGGGAAGTAGGCTACAGTGCATGGCTGAACACGTAGTGACTCTGTGTCAGCGATTAACACAAGAAAAAAGACATTTTACACACATTTCACCGGTCAAATACACATTTGTTCATTTTAAGACTGTATGTTTTTAGTGAATTTAGATATTTAACCTCGACCGGTGGCAGAATTTATGTGATTTATTTCTTTATCTGGTGGTTAAATCAAACGTCCCCAGGTCAAAGTCGGTACTAACGTGAGTTCTCTTTGACTTTAACGTTGATAATTGTCCTTTAATAATGTAGTCGATAAAATAAATTAAAAAAAACAAGTATTGATATGCTTCAGGTTAAATGTGGACAAACCAGAAATGTGGGTGATTTATTTTTTCGGGACTTAAAGCCAACGTTTGGAAACATTTTTATGTTCCTGGACGCTACTAGCTTAAAGTTACTTTAAATGAATTAACGTTAGATTAGCTAACTAATCGATCCACAGAAAATATCCTTTATTTTATTTACTAATAGATTAAATAGACATGTGATTTTCTTGTAAATCAGACATAGTTTCCTATATTTTATTGTAATTCTTGAGTTTTTTTTAAATGTTATTCGATAGTTTTCTGTTGATGTAAGCTAACACTGACACGCTAACTTCACTAGCTGAAAAGTCATTAAGGATAAAATATTAGTTAATGATTGATTGTTTAAATTATAAGTGTCGAACATTTACTACTTCCACCTTCACAAATGTGAATATTTTTGTTGTTTTTTGACTGGTAATACAAAGCAAATACTGTATTTAATAGGTTAAATTGACATTTAGCCTTTGGGGGACAAATAGCTAGTAACTCATTAATACTTACTCCAATAAAACATTGTTACATTTAAAGTAGTAACATTAATAATGTTATTAATGGAGCACAAAGTGTAATATAAAAAAAATAAAATAAAAAGTTGGCTTGGTAATTTGTCCGACCTACGTAATATGAAATTTGTTTTCTGTTGCTATGCTAATAGCTAAAAACTTCCTTTAGAATGACAGATTAACTAACTAGTTGATCCACAAATCATTATTCAATGATCTGTGGATATTGATATCAAATATTCAATAAATATTTTAAGCAGTTCAATTCAACACGTAAAGCACAACTGTCAACATTCATAGTTGTAAAAATTTGCTGATGTGGTTGAATGGAGAAAATACCACATTTAAATATGTTGAGTTTTATACGATACAAAAATACTTTAATCAATGTTGATCTAGTTTGTGATGGTAAGATTGTGCTGGACATTTTTACATTTTCTTACCTTATGATTCAGGACTGCAAATATCAGTATCAATTAGTGGATTAGTGTTTTTTTTTAGTCTAAAAGAAACGCTCATCACATTTTGATGTCTTTCATCTGTAGTATCATTGTAGTTGGACATAGTGAGTCTGTGGGACCCAGTACTGATTTTAGTGTTTAATAAAATAAGATATATTTCTTTGTGTGCTTAGTTTCCAGTCACAGATTTAAGTAATTTCTTAAGAAAAAATAACAGTTGATGGTTTCATCCTCTCAACGTGATCATTTCCATCTTTCCTCTGCTTTGTAGCTTTGTATATTACATTTCTTTGGGTTTTGGACTGTTGGTTAGCAAAATAAGCAATTTGATGATGTCATAATTGGCTCTGGGAAATCGCTGTGGCTGTTTTTCACCGTTTTAAATTTGTGGACTGAACAATTAATTGAAAAAATAATAGAGATAAAGTGCTAATATGTGCACAGTGTGCCTGGTGGTGTGACGATAACTGCTCAGTTTTTGCTTTACGTTATTTCACCGTGTCCGGGTAGTAATGTGCTGTACGCCAGATCCTCAGCTTGGTCTTCTCTCCTGTCTTCCCAGGGAGAAGAAATGGGTGACGGTTGGAGACACGTCCCTTCGCATCTACAAGTGGGTGCCGGTGACGGAGCCTAAATCAGATGATGTGAGTTCAGCACACGTTTAACCAAATGTTTTCAGAAAATGTAAGAAAAGTTAATTTCAGTTCAACTAAGTTTACATGCACAAAGAATGTAATTGTAGTTTCAGTAGATTTTCACGTACGTACACACAATCTCAAGGGCAAATGTTTGTTTTTAGTCATTTTAAATCTTATATATTTGACATTTAGAGTATTGTTCTGATCAAAGAGGTCTTCAGAAAAGGCAAAAGTAAACATGGGTAATTGAGTTTAATAGAGCAGCCAATTAATGAGTTTTATTGACAATGAAAATAAGTTGTTTCAGGCGTTAAACAAAACTTTTAGATTTTATATACAGACTAGAGGGTGAAGAAAATGATAAAACAGCAAACTGACAACACGGTAAAACTGTTCCTGTGACCTGTAAACTAGACAAAATAAATGGGTCCTCATCACCTTATAATGCATCCATCCATCCATCCATTATCTACCGCTTAATCCGAGTTCGGGTCGCGGGGGGTCCTTATAATGCAATAATCAAATTTTATTTTAACACTAAATCCTTTTTAGAAAAACAAGAATAAGAAAAAGGGGAAAGACGAGAAATACGGCTCAGAGGTGACAACTCCAGAGAACAGCTCCTCTCCAGGGATGATGGACATGCATGGTGAGTGCTGGAAGCCTGAAGGGACACGGTGATATCGTATGTTTGTGTTACTGGCAACAAAACCAACGTGTTCGTCCACCTCTCGGTGAAACTCGGTTTTCCATAAGCTTATTGGTCGTTAGTGAAGAATAAAAAAATCTATTTAATAAAATTAGTGGGGGGGTTTCATGTAATTTGCAGACAATAGGAAAATATCAAACATCTTTTATCACACTTCCAGTGAGAGTATTTAATCAGGAAGCCTGAAAACATCTGGGAGAGGCCTACAATTAGTTTTCATTATTTATTGACAGACTTCTTTTTCTTCATATGGATATATTCATTCATATTCAGTTAATAGTGAATAGAGCTGCTGGTATGAATTTACAAAACCCTTTTCAATTAGATCTTATTTTGTGTTGGGAGTTTGAGTTTCTTCTTTGAGAAAGTTCAGCAAGGACCTGACTCAGCATCTGGCAGCTTCATCTGGACGCCAAGTTAAACTTTCCATAGTCTGAAAAAAATGATGAGGAATGGTCTTTGTGATGGGATAGCAGCCAAGAATCCACTTGTTGTGTTTTTAGTTGTAAAAACTGATAAATAAATATATGGAGACATCATAACATTGCTGAAAAACTAATCTAAGACCTTTGTACAGTACTGTGTCATTATTAATATTAGACGCTCAAAATACTGTACTGAGTAATTTGTGTTTTAAATTAATGCCAAACTAATTCACATAATGCAAAACGAAGTAATAAGAATCGTGTGTTTTGCGTCTAAGATGAAAACCCCAACTAAAATGACTCGTTCTGTCTTTGCTAGATGACAACAGCAACCAGAGCTCGATTGCCGATTCATCTCCAGTGAAACAGGAAAACAGTTGTAGCACCAGCCCCGCCCCGGAGCCCACCACCGCGTCTCACCGCGAGAACAGCGAGGCCAAGACTGACCAGAGCCTGGACAGCAAGAGGGGTCAGACACTCTCACACACACACACACAGCAAGAGTCTTAAACGATGGGCTTGTTGTACTGTGTCAGAGATCTCCTCACTCTTCATGTCTGTAAACCAGTGGGCAGTTAGCAGGTGGTGGTGATGCTGCACGCCTGATCAGACGGATGACGAACCACATCCTGTTTTTGTTTTCTCTGCTCTTGATCATGGTCTGCTTTGTAGTATCAAGGCAAAAAGCATCACACTGAAAGTTAATTAAAAGTTCTCTATCATTAAAGAGCGGGTGGAAAACAGTCCTGTACAAAAAACAGAAGGTAGGGACATGACAAAAAAAACTTTTTAAAATGACTACATCTGTCAGGAAGATTTATAGCCAAAGGGGTCACAGTCCATCTTCACACTTCACTGTGTTTTATAGTTGTGTAGATGTATCGAGTAGAAAACACTGAACAACAGTGAGAAGGAGACGAATCGTGACCCAGTTAGCTTGATGGAAAAGGCTTGTTGGACATGTGAACACTACCAGCTACTCCTTTGTTAAAGTTTTAAAACATGTTTCTTTTCCTGTTACTCAGCTAAATGAATAAATATGTGCTAAAGCTAAGCCAGCTGCCTCTGGCTACAGTTGGAAAAGTAAAATAAAAGTACGAAATTCTGTCCGACAGCAGGTTTTTCCTCTTCACATTCAGGATCAGACGTTGACTCTCCTCTGTCCCTCGGTGCAGCTGTTACCGAGGAAAAGATGTGGCGTAATATTCATCAGGTCATATTCTGAATACCCTCAGCCAATCAGAGTAGAAGCTAATAAAATATGCAAATATTTTGAGAAGCTGGAGGACAGAGGAGAATCTGGGCTGTTTGGAAAGGAGGAATGAGGCAGAGCAGGTAGTCCAACAATTACATGGTCGGTGGTTCAATTCCCGGCTCTTCCTGTTTCCCTCCTTTCTTGTTGAAGTGCCCTTAGGCAAAAAAACGGAACCCTAGGTTGTCCTATCACTTTGAATAGCAGCTACACCATCACCTGCATGTCCTGAGTTTCCCCACGGGGAGGAATAAAGTAGACTGAAAGCATAACAACAAACTGACCTTTAGTTGGGTCCAGTGTTAAATGATGTTACATCAAACTGTGCAGCTACTTCACACAACCACACGGTGTCATTAAAGTGTCAGTCACTGTTCAGCCCTCCTCTTTACTGTGGTGGAGAAATGTGTTAAAGTCCTCGTCTCTTCCCTTCACCAGAGAACTCAGAGAGAGCACAGAGCATCAAGAGAGAGGGTCTGTCCTCAGGAGAGAAGGACTCCACAGACAGCAAAGCCACTCAGGTACAAACACAACAGTCTGCTCGAAATATCAACACAGTCCACTTCTTTCTAAGGGGAACCAAGAATTCTGAGGCCATTTACATGAAAAAGAAACCTGGGTAGATTTCTCCTGTTCAACTCTGATTTCTCTTTCTAATAAACGTTTTTACCAGAGCGTGTGCAGGACAAGAGTCTGCATCTGCTGCATGCTGCATAGATTTTCAGTAACCTGGCTCCTTAAGTGCATGTAAACACAGTGTCCGTGTTCTCCAGGAGAAATCTGCCCGGGGAAATCAGGTTCCTCTAATCCCCAACTGTGATTACAGAAACAGGTTTCTGTTTACATGAGAAAGTCGACTGTAACCTGCCTATTTAACTACACAACCACAGTCAGTGTTTCAACACCTTTATCCCCGTGTGGACGAATCCTCTCTTATTTGTTCTGTCTTTGTTGTAGGACCTTGAGGAGGCCCCGCCCAGCAAGAAAAGCAAACTGGAGTCCTCATCTCAGGACTTTGAGGAGAGTTAAATGTTTGGGGCTGAGTCATTTCCTCCCCTTCCCTCCCTCCTCCCTCCATTATCTCTAGATCATTTAGGGCTAATGGACCCACCAGTTCTCCTCCCACTTCTTACTTTCCCACCTCCCCCTTTTCTACCCAAACTCGCCAATACCAAAGGGAGAACGGACATCTCTCTCCCCCTTCTCTATCTCCCTCCTTACCCCTCCCACCTTGACGGCTCTTTCCCCTCAGTTTGTCACCTTTGCCCTAACACTCCTCTGCCACAGAGGGAGAATGGATATTACCTCTATTCACTGGTCCCCCTCCGTGCTTCCTTCCACTTCTCCACACTTTTCCACTAAATGCCAAGAGAAGCGCTCAACCCAGGCTGCAGTCCCCTCTGTGACCGGGGGGTGGCGCCATCAGCCAGGCCCAGCCCAGCCCAGCCCAGGCCAGAACACACACCCTGACCTGCATCTGTGACTCAAAACGTTAACACTGGGGGTCTGAGATTAGGTTGATCCCGGACGCTGCTCTGAGACCACTTTTGAAACTGCTAATGGTTTAGCTCAGGATACTCGAGAAGCTAACCTGGTCTCAGATCAGCGACTGCAGGGGGGAACCTCCACCCCAACACCACCACGTCACTTCAGTCCTCCCGATTCGCCTCCTGGTTAGACTAATGTTCTATATTTGTTTAGGAAATGTTTAGGGTTTTTTTCTCAGGAGGGTCAATGCACTGTTATGGTATGTCACAATCGATCACAGATAGATTTGCTGCTGTAGTGGAGGTCTTTTTTCTCTATCCATGAAAAGTTCTCCAGTCACGTGTTGTTAAAAGTGAGTTAGTTTTTGGTTCGTAGATGAAGAAGATGTCGACGACGGTACTGGACAAGATGTGAACTCTTGGATAAGTAGTGAAGGCAGACGTAGGTAGTCTAGGTCCTGAAGGTGTGCCTTGAGTTGCTACGAGTAAATACACATTTAGGTCAAGCAGGTTTTGAATTACAGATTTGGTGCCATGATTTGTTTTGTTTTTGTTTTTTGCCTTAAAATCATCACTAATTAGTTTTGTCCAATGTTTATATTCAGCTACTACAACAGTTTATTTAAAGGAATAGTCTGACATTTAAAGTGTAGGTTGATCATGTCTGTGAAGCTACAGTTAGCTTAGCATTAAGACCAGAAACAGAAGGAACCAACCTGTCTAGAAGCTCACGTTTAATTTGATGGAAAAGAAAAGTTTACTTTCTGAACTAGTCTTTGGTTTTTGTGCAGATTAAACAACACCACGTGTTTAATTAGTGAGTTCTAGCAGAAGTCAGCTTATTATTTCGCTCAGTTAAATCTGATGACATCGCATAGACTTACAAACAAGATCCAACCGTTCATCAATCAATGAGCTTTATTTGGTTTCTCCTGTCTCGACACGAGTGGCATCATCTCAATCAGAATTTTCTGAAAATGTCAGCACTGTTCCTTTAAAGCAGCTTGAGACTGGAATTTGAACACTACTCCACACTACTAAATTAGTTTTGTCTTCTGGAAATGTCTGCAACATCTGCAAACCTCAGCACTCCCAGTTACTGGTCTGTGTCTACGTCAGGTGGCACTTTGTCGTCTTTCCCCTCTAAAGTTGAAACAGACCAGTCGCTGATACTGGTTTTACCCCGTCTTGCATTTGAATCACCTCTCATCTCTGTACGTGTTCTGTGTGTCACTACTTCTCTGACCGACAGATGTTTCTGTAGCTCTCAACAGAAGGGTCCAGTCTTTTAGGTCAAACATTGATTCTAATCCTCCTTCAAGGTGCTGTCTGTCGGCTGAATCCATACACCTGTGGCATCAAGCTCTTGGTTTTGTGCAGATTTGTGCAATGTACTTGAACTTTATAGTACGGATTCAGACCTATGACCTCTAATGTACAACCTCAGACATGTCAGATTTACTTTCATTGATCGATATTTACTTGTGGATTGAAATCAATTGAATCGATGCAAACCAATGACTTCACAACACACAACAGGGGCTACAGAAGTTCACAGAATCACTTGATCAGATTTCAGCAAATCAGCATTCACATGGATGGAGAGAAAAGAAATAAAATAATGACAATTGTCTCAGTTTAGAGGATGGATTAGCATATACCTCATTCCCAGTCCAGCAGCGCTGGAACTTAAAATGCTATTGTATTGACATAACCGTTCTAAACAGCATTATGTACACTCAGTTTAAGAAAAAAATCTCACTTATGTTGTAGCTTTCACCTGATCGAGCTGATTGCTTATAGTTTGCTCATAACTGTGTGTTTTTTAAAGAGCTGTGAGATATAAAATCTTGTATGTTTTTTTTCTTGGGACCATTTTGTTTCACTTTAGATCTTGTACAGATTTATGGTTTGGTTTGACTTATTTATTCCATCAGTAGTGCTTGGTTTTTATCATGTCCAATGGTTTTGTTTTCTTAATAAAATTCACAAAAGGTTTTAGTGTCTTGAGTGTTGAGAAAATCTTACCTTAGTTTATATGAAATATTGTCTTAGTACTTCTGAATAAAGATGATCAGATTAGACTATAATAAGTACAATAAATGAGAAACATTTTATTTAATTTAAAATTAAATTGATTTACAGAACTATTTCTGGTCATTAATCTACACAGAATGATTTTTACACTCAAAGTTTTACAAATGGTTTTATACCCAGATTATGGGTAAGAGCCAGGTTTTTTTTTTTTTATATCTAACACTAATTTTGTCCCTGAACGCCTCACGACAAGAATGAGCACAGCAGCTCAACTCTTTGACAGTCCGTTACCTCCCGTTCCGGCGTCTATCTCGAGCAAAGAATCCACTTGTCCTTCTACTTTTAGTGGAGTACTTTTTTAAAAAGTACTTTCCCCTTTATCCGAGTACTCAGTTTATGTACTTCTGATGAAACTGAGCAGCGCAGCAGATGAACCGTCTCGTCCTGTGAGTCAAAAACGAGGAGAAACACAAGCAGAAAGGTTTTTAGTAATTCTATTGGACTGTTCAGGATTATACAGTACATAGAAAACAGTGACATGTTACATCACATCAACATCTGTAAAATTTACCAACATGGTGCCTGAAATTCTTACATATAAAACATGACACTAATAATCAGACGTATCACTTATAAAGTCCACGCTTTTAGAAATGCTTTGTTTTCCCTGGAGTGGAATCAACAGGGCAGAAAAATAAAATGTAGTACACATAAAAGCTATCTTTTGTTCCATGGCACTGTGTACACATTTATCAGAACGACGCTCCTGATTAGTATTTACAAAGACTAGTGTCAGTGGTTAGTCATATCATGTATTATACACTGTTACACCGGAAGATTCAATATGATCTAAAATTGTGCTTAAGAACAACATCAGTCAAATGTGAGCTGCTACACGGGGGGAATTTAAAGACTCACAGTTTGGGAAATATTAGCTTCAACAACACTCTCTGTCGCTTAAGTATGATCAAATCATAAAATGATGAGAATTTACACATCTTCATGTAAAAATGTTAGTAGAAATAAATTTGTACCAGTATGAAAATGATGTCTTCACTTTCAGACTTCATCAACTGAAATGAGCCATATGTGAAAAATTTGTGGAGGAGTCCTTTAAATATAAGTAGCTACAGCTGGCCAGTTGTTAGCTTAGTTTATCTAAGGACAGCAGTGGAAGAAGTATTCAAATCCTTTATTTCATCCTATGAGCACCCGACTACTAGTCCTGCGTTCCAAATATAGCTGTAGTAGTAGCAGCAGCAGAAGTAAAAGTACTCATGATGCTGAAATGCTCACTTTGTATAGTATTATATGTTGTATTACGAGATATTATTACTTTAATGGAGCCTTCAACTTTTAATTTGCTTCTTACTTGATTTACTGTTGTAACCTCTCAGTGTGTCACATTTTTGATATTTTATACTTTATATATAATATACTGGCATTTATATTACTAAGCAACAATTTTCTGAGGTTTTCCATGTAAAACTCTTAGTGAAAAGCAAAGAGTAAAAAAAAAGTACAAGTAAAGTAAGTTAAAAAGAAATAAGAAGTTAAATAATAGTACCTAAAAGTCATACTTCTGTTATGTACAGTGGAGTGAGGCGACCGGTCTTCTCACACAGCTTTTTAAACACATGTAAATTTAAACAAGCATGTTTCCCAAACTGTCAAACCTTAGCTTTAAAGAGGGTATTATGAAAGTGAGACTGAGTAATCTTTACTGACCTTTATGATAAAAATAACTTTTAAATACTGGTAACATTAAAGCGTCGTGTGTTTCTGTTGAGTCTTTAAAGTGGACAGTGCAAAACTGAGTTAGAGGCTCCTCTAGTTTCATCTGGGCAGTTTCCTGTAACGTGAGCCCACCTACACTACAGTAGTCCTAGTACAGACTATACACTTCGATCAGTGCTAGCTTATGTCCCAGCAGGAAAACCACGGGTTACTGAAACATCGGACAATAAATAACAAATTAACGTCACTGGTAATTAAATCGGCTCCTCAGTGATGTTCAGTGGTATCAGCTCAACCTTTGAACTTCAGCTGCAGAAGGGTCGAAACACAGAAATGTTCATCATTACCTTTGAAACAGTTTCTGACGAAAATAATCTTAAGGTCCATTTAGCAAGTGTTTCCAGAGCTTTTGATCAAGTTTCCTCATTGTCATAAAATGGTAAGTGAACTTTTAGTTTTAACTTTAAAGCCGACATAAACAGGGATCCTTAAAGCGCACATTTACATGACAACTGTACAAATTTCTTCTCCAGAAGAAGATCATACAAATTTGATTGAAAGCTGCTGCTAAATGGACTTTATAGTGAGATTATTTCTGTCACATAGAAAAATGCAGTCGAGTCATTTCAGATATGAAAAGTAATGTAAACAAATAAACTGAACTTTATGTGTGAACTTTTTGTTGCAGTTAGTCAGGGGACCCTTAAGTCAAGGTTCACTTACTAGCTTTTTGTTTTTAAACCATGTTCTTTATCAGCAGATTGAGTAAGAACATGAGAAAACTCTTTTGAAAATTCAAGAATAAACTCCGACAGCTGATGAGCACCACAAAATAAAGCTGAAGGCTCCAGACGAACAGGCGTGTGGCGCTTGAGTTTTGTCCAAATACAGTTTTAAAGGAGACTGAACTTCACTCGTGTTACATAGTATTGTTAGATTTTCAACGACGAACTATTAGGGCCACTAAAAAAAGTTAGCGAAGAAAGTTGTAATATTTAGTAAAATCTGTGAGAAAAAGTAAAAGAGTTAAATATTTGTTATATTTTGATGAAAAATTTTTTTAGAAGAAAACAATCATTTACAAAAATAAAGTTGTAGTATTTTGTACAAAAAAGTCAAGAATTAAATCGAAACCTTTGAGAAATAAATTATTTGATGATGTTGTGCTGCTATGAGTTTTCACCATAAATTTAGAAAAAGAAGTTTTATTCTAGACAAATATTATTTTAGAATAAAACACTCATATTGCGAGAATAAACTTGCAGTGTTTTGATTAAAAAGCTTTGGTAATAAAACTGGGACATTTTGTGCATAAAGTCATAATATTAGAGAATAAATAGAATATTAGGAATATTAAGAATAAAGAGAATAAAACTGTAATATTACAAGAACTATGTGGTAGTATTTCAAGAATAATGTCCAAATATTTGTTGAGTAAAGTGTTAATATCTTGAAAATGTAATTTTGAAAATAAAGTTGTAATATCGTGATGATTAAAGTTGTAACAGTTCAATATTTAGAGAATAAAATAGTATTATAAGTGTAAATTGTACTATTTCGATTTAAAAAGTACTGTTATGTCATAATATTTTTGAGAATGATGTAACATCATAAGGAAAATGATTCCAGCATAAAATCATAGTATCGTGAAAAAAATTAAATATTATAATATTTTGAAAATAAAGTTGTTAACTTAATTAGTTAAAAAGTGCAATTACAAGAATAAAGATAAAACTATTGTAGAATAAAGTTGTAATGTTCTGAGAATATTATTTGAATTATATAATTTGTTTGAGTATAAAATTATATTTAAATTAAGATGTAATATTTCATTAATAAAATTATTTCAAGAAAAAAGTCAGAATAAAATAACATGAGAATAAAGTTGTAACGAGACAGTGTGATATGTTGAGAACAGTCGTACTATTTCATACTATTTTATGTTGAGAATAATGTGATAGTTTAAGTTAAGTAAAACTTTTTTCCTAAATATCAGTTTTCTCAAAATATTATGTAACTTTTGTAGCTGTAGTCTGACTTCATTCTAAAAATGTGACATTATTGATTTTCCAGTGGCCTGAATACTCCGTCGTGCTCTGTAAAATGATATTAAAATATTAAAAAACATTAGTAAACTGTTTCACATGGCAGTATATAACTCTCTGATTGGTTTGTAGCCGTACAGACTGAGGAATGTGGTACAGACGACAAGAATGTAAAGCTGCAGGTGATGCGCTTCATTTCCCCTTCTCTTGTTACTGTGCTGCATCACTTTGTTGCTAAGTAACAAATGAAGCCTAAAAAACAACAACACTTTTGCTTAATTTAAGAACAAACGTAGATGCAAAACAACACGTCAAAAACAACAAGTGCAGAGGACGAAATCCTTCTGTTAAAAACATTGAATATTGCACCAAAGCAGCATATTTGGACGAGCAATCTGCATCACAGTCAGAAGAGTTTCTCCTCTAGAGGGGTTTAGCTCAGGACAGTGGCTACCAGTGATGTGCATAAATACAGTATAAAAATACACTATGGAAAAATCTGCAGGGACTCGTGTCAGGCATGTGGGCTGCATTGTGGGACAGGCAGCAGGAGAACGTGTTTAGTGTTTGAGAAAGAGGAAAGGGATTAAAATGGAGGAGGGGAGGTTTCAGAGCCTCTAGAAGGTCTGGTCGTCGTTGCAGGACTCTGTGGCGTGACCGAAAGCCTCGCAGATGTCGCAGTATGGCCTCTCGTCGGCCGGGTTGCCGTGATAGGTGGTGTGAGGTACAGAGTCGGGGCTCTGGGCCTGAGTGGGGCAGTCTTCTGTGTCGTGGAGGTCAAAGCAGTCGCAGATGTCACAGAACAGACGGGGGGTCACCTTCTTTTCCCGCTTTGAAACACCTTCATCAAAACTGCACGACAAGAGAAAAGAAGACAGGTTGTAAATTTTAAATGAGTCTTGTTTCTCCACCTGCACACACCATCTTCAAAAATACAAACTATAAACTTTTCATCAGTGAGTAAAAAATGAAAAATGTCTCTCACTGCTGCGTCTGTCTGAGGCATCACAGCGCCGTAACAAGGCATTCTGAAGGCTCCTTTAAATGGAGCTGAGAAATATGGACTTTCTTTTCTGTGAAACGAGGGAACCAACAAGTGGATTCCTCACAGCCAAGGCTACTGGTGACGACACAGCCTGCGACTTTCAAAGCACACAGCTAATAACGTGACGTTGTAATTTAACCCTGTCCATTTTTTACCCATCAGTTCCGTCGTTGCCGTTGAACTCAGCCAGAGCGAGCTTCTTCAGTTTGATCTTCAGCTCCTCGTTCTTCCGCTGCAGGTCGACTATCACGCTGTTCAGGAAGTTAATCTGACGGGGACAGATAAGACACACGTCACCTTTTGTGGGCACAGATGCTGATATAACGTATAACGTCCTGACAGTTTTACCTGTCCCTCAGCAAACTCCTTCTCCTCCTTCAGCTGCTCCAGAGCTGCATCACCTGCAGAAACCAGAAATCCAACAACATCTCAGTAAACACATCTACTGTGTAAATCACTTTCAAAACTGGTGTGAAATATCTTCGACCTGAGGGTGCAGGCTCCTGGTCTCCCCCCTCTGAGGCCTGCGTTCCCATGAGCCTTTGCTCCAGACTGTGAACACGACTCTGCAGCTGAGCTTTGTCTCTCTCCAGCGTCTCCACAGCCGTCTGCAGGGTCTTGGCCATGGCGTTCTCCCCTCGAAGAACCTCAATCTGCACAGAGAACAGAACAGATAAATCCCTCATGCTGGACCCTGCTGGAAACGATAACACTTGTGTGGGGGGGGGGCTCTGCACGAGTACCTCATTCCTCAGAGTTTCCAGTTCCCGATCCTTGTCTGAGATTAAGACTCCAGTGGATTTCTGGAAGTTCATTTCCCCCTCTGACTCTCTGCAGACGAATGTGGAGATTTAACAGTGTGAGAATGTCTCTCTTCTAAAAATGCTATTTTCATTCCTCCTTCTTTTAAAGTGTCACTTTGATTTATTCACTCAAACAGGTCCAACTGACAAAATCCACACGGGAGAAGAGAGGAGCTGAAACATTCATTTAGGTCACCATCAATAATTATCAGGAGCTCTGAGTGACATCATATCCACATCACAAATAAATTCTAATCACACTGAGGCTACGTCTCTCAACACGACTCTGGTTGAACTGTGCAGCTCTTCCCCTGAAACAGAGCAGTGACTGTGTATGTATCTCTGTGCCGTCTGTGGTACGACATGGTGAAACAATGATTTCATATTTTGTTCGGCTGGTTAAACAACCTCAGATTTTATTGTGTCCTCTTCATCACAGATGCCTGTGATCCTACTTTGATACTAAATGATGTAGGATTTTCCATAAACATGGCGGATTCGCTGCCCTGAATCCTCTTTGTTGTGTCTCGTGGATTAATAGAACCGTGGATTTCACCACCTGCCTCGATTATGAATTACAACAGACCGGTGACACCAGCTGGCACTCGGAGAACATCTGCGTCAGAGTCTTCGCGGTAAATCAAACTGGATGTGAAGCAGGTCGTTTCACTGGATCACATCTCCTGTCAGAAATCATTTCAGTCCTCCATTTTAAAAGGACATCTCAAAAACGCTTGGAGAGGGGGGCTGAGAGAGGACACATGACGTCTGACTGACAGCTGTAATCAGTCATCACTTCAGAGAGATGCATATTTCCTCCCTACGTTTCTGTGTCTTTATTAAAAGGAAACACAAAGAAAAGATGCAAGTTAGGGAATCTTGGACGCAATCAAGGGAAGTGAGATGTACCCACGCTCTCCCTCCACATCTATTATTTCTGCTCTGATTGTACATCACCTCTTTATTTCCCTCTGGCCAAAACCACAGAGCTGTCAGCTGCTCCTCTCATCCTCCCGTCTTCACTACTGTCACATACAGAACTTTGATCCGTCTTTCCTCAGCTGTCTTGTTTAACGTTCACTCTGGTTCAGCCGCTGCTCTGTGGTGATGCTGAGCTGCTTTAATGCTTTTGATGACTGAGACGACACAAAGTTTCTGTTTCTGTTTCGACTGACAGAACCCACAGACAGACAGACGAGCTGTTCACGGATATTTTCGTTTCCAGACTTCCAGAGTTTTAAATAAAACCAAACAGTAGAATGAGTGAATGTGGAACCTGTCCCATCACACTGACAGCCTGTCTTTCTGCAGCCAGTTTGTCTTTTCTGTTTGCATGTGTTAAGCTGCAGTGGCCTGAGCTCTCAGGACCACCGCACATTTCCACCAGAGAGGATACAGCCGCTGCTGAGAGTCGTACCAGCCCCAACACTAATGAACCTGTGTATAATCAGTCCAGAGTCAGATAGATAGTTCTAGACTGGGTTCAGTTTCACTTGCTGTCACCACAACTATTACATAACAAATTCATGTGACACAGATGCTGATGTTTCAGGATACTTAGCTTATCAATTAAACCACACATTTAATATTAAATATTTAAATACGCATCACGGCAGAAGATAAAAACAGGAAATAAAGAGTAAATACATGTAAATAGTATATGTGCTCATTTCTTACCTGGTCTTCATGTCTGGCTGCTGACTGTGATCCTCGTTGTGCTGAGAAGCAAACACACACAAATACAGAAGCATAAAAATAGAGGCTAAACCTGTCTGAGCTTTAAGATCAGTCCTCACTGTGCCAAAACCTATTAATCAAATCACTGTTTCTGGCTTAACAAACCTGGACCTGTAGCAGGATAAAGAAAATCATTTACATAACGGAAAAGTGGGAAAGGTCAGTACCTCCTCAAGATGCTGAGACTTTTGGGAGGCCAGCTTCAGCTCCTCACTGACAGGGAAGAGAAAGAAAGGAAAGGTGACACACTTTAAGTGCTGCACTGAATTCATTCAGGTCTCTGTAATATCTGTCACCACCAGTCATGATTCAAACAAATACTACATAATCTATGTCACTTTTAAAAACATAGTTTACATCAATTGTTTCTGCCATCAGACCAATTTTAAAGATGCTACGTGCACATAAGATCTGTACGTGTAATGGCTTTAATTACTAATTGTTTGGTCACACTGGGCAACGGCAAAGAGTCAGCAACCACATCCCAGACATATTATCACCTACCACTGTTTGCACACAGTTTATTTGCACATCCAGCAGAAACAGAACAAAAATGATCATTCATCTGGAGTCAGGTTTGTGTCCATGTGTCTTTCAGCTCTGTTTTTCGTCTCCACCACATATTCAGGAAAACATCTGGCTAAATGCTTCACTATGTTCATTAGCAAGTCTCTCGCTGTGTTTGCTGCTGAGCAGGTGAGCAGCTAAAAATACTTGTCTTTTGCTAGAATGACACTGATGAGAGCAGCGAGCAGCAAAGCTGTGGACCACAAAACCACAATAAGCTAAAAACATGCTGTAACTTCCAACTAACAGTGAAAGGAGCTGCAGAAAGGAGCTTTGTAAGTCGCCAAGTAAAGTACACGACACACAGTTGTCCTATTTAGTGTAAATCAAATAAACCTTAAAAGATTGACTATATATACGGTGTAGATATATATATATATATATATATATATATATATATATACAGTGGCTTGCGAAAGTATCCGGCCCCCTTGAACTTTTCCACACATTACAGCCACAAACATGAATCAATTCTATAGGAATTCCACGTGAAAGACCAACACAAAGTGGTGTACACGTGAGAAGTGGAATGAAAGTCATACATGATTCCAAACATTTTTTACAAATTAATAACTGAAAAGTGGGCTGTGCGTAATTATTCAGCCCCCTGAGTCAATACTTTGTAAAACCA
>JAUYWH010000004.1:1257483-1305645 GCA_034779795.1 Ctenopoma multispine
TCATGTTTGTGGCTGTAATGTGACAAAATGTGGAAAAGTTCAAGGGGGCCGGATACTTTCGCAAGCCACTGTATATACACACACTGTATATAGCAGCTTTAAAGTAAAAATAATTATTATAGTCATTTCTTTCTTTCTTAACATTTTAAAACCAGTCAAAACCAAAATCAGTTCACCCAGAGTTGATTCCACTGTGAGATCACACTCTTACCCTCATGTTTAACATAATCTACAGATCATACATCTTATCAGACAAAAAGCCATCTGTCTGTCTCTGCTGTTACTAATACGCCCTCCTACTTTAAACATCTTACAGGATTTGACTCTAAAACCCGCAGTGGTTTAATCACTATGCAAACATCTGAGTGAAAACATCAGGATCCGAACATTATAAAACTGATACTGTCCTTTGTATGATCAGACTTAGACCAGCAGACAGCAGCACAATACGCTGTCTGCGTATTTTTGGATACTGGGACCAATGATTTGCTGGAGAAACTGAGTCATGTGGTTCATTCTTAGGATTTTTGTCATAGGTGAGACTAATAGACCGGTCTGAACATCATCTGGGTGAAATATCTAACTGCTGCATAATTATATTCACCACGCCTCTATAACATCCTGCACTCAGGATGAGGCTGAGTTTAAAAGGAAAGTGCCATATGAAATATGTTTTGGGTTCACCTGTATATGCATCCATCACTCAGATGGACAAAAGAACGACGCATTGAACCAGCTGGGCCTCAGCTTGTCCAACTTTACTTCGGCATTAAAAGTTAAAGTCTTACTCTGTAGAGTTAATATCAGACATTTGCTGTCTAAAGCTGTACCCTCTACACTTATGTTACGTACAAATGAGTGTACATAAAATATTTGCAATATAAACCACATTTTGAAAGCTGACAGTTCCCCACACACAGACTGTTTCACACAAACCAAACTGTCAAGATTTTAAATGCGGCAACAACAAAAATACAGAAGAACAAACTCAGAGCCGTGGTGCTTACAGCTGTTCTCTCTGTCGCCACAAAAGCCACTCTGATTCCACACAACAAATGCACAAAGACGCACAGTCAGTTGTTCACACACAAACACACACACTCTGATGTCACCGTGAGAGAAGTGGCCATGTTGGAACCAGGAGGCTCCAGGAGGAGAAAGGCAGAGATTACATAACAGCAGCAGGCTGAGGAAAGAAGGAGGGAAATGTTGTTGGGAGATGGAGGAGGGGGAAATGTAAAGAAGCCACAGAAACTTCTTTCAGGGTCATACAACAACCACTGCGAGGAGACAATCTGCTATTTTCCTTCGCTTTGCACAGGTTGGAGATGCGCTGAGATCAGGCAGAACAAAGTGGGTTTTGGTTGGTGTGACTGCAGCTTCAGACGTTGCTCTGAAAACGTTTGTAAGCAGGAACATCGACCATATGCATCAGTATGTGTGACTCTGACAGCATCTGCTGTTCTCAGCTGTTTTATACTGTGAAAAAATTCTGCTTCAATTCAAAAAAATTCCTGCAGACAAGAGGGGACATCTACTAAAAAAGTCCAGGCTGCAGAGTGATGCTGTACAACACTGCACAGGAAACACAAGCAGGCTTTACAATCTGTGCAGCACAGCGCAGCCTCTGTCCTTTGACCCTCACGTTCGATAAGGAAGAACTTCAATGTCGGGTTTTATCCTTAAAATGCAGACAAAGTGTTGATACAGTCAGCAGCTTCACCATCACTGTACACGTCAAATAATGTGGCTGCACATTTGTGCTGCTTTGTGACTGGCTGGGATGTTTCACAACAATGAGACCAGTGATGTGACTTGAGGAGGGTGGGGTTAAATCACCACACCCCCAGATTTCTACCCCACCTCAGTCAGCACTTTTGGCACTTTGCACTTTGTCAAAAACCAAAATAGCCGGTGCACTGCGCAAAAAACAAGACTCTGTGTAATCCTTACACGACACAGAAAAGCAGACACATTGCTGCTCTTTAAGAACGGCGCTGCTTCTCTTTCACTGTAACTAAAGACATTAGCTGACATTTCTGTGTCCATCTGCTGCTCCTCCTACAGGATGCATCATATCGATGACTATAATTCAGCCACTTACATCCATCTGGAGCTCTGACGTCACAGTTCGGGGCTGTGATGAGTCAGGGGAGGTGTGGCTGGATCACGTGAAGACGCAAAATCACACACATGTAAACACAAAACACTTCCACACACACACACACACACAGTCTATAAATAGACCAAAAGGCTGGAGGATCGAGCACAAACACAACAAACCGAAGTAAAGATATGATGTTAAATCCTGCATCAAAAACAAACTGTATCATCTGTGGAATCAGTCACAGATTAGCTGCTAATTCACATTTTAATGAAAGAAAAAATACAACTTGTCTCTATGCCAATGCACTGCTGCAGATTAAACTGTATATGAACATATGACTGAATATGTTCATGGACGGATGTAGGAGGGTACAGGACAAAAAACATGTAGCTGGGACATTAGCACTTCAAAAATACTAATGATGCAACATGATGAAGAGAATAATATTGGATTTTGCAGCTCCTTCTCCAGCTGGCACCGTTAAACTATGTTAGATGAGTTCTTACAGGTACATTATCTGTACATTTGATTAACACTGGATGTGCAGACAAAGACTGTTGCACAGAAACATACGTTCATGTTGTTTTGATCTTGGTGTGCTTTGTATCCATGGATGTTCAGATAACATGTATTATTTTTAATAGGGAACAGACACACACCTGCATGTTCTGCCTCTAAATACAGCTTCTTTTTTGGACATGTTGTCAGTGCAGAATGAATGAATACAGAGAGGCTAACCTGACGTGTACAGGTCAAAATGTTTTCTGGTGACTGATTATAAAAAGCTCTGAAGATGACTTTATGCCAACACTGCATCAGAAGATTCATCAGACCCACTTTAACTTTGTTAGCACACAATAATGTATTTTTGACAAACCTGAATTTTCATTAATATGCTTGTTTATTTTCAATCCATGCTGAAATCAATGGAAACTATCTCTGAGTAACTTTCATTAGAGACTTGTGCTTTAAAGATGTAGGAAAGCCATCACACCCAGGAGGGTTTTCTGAGTACCGTGCATTGTTCTCCACTACAACATCATATCCAGAATTACATAATAGCACCCTCTGGCTAATTATGGGCTTTACACAATCATTTGTAACATATTTACAAGTGGGAGCATCTCTCTAGAGAAATGCAGATGGAGCCACCTTAATAACACTTTGACTTTCACTGATAAATCAATGAAGGCATTTTTCCTGTTCCTTTTCCTGCCACATTTTCACACATGCGTTTATGCATTTGTACTGAATTAAAGTGGAGCATGAAAATGAAGTCTGGATTTTTAATCATACATTGCAGCCCCCCGCCCCCGGACAAATTTAACACGCCAGTCTAACAAAGTGGCGTATGAGGTCACCTTGAGAGGATACAGGAGGCAGGAAAAACCGAACGAGTACTTACATTTCCTTGCAGAGGACTCGGATACGCTGGTTTTCTGAGCTGCTCCGCTCCGTCGACAGAACAAGCTCCTCCTGATATTTGGAGTTCTGCTCTTTCAAAGTGTCAAGCTGCAGAAGAACAGAAACAGAAGGTCAGAAACAGTTATAACGTGATAACAATCACGTTATAACAAAAAAAAAAAAGACACTGATGCAGGTCATCTTATTTCTCTATTCACCACATAGGGACTGGATTTAGCTCTCATAGGGAGTTGGTACGATTTTGACAGCACCTGCTCTGGTCAGTGATGTCAGTCCTACCTGGTGCACACGTGGGTAATTCTTCACCCCCAGTAATAATTACAGGCGCTCACGTCACTAGTGATATGCTTGTGTTGTAAAGTGGATCTATGCAGGAAGAGCTGTTTGTGCTTTTGCTTATTTTATTCTTTTTTTAGTCAGCTCAGTGTGAAATTAGATTTTTGTGTGAAAATGGAGCAAGTAATCTAATTTGACAGACACGCCATCAGCAACATACGAGCCGAACTAAGAACGAATACGACGAAAGGCATCAAGAAAACAGGACCCTGTACACAGTAGCTCATCAAATGACAGGTGCTGCTATTCTCTTTGAATCTGTATTTTAACTCATATCTGTTCACAGTTTGACTTTACTTGTCATCATTAAAAATACCTTTAATGGGGGCAGACAACTATCTGTGAGACGTAGGAAAACCTAAACTACATGAGCAGAGCGAACGTTTCATTCCCCACTGGCCCTGTGAGGTGAGGTCGAAATAAAAATTTGTCAATTAAACACGACACAATATAACAGCAGCACAAATATACAGTTGAATGACGAACTTTCAAAAACAGTTACCAGCTTCATTTAGGCAGATTTACTGCAGAACTGAACCCAGTGTATAATTGTCAAAAGATGTATTTATCTGACTCGAATTCTATTACTCATATCTCCCAATAAAAACACTAATTAAATTAAATTAAATATCTTTAATATGCAAAACAAAAAGGTGCTGTTCACACAGCACAAATAGACCTAATAGCTTCATATTCATGATGACTTAGCAGACTGCAGGATAGGTTGAAGCCACGTGAAACTAAAAATAAAAGCCACCAGAGACACCAGCACCTCAGGCAAACTTTTAATTTCTCATTCAAGCCCATCCAAAAATCATCATCCGACACTTCAAACTGCTTCTCTGGCACGTGCAGCGCTGTGATATCAGCGGAGCAATAGTCAATAATTAATTACCAAGTATGACTTTCTATCAATGCAGTGTGTAACGATTCACACTGAAAACCATCGGCAGCATGTGTCTGTTAACACATCATCACGTGTGACATCAGCTGTGATGCCTGGATGTCTTTACATACTCCACAGTGTTTATCTACACTTACAGAGTGAGATGATAATATATGCACACAAACATATCATCAGAGCCACGTGCACAGGGCGTCTGGTGCAGGCAAAAATACACACATAAACATCCATAAATACACACCAACATGCAGAACCATATACACAGGGCGTCTGGTGCAGGCAAAAATACACACATAAACATCCATAAATACACACCAACATGCAGAACCATATACACAGGGCGTCTGGTGCAGGCTAAAACAGACACAAACCTGCACAAAAACATAATGTACACACCAACACCACGAGAAACAACAGTTTACAAGAGATAATTAGCAGAACAGGAAAAAGAAAATAATCTCTGTAACCGTGCAACACCTCATTCTGCTCACAGTGCCATTTAAAATGCTGTCGTATTGACCAGCTAGTTAGTCAGGATCCCCTGCTAGAGACAAACAAACCTACCTGGTAGTGAGGCGAGTAGATGTTACTGGAGTAACCCTGATGCAGAGCAGCTATGTCCATATCTACAGAGCTCACCACTGGCCACCGGCCAGACTTCAACCTGCTAAACACAGCAGCTGTGTTGCTACGTCTTCGCTCCCTCTGTCCACAACATGCACAGACTAACACAAGCTGGGCATCAATAGACCATCGGCTGTGAGGGGGAAATGGAGAGAGTGTCGCCCGACACCCTCCCTCGCTCGCTCTCTCACAGTCGGGTTAAAGAATCAGAGCACTTCCATTATGTAATAAGCTCCTCCCCACCTCCCCCCAATCCGATCCCCAACTCTCTGCTGCTGACAGACTCCAACACCATACGTACACACGCTCCTCCCACTGAGCAATCAAGATGTTGTAGTCTTACACAGTTTACTTACTGACACAGTTGATCTAACTAAGACTGCAACTAATGATCATTTTCATTATTGATAAATCTTCAGTTTACTATCACAGAAGACAAAGAAAATCAGCAAATAAGCTGAGAAGCTGGAATCAGAGGAACTTTTGGCATTTTTAATTAACAACTATTTAAATCATTAGTTGATTATGAAAACAGCTGAAAACAATTGATTAATTTTCCGCTGATTAACTAATCAATTGTATATATTTATCGACATCATTGCAGCCCGAAAAACAAGCAATTATTCACAACTCATTTTTTAATTGATAATTTGATATTACCTTAAAATAATGACTGATTATAAAAACAGGTGCAGATTAATTATTTGATTAATGAACACAGGCGCAAATGGCTGCAATTATTTTGAGAAGCTTGAATCAGAGATTATTTGCTTAAAAATTATTAATTACAATTATTCAATTAGTTAATGAAACAGTTGCCAATTATTCTGACTCTAATAAATTAATGTATTAATTGGCTCATTGATGATCTGTTACAGCTCTAACAACAAGTTATTATTCACACACAAAACAAAAATAACCTTGTGGTCGACAACAGGCCGTACTCAAGTCAGCCGTCCATTAACTAAAGCAATGTTCTGCCTAGCCAGGCATTGCACACACACACACACACACACACACACACACACACACACACACACACACACACACACACACACACACACACACACCAGCACTCTGACATGTGCAGGATTACATCACAACCTACAGCAACATGTTTGAGCTGAGAGTAGCAGCAGATGTAAGAGCGTCCCTGCTGAATAATTTGCTCTACAACGTGTTTGCATCTGTGTGACTAAAACTCCTGCTCTCACTGCTGTAGCTGCAAAAACATCTTTTATTTTTTATGCCCACAGATTCACGTTATCCTTTGTGCTGTCGGGATTAAATCATTTAGCTGTTACAGTTCTCAGTGCCGTACTGTGTTACTGTACTGCATTAAATAATTTGTGTTGATGCAGGAGGAATTTGTTCTAGGTCCATATCGGAACAATAATAAAAGATATAATTTAAATTTCTTACCATTTGTAATAAATTATTAGTAACACACCAGAATATGGCTCTATACAGATACAAGTATCTGTGTGTTACTATAACTAAAACTGTTAATAAAACTGATCATTTATCTACATCAACAGCCTAAGAGAATTTGCATTATTAATTAGGTTGTATTCTGATTGGCTGGGAGTGGCTGTGGATGCCACGCCTCACGCCAGGATTCAGAAGAATGAGTGAAAAGGAACATAACAGCAGCTATTTAATCTCCAATAGATGAACCTGACAATCTGGAGCAGACAGGCAGCAGGTGGAGTCAGAGCGAAGGCACAGAGGGGAGAGAAGGAGAAGGAGGGCACCAGAGAGTCAGAGACTGAATGAAAGAGTACAGGCAGAGGTACGGCATGGATTGAGAATGACATGATAAACATACTAAATTACCATGAGAGCGAGAGAGACAAAGAGATTAATGGAGCATTTCACGTGTGGCTGATAGAATGCGACAACCGCGGCTTGCACCGTCACATGTCGTAAGCGCGGGAATCCTGACGTGAATGCACAAAAGAAACGCTGCAGGCTGCAGAGACTAAACTTCTCTGCATGTACATATCACAGAGCTGTGGACGCGTGCATGTGTCAAGAGTCGTGTCTGTTCTTTTTCCAGAAACAGAAATATATAGAAATAAAGTTCTAAAGTGAGAAAAATGGATGCAACTATATCCCAACTAATGTACGCTGCAGATCCTGGTATTTGAAACGGTTTGATAACAACATAACAGTAGCTACAGAAATGTTTTATAGTTGAAAAGTGAATGTTTTTCACTCCACATGTTGGCTGCTAAGGTTTCCTTCTCACCTGTGTCTCCAGCGTCTTTTTCTCGTTGGTCAGCTGCTCAAGCGACAGGGCCGTCCTCTCTGACTTATCACTCACCTGAAACAAACATAATAATGGTACCGTTATGTACAGAGCACAAAGATGATTTAGAAGACAACCTTGTTCTCTTACTTAAAATAATTGTATAATAATGGACTTGTGCATTATTTCAGTCACAGTGGCTCCTGAACACTCATTCAAACATTAATTTAAATCCACGATAACTGACTTGACCACTCGGGGGCAGTAGAAACAAGCCGTAAACACAGCATAAACCGTTATTCACACATCCAGTCGACATGGAGAATTATTACTTCTAATTTAGAGTCATATTTCTGTTTTTTTCATCTCTACCACTTCATGAGGGAAATATCTGCACTTTTGCTGCTAAGTGCTGAGCTGTGTTCACCAGATGAGTCTGCCAACTGTTAGCTGCTGAGCAGGCAGTTTTCTGGCAGAGTTTTTTTCTCTGAAAGCAGCTGCTTGCTGCTGCTGATGAAAAACACAGTGAGAGCGAACAGAGTTACTAGAGCAACTAAAGCTGTCAAATGAACAGTGGAGTAAAAGCACAACATTTCCTCATCTCCTATCTGCTCCACTTATTAAAGCCTTTATTTACTGTTTTTAGTTTGATTTGTGTGTTTGACGTTGCACTGTCCTGTCTGAAACATTTCATGCATTTCTTCTCTCCTGTAGTTGTGCTTCACCCTCTTCATCTCTCTCTGTGCCTCTCTGCAGGTATCAGTGCTGTATGATTCCAGCTGCTCTTGCCTACCCAGTCTTTCATCTGCTATATGTTCTTCTTTTATTGCCTGCTGTTCTTTTCTCTCTCTTCTTTTCCACTTTAATAATTATATTAAATACATATAGCTATATTAAGCAGGTTGAAAATCGTACAATGTAAAGTACCTTGAAATTACTTTTGTTGAGATTTGACTCTAAATAAACCGAGTTGAACTGAATTCCATCCATCCAGATCTCATGTGAAAAAGACATTGATTAGCTCAGTGGTTAAATAACAGTCAAACCAATTCCTTTTCTTGCACTGCCTCCTGTTTTAGAACGTATGATGAGGCACAGCTGCAAATCTGTAAAGCCTACATAAAAAAGGAAGACCGGCCCTCTGCGTAGACTTAATAAACCCTAATGGAACTGAGAGTAATGTGTGCATGTGTGTGTTAGTAATGTTCTAACAACATCATGTTGGCCTGAGGCCACAGTAATGGGAGAGTACACTGCTGAAAAGAAGGACTACCAAAGGAAAGGTCCAAACAAGCTTTCAATTATTTGTGACATTTTAGCACAATAGATTTTCCATTTCCTTTCCAGGATATCACTAATAATTTGCTCAAATCTGTTGACAGCCAGAGGCAGACTGAGTTATCTCAGTGGGAATCAGCAAATGCCAAGACGCTGATTCACTGTCTACGTGCTGCGTTATTCGACTGTTAGCTGCAGTCAGATCCAGAACCTCGGCTCTGTTCATCTAACTCATGAGCTCCCAGGCTCTTTGTGTGCAGCACAGGCACAACAACAAGGAGATACGTAGCTTAACACCGTGGTTTTTAAGTGTGTTGCACCAACATCTGCCAACGTGGGTAGGGGAAGATGTTTGTAATGTTATTTTTATACCTGATTTTTATTAATGCTGATGCACCAGTATGAGAGAGGAAACGACTGCTACACAAATTTGTATTCATTTAGTAAAAAATGTCTTTAACCCTTGTTGGTTTTGATATTTTGAGCTGTTGATGTTTAACTAAAGTTATTTGAGAGGATTAGAAGTGAAATGAAGGGCCGGTCTTCTGATTAAACTGTTACCAGTTCATCCATCTGAAATATGACAAGGGAACCAAACTGAATGCTGAATGTTGGGAAACACTGTTTTAACTATGGTGTATTTTAATCTGAAAAGTAACAATACTAGAAAACAAACTAGTAACACTATCAGCCTACCTTTGTCAGCTGTGCTCTCAGCTCTCTCTCTCTGCCTTCGCTCTCGTCTTTCAGGATTTGGCAGTCTTTCTTTGACTGCTCCTCACTCTGCTCCAGGTCTAACAGAAAACAGAAAGACAACATCGACTGTAGTAAAGAGAAAAAAAGAAAAAACAGTAACACAATCTAATGCATACAGATCCATCAGACATGTTTACCTTGCATGGTCTTTGCTGTCCTCCTGTTCTCCTCCTCGGCTATCTCAAGCTTTTGTCTCTGAAACAGAGAAACATCAGCTTTAATATGAGCTAATCACTTACATAGTAACATTCTTGTACCTTTACCTAAGCAGGGAATAATGACTAGACGCAGAAAACATGCAAGGTTTGTGGATGAAATACTTCTTTTAATGAGGCTACTTTAAGAACACCCACAAACACCTCACAAAATACGTGTAGGCATATATAAAGTTACAGGTAAGTCCCACACAGACCTGCACTTCATCATGTTTAAATGTGTTTGAATATTCACACAAACTGTCTCCACTCATCAAACAGGGATTCCCATTTCACATGCAGCTTTAGCCACAGTCGGTTAGCACGTCATCATTAAATGGATGCACATCATTTCATCATCATTTAGAACTAAGTGAACTTTTAAGCATTAAAAACTCAACGGCTGATCGTGTTATATCGGAAAATCTCCCAACAGCATCTGTCACTTCAGCTGACAAACCTAGGACCAGTAAGAAGCTTGACGGGCAGGAAAAGTGAGCTTTGGATTACACGCTTTATTTTGAAGTGTTAAGCTAGACAGATAATGTACAGGATAAACCTGACTTTAGTCTTCAATAGATGACCTCTGCTAAGTTTAGAATCAAGCAAAAATTCTCAGTCTGTATTTAGAAAGATCATCAGTGAAGTCGCCCATTTCTACAACACAATGATATTTGAGGGTTTCAGTAGGATTACTAACTACCACCAACTGTGTTTTGTTCTTACCAGGCTGGTTAGCTGCTCTTGCATAGAGCTCTTATCTTGCTGCATAGACTGAAACTCTTTCTGTTTGCTCTCCAGATCCACACTCAGCTCACTGATCTGTTGGAGATGTGTACAGTGTCTTCACAGGGTCATAAATCATACATTTTCTACAGCAGCTTAAACAAACCACACGCACACAACAGGAAGTATGACTAAGTTACGCTAGGATGCAAATACGAATCATAAATGATAATCCATTTTACAAATACAGAGTGCTGCATAGTTGTGGCTCAGGCATAAATGAACAAAACATCACTGTTGGGAATTTTCTCATGCTTTCCACAAACCTTTTTCTCCTGAGACTGCACCTGGGCCTTGAGGTTGCTGATCTGTTGCTGGGACAGAGACACAGCATCCTCCTTCTGCTGGGACGCCCTGAGCCTGAGTTGGAGATCGGCCACCTCCCTCTCCAGCTCCATGATTCTGGAGCGCTCCGACACCGTGGCCACCTACAGCATGAAAAGAGGAGGCATGAGGGCAAAGGGGAGACAAGAGGGCCGACATAGTAGTGGAATCAGTTGACAACAGATGTTCTACTTTAACCTGCATTTCTAGTTACCTAAAGAAAAAATACCAACATCAACAAAATGTGGTCATCTTTAGAATACAGATACTTATTGCCATCTATAACTTTGATATTATTGCCTCCATCTTTCTAAAGTACTTTACTTTAAAGTACACGTTTATTCTATGATATCCCAGAGTAATCAGCATTTGTTTTGTGTCAGTGTTAACGTCTGGAAGGTTTAATAAATCCAATATAGAGTTGGACGTTTAAGAGAGCTTCCTATTTTCTACATTCAAATAAAACTGTATGACTCTTTGTTTGATACATATGATGATAAAAACAGCTGGTTAGCTTAGCTAAAATAGACTGGAAATAGAGGTAAAGGTAACCTAATCCACCTATGAGCACCTCAGGAAACACCCACAAGAAAAAAAAAGAACACTGAGCTGTCAGTCCAATATCTACAGTGAATCCTCTTCAGTAGGAACCAGTGAGTGGAAAGCATTAAAGACAGACTAAATGTTGGTTTGGAACCTTATTCTTTAAGGCAAACGTTAGAAGCAGCAAACACTATCTATCCTTCAGTGAGGATTTGTGCTCACATGCTTGTTGTTCAGTGGGTGATGAGAAACGTTTAAGCCCGGTGAGATGCTACTGTCTCTATGCCAGGAACTTATCGTTGTGCACGTGGGAAGCAACTTGGAATAAATGTGACAATTTGCATGTTGTTCGCGAGCTGCTGCTCCTTCGATGTATTCTGTGAATCAGTATTAAACCCAGTGGGTGAAAAGCACATCACTCAGTCCTGCTGTGGGACTGGGACAGCCAGCATTACCCTAGTGTCCTCTAAATCCCTCTGGAGTTTTTCAGCTTTGGTCTTTTCAAAGAGGAGGCTCTGCTCAAGCTCCTTTATGTGGGCATGCTCCAGTCTGGTCTGCGTCTGTTAGTAAGAGAGAGCAGGAAGAGAAGGAGAACAAACAACAATGCAACACTGACATGCCAGCTTCGTGCCACAGCCAGAAAGGAGACGAGACTTTAAAGAGAAGAGCAGTAAGTAAGTAAGAAAGCTCCGAAGGTTTCCAGCATTCAATAACATCAGCAACGGAAACATTGTGATTTGCTCTTTTTTCTCTCAAAGTAAAATCAGCATTTCATTCTAGCTCTTCAGATATTTTCATTGGTACTTGTTCGCCTGCGGTTCAATACTCGAAGGACACTAACTCAGGCAGTTTTATGACTGAAAAGCGACAAAGATAAAGACGAGAGGAAAGAGGAATATGAAAACATGGGAAGACTAATGACGAGGGAAGAGAAAAACAGCTTTCAAGAACAGACAAGTGGATGAAAAGATGACAAGAGGAGCATCTGAGGCAAAGGGGAAGTGAATTAAATGGAAATGAATAAATAAAAGGAGCAAGAAGGAAACTGTGTCTGAATGATTCAAAGAATGCAGGAAAATCACCTCTGATTTCTACTTTGCAGGAAAATGTGAAACATTAATGTAGATTAGTGGACTCACAGTATTTAGTCGTTACTTGGTACGAAAACAGTGAAAACAAAACTTCTACGTCAAGCTCACGTGGCTGAGTGAGCGAGTGAGGTGAGGTAAGACGAGTTAATCAAGAATTCACCCAGCTTGTCAAGAATTCACTAAGGGGAGAGACAGACGGAGCAAGTGAGTGAGAAAATATGCTTAATTGAGAATCAGATTATATCACAAGTTACCTCGAGGTCTCCTTTGGTGATGCACGCTTCTTCCACACGAAACTGTAGATCTTCCACTTTTCTGCCAAACAGGGAAAATGAACACATCAGATGCTGGTGCGCGCACACACACACACACACACACACACACACACACACACACACACACACACACACACACACTTATTTTCATACATCAGCTTGTTTTTATAGAGGTCCCTTACAGAGGGAACATTTACGAAGTGAAGGAATTGAAGCGAAGTGATCACATGATTCATCACGTTTGTTTAAGAGGGATATCCAATCACAGACAACAATTTACCCTATACCAGCCCCACTCCACTCTTTAAACATCAGATATGACAAATGAGCTTGTTTTGCACATATATTCTGAAACTGAGACTGAAACTGTGAAACAAACATCCACAGGTTGATATCACAACTCCAGAAGATTGAATCATCCCCGAACCCACTGCCACAGCTGCAGGTGCAGCCCGATGAGCTCGCATTATATTAGTAATGTAAAAACTAACTTTTTATTTCACAATTGACACGGTAACACATGTGAATTACCATTTAAAGTTAGGCTGAGCTGTGTGTTTTGCATCTGCTTTATTATCTGTGTGAGTCACGGGACTATTTTGGTCCAATCCTGATTAGGTTAGTTTAATTAGTTCTCCACACATGGTTTGCCACGCAGAGAGCAATAACATACGACAGATTAGTGCTGCCACTTGGAAAACAATTTTTACCAAGATCTGAAACATTACGAGCGTCATAAAGGTACAACGAGGCTGCTGTCTTGCACTGTACAGTTGTGCCTCGTTACTGTGAGTGTATACACTGTGCAGGTAAAACCTGACCACCCACCTCTTCTCCTCCTCCAGCTGGTTGAGCAGCTCCACTTTGTCTCGATCTGCTGCTTCCACCAGCGAACGCAGCTGATCCAGCTTTGCTTCCATCTCCACCGCATACTGCAACACACAGAAACAGCATGAGTGGCCCTGCACAGACGGAAGCAGGCACGAATCTTTGAATCTTCAGCAGTCTGAAAATCACATGCAGGCTTTTCCTCTGACCTGGTCCCGGCCTTTCCTCAGCAGAGTCAGCTCCTGCTGCACCTCTCCAGCGTGACTTGTTGCCTTTGCCACCTCACATCTCTCCAGGTCTCTCTCTGCCAGCAGCTGCTCGATGTGCTGCTGCTTCTCCTTCAGAGCTTCCTGCAGCGCTGTGGTTCCAGATATTTTACGAGCGTACCGAGCAGACGTCTCCGTCAGCTGAAAGGTGACGACAGATATTCACTGTTAGCATGTTGTAGGCATTCGGGGGTTTAAATTATGCCTACAGCAAAGATCAGTTATGACACATCATCTTTCATCTAGTTCTGCGGGGCTCTACATACACAAATGTGGCTGTGACTCACAGTGAAGCATGACGACGGGTACGACCAGTGAACACAGAGTGAGTCTTACCAGTCCTGCCCGGCTGGGTTTACCGCTGATTGAGGAGGTGGCGGAGCTGAGTGAGCTGACGGAGGAAGCACTGGGGCTCTTCTTGAGGGTGGACCTCCTCCGCGAGCTCTTCGCCTTGGTAGGTGTCGTGCAGGGGAAGCCGATACGAGTCACTTTGTGGACCGGAGCATACAGACCATACCTGGGCATGCACTGAAAATACCTGAAAGGAAAACAGATTTCAGAACAGAAGCCCTGACTGCTGGTCTGCTGGTGTGAGAGTTTTATTTAGTCCTTTGTCAGTGTTCTTTACTGCACCTGGTCCCTGCTACAGCTCCATCATTCTTGCCAAGAGGTTCATCTAGTTCCACTCCGCACCACTCTCCTTTGGCAAAATCTGTCTCTCCCAGAAACCGCACCACTCCGGCCTTGGTACCACCGACCTACACATTAAAAGAAATGACTGAAACAATGTTCTTTTCTTCTTTTTTAAGATTTCTTTAGTCTTAAAGAAATTTAGTTAATTGTTGAACTGTTAAACACTTGAGACAGTCTGGTGGTGTACCATGTCATCACCAGTATAAATTCTAACTTGATAAAAGTGTGTCTTTTGCCAACGTCTGTGATAGAGTGACTTGATTTATGCCCCCTAGCCTCACAAAAACAACACAAGCCGAATGTCTGAGAGCGTGAGCAATGTGTCAGCCTCCGATGGCATTTTAGTACCTTAAAAGGGAGCTACGGTATAGTACCTAATAATTGTTTTTTTTGCATTTTTATCACACTAAAATGATTGAGATCATCAAATATACAGATGCAGAATGATCAGGCGTCTGCAGCCTTACAGAGCGATGCCACCTTATTTTAATCTCATGATTTGTATGTTTATGCTATTTTCTTTATATGTTTGAGTTAATGATCATTAATAAATTATTATATAATAAACCAATCAATTTGTGCATTTTCAGAATAATATTATAATAAAGAAAATAAAACCAAATCATTGGTCAATGTTTAAGAACTATTAATACAAAAAGGTTTAGGAGAAACGTTTATAATATGTGACAATTACAAGTTATACACATATTGACATTTGTTATTAGTTGCTCAGGCCACTGGTCAAAGGTATCAACCAATAAAACATTTAATCCCCTCACCCGTTCTTTGTTCAGTACATATACACTGTTCCTTGTGCAATTGTACAATTTCCCCTGTTTTCCCCATGGATTTATGTAAATGTTTTTTTTGCCTGCCTGCTGTTGACTTCCTGTTAGTTTGTTTGCCTTTGCTCATTTTCTAGACCTTCTTGCTAGTTTGAATTGGATTACCCTGTTTGTTTTTGACCTCTGTTAGTGCTTTACCTTCATCTGCTGTTAACGCTGACAGCTTCTTTCTACCTGTCTACATTAGCGTGTTCAAACACTGTGCTCCTTACCAGAACACGGTCTCCCAGCCTCAGCTCCCTTTGGTTCTTCTTCATGGATTCTGTCTCTGAGAGGTTAGACACCGACTCGCTGGACGTGAGCATTCGGTTTAGTGCACCGATTGCCTTTATGCTGGCACCTGGAACTGAACAAACACATGTTTTAATATGCAGGTGCGATGTATTAAAACAAGCACAAACCAGTGCTGAGTCTAGTCTTTCTAAATGTTACCAGCTGAGGCCGTGACAGTAGGTGCAGACTCGCTCTTCGCCGCGGCTCCTTGTGTTGGGATAACCTGCCCTCCGTTCGCCTCCTTCTCTGGCAGCGGAGTCCTCGATAGCTTTGAAGGCCTCGTGAAAATTCCCTTTCCATCTTCACACTGGAAGTACCGAACCCCAGCCACAGACCCGTCGTTCTTCCCAATAGGTTCATCCAGCATGATGCCCGCCCACTGACCAGGTGCGAACTGCGTACTCCCAACAAACTGCACATAGCCGGGCTTGTTGCCGTTAACCCAGATCCTCTCTCCAACCTGAAAGTCACCACTTCCTTCAGGGGTTGGGGAGGTCACACTGCCGGGGGACTTCTCAGGAGGATCTGGCTTTTGGGTGCCTGCAATCACAATTTAATTTAAGTAACCTCCATTCACTACTTGTGGCCTTCACCTCGCTCCAGCACTGTGAAACTCTCTCCCCACAGCAGTCCTTTTTTATCCTAATGATGTGTTTGGATAGAATTCATGCATCATGATTGTTGTGCAACGTTCACTATACGTTTACAAAGGAAGCTTTTTAAGTTACACAAAAAAGCTGAATTTTCAGTTTCCTTTAGTAAAAGCAGTATAAATCCTGATAACCAGCTAATGCCACTGTCTTTAATTAATTATATTCTCACATTACAAAGGTGTAAAATACTTATTCCCTCTTCCATTCATACTGCCCTGCACGTTTTCCGTAATTTCTTGGTTCTTACCAGAGGATGGGGATGTCTTTGCTGAAACACCAGCTGGACGGGCTATTTTACTGGGGGGTTTCAGCCCGCTGACTTTGCCTGGTGTACTCATGTCCCCTTGTTTGTCCATGTTTAGGGGTGAGAGGGTGTGTGTGGGGGTCTGGCCTGATCAAGGTGGAGGATTAGGCCCTCCCCACGACCCCACACTCTCCCGGTATGATGGACGGCAGCTAGAAAAATTTTCATCAAAAAAATATTAACAATATTACTGTAAAATATTGCAGGACTATCACAGCTTTACGTGCTGTGGGAACACGGTGTAGCTGTATAAAAGTGACATTTCATGTTTTAATCTATTAACTACAAGTCACATATTACTGCTGGCTCCTTGTTTGTATTCTGCCTAATGTTTTTGTCAACGGTATATTCACGGAGACAGAAACCTTCTACAAGCACCACAGACTCTCTCTGTTTCACAACAAAAAGATATTTTTATTTGGGAAAGGCAGAGAGACGTTTCATGCCATTGTATAAAATGAGATAAATCTGTGTCTTTTTTTGGGTCCTGAATGTCTGGGTCCCCTGGGAAGTCTCCCACTTCACCAGGGAACAGGAGGAGACTCGACCTGCTGTCAGACCTCAACATGTGGCTCCTCAGTCTCTGTAGTGTCTCAGACTACCACCGTTTGGTCCCACAGCCAGTTCAGTTGATCATATATCTGATAAATCCAGAAATAAGAGTATAGCTGGCCCGTGTTGTGTTTAGGTGTCTGGGGCTGGGCTCTTTCTACCTGGAGCTAGTAGGATAACTTAGACGTTATCACTTTCTACCAGCACCCTACGTATTTTGTTACGCAGTGCCGTCTTACTGTGATCAAACGTGACATTTCACACCATTCATTGTGATGTATGGCTGCTTAAACTTAATTATTGTTGTAATATTTTGACTCCAGGGAGCTAAAGCTAGCTAGCTACAGATTAGCGAGAAACCACACACTGAGGTGGACGTTATGTGAACCAACGCCCCACTGAGGTGGTGTTAAAGCTAAAGAAAAGCACACGGCGGTGGGTGAAGTTGTTGTGGAAGCTTACTTGGTCTCCTTCGAGGATGGTACGGGTCTCAGTCAGTGATGCTGCGGGTTGGTGGCTGCACCGTTACATGTTTTTCCAGCGGCTCCTCTGTCCCAGCTCCAGCCCGACAGCCTGACGTCACCATGGGAACTGACGCTGCGTTCACGGACCGAACACGAGCTCGTTCAACCGTCTTCAACAATGGGTTCACGATGTGCCAAGAATGTCTCACAACAACAGTCAGCTGTGCATGGGTGCATTACTGAGCAGGCCAAAAGAGGCAAACATCTAACACGATTATACACAAAATGACCAGAAAGAGATTAGAGATTCAAGCTTGTAAGTAGTAAAGCACCATGAAGAGATTAAAAAGAGCAACGACGAGATAAAAAATTATCAGAAACATACAAACATGACATGAAACAGGTGGAAATTACCAACAGGAGACAACAAATGACCAGAAATAGGCAAAACAATTACCTAAAAGAGTCATACATAGCCACAAAGATACCCCAAACTGCAAAAAAGAGAAAAAAAGTTACCACAAACCTATACAAAGTAATCAAAAAAATCTAAAGAAAATCACCAAAATACACACAAAATGACAAGAGATACTAAAATATGATCAAAAATAGACAAAATTAAATTTCAGAAACAGTCACAAAATTAAGTAGAACGAATGGGCAAAAAAAGACCAGCAAAGATGAAAAGTGATCCTAAAGAGACACAACAGAAACAAAATGACCCCCAAAGACAGCAGTACTACAAACATTGTGACAGACTCTTGATTATTTGTGTCTTTTAAAAGACAGACTGAGAGAAACATGCAGTGTATATGCCCACACAAAAGGCAAATAAAGAACTTGACTTGGTTTGACGTCTCTTTGTCTATTTTGTGTCCCTTTTGTTTTGAGGTTGAGTTTGTGGCGGTTGCTTCCCTTTGGAGTTGCATTGCATCCGTGTGTCGTTTCTGTAGCAGTTTTGAGTCACTTTGCATATTTTTGAAGTAGTTTTGCATATTTTGTCATGTCAGGTGTTAAGAGAAATCACCATTGATGAAAAACCTTCCTCAGATTAAAGAAGCCACTGTTTAAAATACACCAATTTTTTTGTGGAGTAAACAAAGAAATTGGAGCTCTAAAGTTTTAAATAAACTTTAGATATTGCTCATACTTACTCTTACTTGAGTAGACATACGACATAGTGTAAACAGTGTATACATGTATATACTTTCATACATGCAGCTGTAGATTGTCCACCATACTGCATACTGATAACTATCTTTACTGTCTTAGGCGCTTTTCTACATTCATGTTTTTTATCAGCTCATAAGTTGCATCTATTATGTTAGGCTTCAAGCTGCATTGTTCAGATCTGTCTCATCGCCTCATCTTTGTGATTTGTGACATTGCTACTGCAACACTGGAGTTTCCGTCTGGGATTAACAAAGTAATATCTGTGTATCCATCTATTTTGCATCGCCTATCTTTCTCTATCTGGGGTTTTGCATGTGCCCATTCGTTGCTCCTTTATGTAATTGTATGTAATTTGTATTTGTAATTTCAAATGATATAATCCACAGTCCTAAAGTCCATCAACTTTTCACTTTGACTGTAAAGATCATCTAACTGTTAACATGTGCTTTAAAGCAGGTATCCAGAATTATTTTAAGGCATCCTGTGAGTCTGTTTGTTATGCAATTTAGAAGATAGGACAGTGGTTTGATGCTGAGTTACAGTGTATAATGTCATGCAACATCTTTATTTTTTCTTATTCATGGTTTGAATTTCTCTCTTCTGAACATTTGATTTCTTGTAGGGGTGTCTGTGCCTGTGACACTGAAGTTATTTTATTTGCACAATGATAAATTCTGCAGTTGTAAAAGTCTGCACACAAAGGACAATGAAGTAGAAACATACGCTGCTTAACCTAATGTTTATTTACTGAAACTAAAACGCCAACATACAAAGACACAAAATTAAATATATTTATGAAAAATGTTTGATATATGCTTTCTCACCCACTCAAACCTTTTAGTGGATGGTTATACATCTGTTGACAAGGCTCCAAACCCTGAGATAAACTTTTTTTGTAGAGTAAATTTTGATTTAATGCATAGCAGAAATTCAGTGTTTACAACAGACAAGATTTAACAATTTAAAGATTAGGTTTAGTACTTTACAGGACATTTGCAGTACATAATATTGCTTACTTAACTCATTACCACAGCATTTACTCTGTAGTGCATATTTAACTAAACTGAAGAGAATGCTAATAATTCATATTTACTTACTGCAACCACACAGATATAAAAGTACACAGCACTAACCCACTAATTGTTCAAGATACATATTTTGTTGACAACCACAGCAACCTACGTCTGTGACTTTTACTACAGTTCTAAACTAGGTTAATATTAATTAAATCAATAGTCAGGCCTTTAACATGCATCATGCATTTATGTAGTGAGTATATATTTAGAGTAGTGCTGCAAAATCAGCTGGAAACAAAACGGTACTTAGCTTTAAATCCTTCTACTATCAATGGTGGAAATGTCATTCTCAGTTGAAACTGAGGGATCTGCGTCATCGCTCCTTGGCAGCAGTTTATTCACAATCTTCTTGAAGGCGCCACTGAAAGCAGGGCTGGAGAAGTAGTACACCATAGGGTTCAGGACACTGTTGAAGTAAGTGAAACACACGCTCGTGTAGAACGCCAGGTTGACCTCTTCAAAGTATCTGCACTCGTTATACCATACTCGGAGGAACCATACAGCGACACGAGATATAGTGCTGGGAAAGAAACAGGTAATAAAGATCAATGCCACCGCCAAGATAAACTGAACAGCTCGTTTGACTTTCCCCTTTTTGTCCATAGTCCTGTTTCTCAGCTGCCAAGTGATTCTGGTCGTGCAGAAGGCGACAATTGCAGCAGGCACGAAAAACTGGACGATATAGAAAATATTGTGCCAGGTGGAGAGAGGGATGAAGCCCATGCAGATGTTAAAACTCTCACATTGTGTGTGGTTGCCACTGTAGAATAAGTGAGAATCAGCAAGGAGGTATCCTGTAGCGAGAAAAATGAGACACCAAAGGCCCAGGGAGACCCAGAGAGCGTAGCCCAGGCCCTTTCGGTTGATCCGGTTCAGTGGTAGGACAATCTTGAAGTAACGATCAACAGCCACAGCAGTGAGGAAGAAGATCCCTGCTGCACGGTTGGCTGCAAGCAGAAAGAGCAAGACGCGACACGGGATATCGCCGTAGATCCAGTTTTTTCCACGCCTGTAGTAGTCAGCTCTGAACGGCAGGCAGAACAGAACAATGGAGTCGGCAACAGCCAGGTGAGTCAGGTACACAGAGTTGGGCTTCCATGTGTCCATGTGAAACATAAACATCCACAGGGCGACAAAGTTCCCCATCAGTCCAAAGATGAACTCCAGGATCAGTACTGGAGGCAAAACCTTGTCGAGAATGGGGGCTTCGAAGCTGCAGCACACTGGCTGTGTGACATTCATCCTCTAAATGGTCAATGAAACAACACCTGCTGCTCTGACAGTGTCAACACTGATATGCTTCACCAGGCAATCGTTCTGGTAGGAAACCGTGGTCAAGCTCATGCAAACGATTCTCAGCATGAACACTAATTCCTAGGTGGAGTGAGCATTTGCAACATTCCCCATAGATAACATCTGTTATCTATGGGGAAGTGGTATTGACCCAGAGGAGCATGGAAACAACTGTAAATGTTATCTGTCAGGGGAGTGTGTCTTCATTATAAAACTATTATGCAGGGGAAAAGGTGCACTCATGGGTACAGAGTGGGATGCATGAAAAACAAGTAACCTGCGGCCATTTAAGCGACGGAGATAAAGCAGTTGAGTACAGCGAATCATACCCCGGAAAAGAAATTATTTTAAATGCTTTGAAAAAAGGACACAGTGAAAAGAAAAAGTGTACAGGCGAAAGAGACTGAAATTTATTAGCGTACAGTTTGTTTGAGTGAACAACATCTGGGAGGGTTTCACGTCATACCACGCCTTTGGCAAAACGAGAGAAAGCAGCTATTAACTAAAAAAATGCCAAGTGAGTGGCCAAGTCCGCAGCTTTTTATGTACAGTAAATAAAATAGGTATAAAATGACTTAATGTGTACATTTGGCCAGGTTGTCGCTGTTACAGGTCACATCTATTTCAGTAAAAGTGCATATTTGGTCTTCACTTCTTGACTTCACCCAGATCATCAATGCTGTCATCATCCACCTACAGTGAACAGGCAGAGACTGAATTCAGTATTTGTGCAATTACAGAGTTAATCAACAGTCAACCATGCTAACAATCAATAATTGGTTTATTATTACCATTTTACAATATACAGCAGTATTTAATAAAAGTGTGTTTGATCACTGAGGTGACTGCATCAATTTTTTAAATTACCACCACAATGACATCATTTAAAATTAGGAGTCTTCACCCCTGCTTTTCAAGGACTGTCCAGACAAAAACTTAAGTATTAAACACAAACAACAATGCCAAGCAGTCTGCAGGATTCCTTTTAGACATCAGGCTGAAAGTGCCGTTTTTACTATAGGACAATGAACAACAATACAGAATAAGAATTATTATTAATCCAGTCCAGGCCTCCTGCCGTATCTACATAATGGGAGTGATCTGTGTGTCGTTTACTGCAGCCAACATTAGTCCAGCTGCTGGAAAGACACTGGTCCCCCATTTTACAGTCTAAGAAATCAACAGTTATGTCAATGTCTCCATATTCAGAGCAGAGGGTATCGATTATACAGCGTGTTTAAAGTACGCCTTGTTGTCAATGTTGTTCTCGACTGACACTCAGCTCCCGGCCTGCGTCACTGAGCAGCTGCTACTTTTGAAACATGAGCCTCAGATAGCGTTAGCTAGCTAACCTGGGCATGTGTCTTTTCAAAAGTCCTCCACAAGACTCCCAGTGATAATTAAGCTGATGCCTTTTGTTCATTTCATATCATCGAGGTGCATTTGTTTAAAAATCTGTGGTGGTCGGTAAATGCGTAACTCCAGCTCATTAAAGATTAAGATGCACTGTCACTACAGCAGAGTAAGCAGGTATTCAGAATATAGTACTTTATAGTACTATATCCACCGCACATCCTTGTCTTCTGCATTATCAATTAATTGTACTAATTAAATATTATGGGTGATTAATTGATTAATCAGTGTTGTTATTCTTGTCCACACCTCACACTTCAGTTCAACCAGTTAACAAGCCTGTGATGTGGACGTAGCCTTACACTGAGGCTGCCTTTTATCAAATTAAATCAGGCAGCATGTAACTTAGCTTTGTTACCATGAAACTTGTCCAGAGACATCGTAAGGTCAAAATTTCAGTTTGTCTAATACTTTGAATTATCACTAAAATAACTGCCTAATCAATCACATTCACACCAGCCTCTGTTTTACATTGTGTTTAGTGCCAATTAGCAAATATTTGCATTTCTTTATATGCATATTATGACACTAGAACAACTGTAGTCTCAGTTTTGATTCTCTTTTCTTTAATCATGAGTTTCAAACTATTGTGTTAGTTATTAAACAGAAGCTCTGCCTTATTCAGTGAAAATAAAGTTAGGAGCAAAAGAGATATGAGCAATTAGAGAAATCACTAGGCAACCCTTTTACTTACATTTCAAATACACGTTTTTATAAAATCCTAATATCTCACCTCAGGCCACTTCTCTTGAATGACGTCAATTATGTCGTCTGTAAAATCTCCCTGAATGATTATTTCATCCTCTGCTGTAACTGAGGCACCACAAGAGAATTTCTGGGCAAAGAATCGCTGAGCCTCTTTAAGATCAATGTCTGCAGGAGAATACATGATTTTTATTGAGAATAACACTTTAAGAAAAAGAAAATTGTGCATCAATGAGTGTGGAAAAAAAAGTCTTACCAAATGTTGCCAGGCCACAAACCCGTGTGACATATTTCTTCTTGGCTCTTGGGATTTTTGCTATTGTAACTTTCTGAGGCACCGTCTTCTTTTTCTGTTTGATCTGGCCTCTTCCACCTTAAAAGGTCAAAGAAATCCAGTCAAACAATCCAGACTCATGATGTTACAATAGTACAACAGAAAGAACAACCTACAAAATTCAACTAACACAGCTACATCTCTAAATCAAGACAGCAGTGTGCAGTACGTCTCTCTAAACAATTATCCTTAACCCTATGTTGATTCTAAATATTGTCTGCATTATTTAATGCAAAATCAGTTTTTTTGTTTTGTTCACGCACACAAGGGATTCACAGGAAAAATGCAACATCTAATGCAGTGTTATCTTTTCAATTTGCTTTCACTTTTACCAGCATCACTGTGTATTGTTCACTCTCTTTACTCTGTAGTAAAGCTGGATTAAATCCCTGCTAATCATTCATCAAAAAAAGTCGCTACAGCAACACATCATGGCAATTTTTGTGCATTTCTTAATAATGTATGTAATTTAATTTTGCAGAAAGAGTTGGAATGACATGAAGCAATCACAGTGAGCTGTAGGCAGCTTTACTGGGGTCGGGGTAATTGTGGTAAAAGACTCTAGATGATAAAATGATGAGTGAATTTTACATAACATAATTGTTCTGCATTTGGGGACATACGTTCATGCAAATGAGGATGGGTGTGAATGTGTGGCAAACACAACAAACCTTTTCCACCATTTGAAAAAGGTAATGTTTTGTATCATCCCAGTAGACAGAAAGTCAGGCTGCACACTAACTGTAGGAACAGCAACCACTCTCACTAACAAGGCTCTTGTGAAAACAGTTCAAACCCCAGCACGAGTCTCACAAGTTGCTTTTTCACTTATCTGATAGAAAAGCTCAAAAAGAATGGAAGCAGCAAGTGCAGCTTATTCTTATGTCTTAATAAGCTAAGAAAGTTGCTGACTCCAGGAATAAAATCACAGAATAGAAACACATTTTCGGCAGAAGATAGGCAGAAGAGCACTTACAACCACTACAGACATGTAGAGATCAAGTAGAATAAGTATAAATATTACTGCACAGTGGCTGCAGAGAGAATCACATTTGTGATTCAATAATAAATTATAGCTTTGAACCATAAACTCTTGGGATTCAATCCTGAACAGAGTACACACCTTGAAATTAAAATAATAACTGTACACCAATCAGTGTTGAGAATGCTCACACATATGTCGGATGTGTATCCTTCATCATTAACAGCATTAAACATTTCTACTGATAATTATCAATATCAACTGATAAGAAACAAACATTGTAGTAAGATAACTGCAACTAAGGAATTTAATTAAAACAAACATGATTAACTCAGATAGCTTTAAAACAACTGATTCTGAATCATTTTCCTCGTCTCCATCTGACAACAAACCTCTCTTCTGTTTTTTTTTCTCCTCCTCTTCGCCTGCAGGGGGAGCATCTCCAGTGCCGGGCTCAGGTTTGGGTGCATTCGCTGAGGGGCCAAATGGCGGAAATAAAATAGGAAAACATAAAAATCAATCCAGCAACAGTGCATCCTATGTTCCCGATGACTGCTGGATGGTCATCTGTCTAACAGTCACTAAACACCAGGCTAGTTGTCTTTTTTTCTGTTCCAGCATTTCTAAACTCAAGGTTGACATCATTACTGATCATTAGAAAAGCCATTTCTAGTTCTGCATACAACTAGCCTATTGTTATTAATTTGATTACTATTCCTAAACTCTGCTCTTAAAACGACACCTTTATGAACTGTTTTTACAGCATTTATAGACCCGATTACTTTTTGTATATTTATATACTGTGTGATGGATTTTTTTTAATTGATAAACTCAAACGTGTTAAAGATAAAAACAAAAAAACATCTGAACAATATTTGGAGCCACAAAAAAAGGTTTTCAGCTTTAGATTTTTGATAAATTTGCACAGATTTCTAAAAGTGTATCTTTTACCTTTACTTAATTATGTGCTATTGTAGACACATGAAGATTGATGAGCATTAAACTTATTTTAACATTAAAACAATTCTGACAGAAAAAACATTGATGGAGAATGATGCGACAAGCAGACAGTGTCCATCTGTCATTTGTTTTTTGCTGTGTCATTTAAACAAACAAAAGCTGTACCTTAATACAAGAACATCAAGACGTAGATAGATTTCTTTAATCTGTATTTCCAAGCTCTCTCCTTAGATCCCAGATATTCAGAGTGAAGCATGTGAATGTTGAGGAAATTAAAACCTTCAAATCTTAAATGACACTCACCTACAGTCATCTTGGCAAATATATCTGGAAAGTTCTTCTCAAGCCATTGCCTGCATTTGGCTGGCTCAGGCATGTACTCACAGTACTAGAGACACAACAGTGCAGATTCACTTACAGCTCAAAGAAAAGGCACATCTGTGTTTTTGTAAACTTGTTTAAGATATAGACTTACCTCTGTAGGCAGAGAGCACACTGCAGACAAAAAAAAAAAAAAAAACGTTTTGAAAAAGCACCAACAAAAATCTTGTAAATGTGCCAAACTGAATAGAAGGTTATAAAACATGTCATACCTCCACAATAAAGAACTTTCAGAGGGTACTTTGAATCAGGGTCAAACGTGCCATGCTCCGAAGAACCAGATTCCATCTCAGTAGTAGCCATCGCAAATTATCTAAATGAGGGGGAAAAAAAGATAAATAGAGAGAAAATGTGGTGCTTATGCCGCATCATATAAAAGCTGGTGTATATTTGAGCTTATCTGAAAATGTTAATGTATAAAAAAGGAACAAAACAATAAAGCAATGAAATTACTGTGGAGACAAAAATGCCCAGATGGGCGAACTGAGCTCCTAAATTATATATACAGACTAGATTTAAAGTATTTGAACAGTTGTACACTTTCTGTTCTTCAGTCTTCAACATATTTGTTTTCTTTTGTCTAACCAACTGTTTCCTGCATCAATTCCTCACATGCAAGAGATATAAACAACAAATAAGCATTTTCTTTGTGACTATAACGATTATTGGATTTTCAAAATAGTTGCAGTGCTTTGGAACATTTTTTACTAATACGTTTTCTGTGGATTGACTCAGCTGATTGAATTCTGAGAAGACGTATTGGCAAAAGAGATATTCGTGATAAATTGTGAATAATTTATTTGCCTAGTCTATAATGCAATATTAAAAAGTCTACGGGATAAAAGGTTAGTTGAAGGGTAAAATAAATCCAGGATGAAAACCTAAAGCTTCCATTCCACATTAAAGGGTTTGTGTTATTATTAGACACTAGCGCAGGCATGTATGAACAAGTCTTCTGCCAATATTTCATCATGCTAGCTTGCCCTGCTTAGGTCCTATAATTTATTATCCACACAGAGCAGCAGCTAGCTAACATCATGTACCAGATTAAAGTAAAACAGGTAACACGTTTGTCTAGTAGGGGCTACTTGAACAGATACCTACAGCAGGTCATGAGTCCCTGGTCTAATAACATCGAATAAGTAGCAAAACTAGCTTTAGCTGACATGAGGCTGATTTACAGTGGGTGCATTAACAGATCGTTCAGCCTCGAATCTTTACATTTACGGTAAATTATTAACCTTTAACTCAGAATATGTAACTTTAGGCAGTGCCAGAGCGGAGACAAAGTTCGCCTAGCTGAAATATACCAGATTTTAGTTTCAGCGCTTTAATTCATCAGATAAGTCACCCGGCTGTCACCGTTAGCATCCCAGTGAACATTAGCTTAACGTTAGCAAGCTAACCGAGCTAACTCTTCACGGACCATTAACTGAACCAGCTCTGCTGCCAAATAAAGACAGAAGAAATGTCGTGTTACATACCCCGGTAATGATACTCTAAATCTGCTGTCCGGTCAATAAAGTTGCTCGCATTATTAACGTTAGTTTGACTTTTAGTAGACCATCCTTATTGAATAAGGTTTCGTTGGCGTACTTCGAGCACGCCTGCTAACGCTTCTTCTTTCACCCTTGAGGAGGCAGGCGCACAGCGCTAATGCGCGACAGCGCCCCCTAACGACGACACAACTAGTAGTTGACCTTCAGTCAAGTGAGTCAACATACAGCATTTTATATTTATATATTATATAGAGTCACATGTAAGTATTTAATTTCAATTTATAGCTTATTTTTATTAATAAACAGAAACGTTACCATGTTAGCAATCTGATATTTTAGCACTGTTTTTTTGACAAGAAGGCAGAAGCAAAGTCAAGTTTTAAATACATTTGACCTGATGCAGTGACTCGACCTACAGGGTTAAATGTGCTGTCTGATTTCACACTTTCTCGTTCAGAAAATATGAGCTCTACACATGTTTAATGTAATATGTAGATAATGAAGTTAGGTACATTCTTAGTTTTATATACACATATATATTTGTATATGTATAAGATTTGTTGTAATACTTGATATCTTATTGTGTGTAGGTGTATATATATTACACAAACCCAATGTGTGTAGGTGTATATATATTACACAAACCCAATACTCAAGTAAAACTGTTGTAGTATTTGCCTAGAAAAATACTCCACGACAAGTAGAAGTACCCTTTAATTTTTCTACTCAAATAAAAGTACTAAAGTACATGCATAACAGTACAAAAGTAAAAGTACTCCACTAAGAAAAAAGTGTATTTTAAGAATATAGATTTTGATGCTGGTGAAAACATAAATGTGAAAATTATGGTAGAAATGTCTTGTTACCAACAGAAACAGAAGTTGGTGAAGGTGGAGCTGATTTGAATGCCTTATATAGTGACAGGAAGTTAATCCATATATGATACATCAGCGTTTTACTGACATATAATAATAATTAATGATTTATGTAAAAATATATTCCTGCAAAAAGGAACTAGTAACGAATGAGTAAAGGTAACATAAAATAAAAATACTCCAGTAAAGTACAAGTAACTTTAAACTGTACTCAAGTATAGTACTTGAGTAAATGTACTTTGTTACTTATCACCTCTGCTTATTACATTATAATTATTTATTAATATAATTTATTTTGGAAGTTTAGCAAACAAACACTATTTTGAAAAGAACTTCCCGGGACAATGCTTCCGTTGGCGTGACGTCATTGCCCAATCGCTGTTTACTCATTTATGTTCAAAAGTTAAAAGAGAAGCTAATGCTAGCTAACTTAGCTATTTTACTTTAATTACGTTTAAAATGATATTCAGCCAGTTGTATTTAAGGGATATAATGAAGTGTAACGTTACATTAGCGTTCAAGTTGCTAAAAGTTAACTTTACAATTATGTCACTGTGATAACTTAACGTTAGTCTTTGTAACGTTAACTTGACATGGCTAACTAGCTAACTTACTGGTATGTCGCTCATAGATGCCCACAGTAAACTCAGTACAACAATGACGGTAGCGTTAACGGGGCAGCTGGAGAAAATACGGAGATAGTATAATATTGTGATGGACGAAGGGAGAAGAAAAACTTTTCCCCTCACACATGGAAGAGCTTCAGCCTGGTTAAATGGTAAACACAGCATCCTCAGCGTTTTCTTTTGCAGCTGCAATCCCATAAATCAACCATCTAACATGCATTTTGACTTTTGTTTCAGATGCATCAACAGAGCTCTGGCACAGCACTCCAGTTAAAAAGGTCAGCGCCATTATATACCTAAATGTCAACTTTGTCCACTAGAGCAATAAATGTCATCCACCCATTTGTAGGCTGTAGTCCCATTTGTCTCCTCACTTCATAGACAACAGTCCCACATAGGTCCATATGAAGACCGTGGATCACATTTTATTCTACTGAAAAGTGTTGTATTGATCAAATCCACCCCATTATTATCAATTAAGAAAAAGCAACATCTCTGTAATTCATTGCAATGTTTGATTAGACTGTAATATTTTAGCTACATCTCCTTAATAAACTGACGTAATGACACTTTTAAGAAAAATGGTGGTGTCCCGCTGGATACCAGCCAACACTTTGTCCTAACCAACTTTAAGATGGAACAGTGCTCCACGAGTCCCCCTGTCCCAACAGATACCAGATATCACCACAGCTCTCTGGAAACCGAGGTGAGATCACATTTGGATCATCATATATAGAATTTTGTTTGTGGATTGTTTGAGGGACAAAATCCTGTGGAGGCTGCAATATGTGTTACTATAGAAAGAAAAATGACAATGATCTTGTGTGATGATGGTGTTATTGATTAATCAAATTTTCATGATTAATCATTTAAGCAAAGTGATGTAAGCAAAGTGAGCTTACGTTGTGTAGTTTCGTGCTCCTCTGTGTTCTTTGCGAAAGCTTCCTGTGAGTGATCCGAGTGGCTCCACCATCCAGAGGCAGAGGAAGGAGCTCCAACTGCTGATGGCTGAGCTGAAGGACAGGGACAAGGAGCTGAACACCATGGCTGCTTCCCACCACAAGCAGCTGATGGCCTGGGAACAGGACCGCCAGAGGGTGCTCACCTTGGAGCAGAAGTGTGCTCGTTTGAACGGTGAGGAGAGAAACAATATCTGTGTTGATTTAATACAGATTCCATTTTTTCACCATGTCTGGCTTCCAGGTTTTAGCACAACTATAAATCATGCCCAGTGATTAATTACAAATTAACGATTGTTTTGCATCTGATTATCCAGGACTGCAACTAACATTTTCTTTTATTATCAATTAATTGTTTTGTCTATAAACCCTCAAAATAAAGAAAATTATAATTTCGGACACCAAACCGTAAACCCAAAGATATTTACTGTCATATGTGAATCTGTCAGAGTAGCCAACTTTCACATTTTTTAAGCAGTTACCAGATAATATTTCACATTTCCGTCGAGGATTATGGAAAATGTGTATGGGTGCCCTCACATCACTGAGCCATGTGACAGCCTTGTTTTCTGTTTTTGTACAGAGGAGTTGCAGAAGCGTAATGAATTGATCAGAGTCCTGACTAAACGTGTGTGTGTGGTGGAAGGCAGGGAGGAGGAGGTTCAGAAGGAACTCCGAGTCGCCCAGCAGCATCTCTCTGAGCTTGAACAAAAACGGCAGCACATCAGCCAAAAATGTCAAGACTTTGAGGTACAAGTGTAACATTAATACACATTTTATAACCTTTATTTATTCACGGGAGAGTCACAGTTTGCCGATAGCTAAAGCAGAAGATATATTCTTTTTTTTTACTGTCCAAAAAAACCAATTCATTCATGTCTGACTTCCCCACCCTTTCTGTGGTACTTTGATTGTTAAGCATTACGTATGTCTCTGTAATTTAATACAACATTAAGCAGGACTTAGAATTTCTACTTTGTCTTTAGGAGAAGAACCAGAGTCTTAACTCCACGGTCATGGCTTTGTCCACTCAGGTCGGTTCTCTGCAGGTCAGGGAGGAAGAACTGAATTCCATGCTCAAACTGAAGGTACAATAGTAGACGAGTTAATTATTTTTACATGTATACAGGATGTATTTTGGTCAGTTGTTGATAGGATTAGGAGAAGTTAAGTGTGTCTTGTCTGCATACTCAGGACAAGGATGTGACTGAAGCCTCTAGTCACATACTCGACCTCACAGGACGCCTACGAGACCTGGAGACTTCTCTAATGCAGAGTCGCTCACAAGAGAGCAAGCTCCTCAGAGACTTGGAGGAAAATAAGCAACGCTACCGAGAATCCAGGCACGAGGCCGTTCACCTTAAAGGTAGACGAGTAGAACTTGAGTTGCATAGGTACAGGACACAGTGTGTTTCTCGTAGACGACTTTTAACCCATCATTTGAAGTTTGTGTATTTTAGTCTGATTACGGTTGAATTGCTGATTTGCTTCTGTGTCAACATCAAATAAATTGACCTACAGACATGCTTCAAAAAAGTCAGAACTTTGACGGGGGACTTTCCAACACCAAACAGCTATGGTCTTGGTCTTTTTTCCATTGTTCCTCACAGCTGAAGTCAAAGTCAGAGAGTCCAGACTTATTTCAGAGAAGGGTCAGGTTGAATACGCCTGAATACATTTTTTTGTGCGTACGAACAAACACGTGTTTCTGAGGGGAGACTTTCACAAAGTGCCAGCTGAGCAGCTTTTTCATTCCACTCTGAACAACAGCAGACTTCTCATCTTGAGTGGAATCAGTTAGACCAGTTATAAACATGGTTTGTTTAGACTTGCCCAATGATACTTTTGTTTGTTTCAAACAGGTACAATCATTTTCTCTATTGATTAATCTGTCTGTGACACAAAGTGTAAAATTCTCATTATTACACTGAACTCTGAACCTGCACCTTTGGGAGCTTAGAATGGAGGAAACTTAATGAAAAAGAAATGGAAGAGTCAGTTAGTCATCATAATTGTTATTTGTTCATTTGTGGTTAAGTGACTACATCTTTAGGCAGCTAATCAGTTCAGCTCTTCTTCTCTCCTGTGTCACGTTGTGATTGTAGAGGAACTGCAGCAACATGTATCACAGAGCAGCAGCCAGAGGGAGGAGATGATCCGTCTCAAGCAGGAGCTCCAGCTGCTTCGTAGAGATCTGGCCTTATCCGGTAAAGGACATCTATGCTACATCCAACAATGCATTGTTATCAGCAGTGTTATCTATTAGGATTCTATTGATCTATTGATCCAGTGTTTATTTTTAATTCATAATTCTCGTGTTTTATCTCTTGACGTTTCTTTATCTGTCTCGGGCCCTTTACATAAAGAAAGTTAAAGCTTCTCATGACTTTAGTCATACTGGGACTGTCATTAATGCCTATTTCTTAATGTCGACTCCTCAGTTAACAGTCATTCTCATATTTAAGAAGTATCATTCCTAGCTGGAATAACTGTAGTTTTTAATGCTTTACACCAGGGGAGGGCGACAGCTGGAAGGATGAGCTGCTAGAACTGGCTCGCTCCAAACAGGAACGCACCATGTCTGAACTCCGCTGCCTCCAACAGGTACAGCATCAAACATGTGACACTTTAACAAGAAGGAAATAAATAAAACCAGAATCAAATCATAAAAGCAGAACATAAACAACCAGCAGGGGGTGTGAATGAATTAACAGAATGCACGGTACTGTAATAAAACACCTCTTCACCCATCTTTCCTCATTCCTCTCACTCCACACACTTGTTGACATCACAGGTGTGTCTCTGGTCTGGCAACATACCTCAGAGTGTTCCTGCGTGTTCGTCACCTCGTAGCTCTGGGTCGTGCTCATGTCCAGCTCAGCAGCAGTGTGTTTAAAGACACAGTGAAATAAAAAGTCACTTTATTGAAGTTCCAATCCTGAGATCCTCTCCTGGTTTCTGTCTGATTGAGTGTAAACATATGTATGTATGTGTAAGTACGGTTCAAATTTTGAGCCTTTCACAACCTTATGGAAGCTAATGAGTACCTGTAATATGTATAATGACAATCTAATTCACTTTGGGCGGCATGATAGCTCAGTGGGTAGGGTGGTTGCGTCTTCAAACCCAAGGGTGACCGGTTCAATTCCCAGACTCAACAAGCTAATACCTATAACCCGACCCCTGGCGCTTCACAGAGGCAGCCTGTCCACAAGGAATTTCCCCAAGGGATTTCCCAAGGGGATCAATAAAGTACCTATTCTATTTATCATTTGCATTTATATAACAAAGATATATTAGAAACCTATGAAAACCATCAAAGCAAGATGCAAGAAATAATACGGTGAAATATTTAATCAGTCTTATGAAGGAATCTGTGGCTGACATAGAAATAAATACCGTGTTTGTGTCCCAGGTGTGTGAGAACCAGAGAAACGACCTGCAGCTGCTGCAGCTGAACCTGAACTGTGCTCGTGAAAGCTTGAAGGAGAAGACAAGTCAAGGATCACTGGGCAGGTGAAGAGTGGACGAGCATAACAGAACAACTAAAGGAAATGAAGATACCACAATATGTGCTTTTAAGTGTTTGTGTTCATATTTTGTTGCTGTAGAGAAGCTTCTGTGGAGTCAGTGGGGACAAATAGGGAAGAACAGTCTTCATGCTGTCAGAGTTCAGAGCCCAAACTAAATGAAGCCCCTGACCTTCAAATACAGAAAGAAAGACGGGGACCAGCTAAGAGCAGGGAGCATACACCCCCACGACCAAAACTAAGAGGAAATCACAGCACGTCCAGCTTGTACATCCTCAGCTTTTCTGCATGTTCACAATCCAAAGACAGTCTGCAGGCATAACACACAAATACCATCAAGACCTCCAGAAACCACAAAAACCAGGCAGAGAATCAAAACACAAATACCATTAAGACCTCCAGAAACCACAAAAACCAGGCAGAGAATCAACACACAAATACCATCAAGACCTCCAGAAACCACAAAAACCAGGCAGAGAATCAAAGGCAGGGAAGAGAAACTGACAGACTTTTCCTTCAGTTCCGGCTGAGGTCAATATTAATCATTAAATATCACATAAAATTAAATGTGAAAGTCTGGTTCATTAGCACATTTTCAACTTAAGAAAGGAAAAAAGCAGCAAAGTCAAATCAGAGGAGTTCAGTGCAGGAACAGGTCAGTAACACTGAATCCAGAGTCACACATGAGGAAGTTAATGTCATTTTAGAAACTACAACGAGACTACTGAGGTGCAGATTAATGAATAGTGTTTTGTGTAACTGGGAGACTACAGGTTGCACCTAGGCTCAGACACAGTCACAGTACCAATAACGCTTTGATGACGTGAGGTTCCTCTGTTTTCCAGCCACGGTCAGCTAACATGTAGCTGTCTCAAGAACTCAGGACTCTGTGATATCTCCACTTTACCAGCAGCCTGTCTGCAGGCCTCTGTGAACAGCAGCCGGGGAGCCCTCTCGGCACACTTGACAGACGTAAGACGAAACAGCGTTAAGTATTAAGAACAGCACTGGAAATTTGTAGCCCTGTTTCCCAAAATATCAAAGTATGTCTTTACCATTTGAAGCTTGTGTCCCTCTTTTACCAGGACGGTGATGCTCTGTCCAGCTCTTTCCTGCAGCAGCTGTTAGATGAATCCAGACAGGTTGTCATAGCTGCTCCAGAGCACAGCAGCGTGAGACGCCACAGCTCTGGTCTCACTATGAGCTGTGGGACCACTGAGCCCATTTATTTCCATAACTGCCACCAAAGTAGCCCAAAACACAAGGTAGAGGAGTTTCACCATTACATTGGACTTGTTCATTTATTTTTTATACTTATATTTTACTTATATAAGTATATATTTATACTTATTATTATATTATGAATAAATTCCTAAATTATGAACATTGTGGTTACATCTTCCTCACAGTAGATAGATGTCATATTAGTGAAAAGACTGACAATAATAATCAGAATAATAAAAATAACGTAGTTGTGGAAAAAACTCTGCTAGCGTACACGTAAATGAGTCAATTAATCTCCATAGCAACCAGCCCTGTGTACAGAGATCATTTTAAATTGGTCCCTTGTTGCCTGACTGCTACTTCAGGGATTTCATTTGATAATCACAGTTATAGCTAAAGAACCTTAAGTTAATAATTAACCTACATAGGAAGTGTTTATCTTCACAGTTCATTCGTTTACGATTCTACCTACAAATAACTGAGGGAGCTGCTTCATCTTTTATGTAGATTTACCTGTTTTCCTCCTTGTATATTTCTCATTTATCCTTATTAAGCGTAACTGTGGTAACGGACAGATTGTAAACACATTCACAGTATCGTTACATCTCTATACTTATTATTCTGACTAAGTACTTTATTTAATTTTTTTTATTCCAAGAGGAGATGAGACAAAAAGATGCAGGTGGATCATATTTGTTTGAGGTGATAACATCCTGCCTGTGTGACAAGCTTTGTCCTGGAGGATTGGTTCCATCCTCCCACACTTTAGTCTCAGTCACAGTTTCCATAGATTTTCCCTGTTTTGGTTCGTGGGGAGTGTCATCGAAGGTGTAAAATGTTCAGTTGAGCTGTTCCACCTTTTTGTTTGGGTGTGTTAACACATGACAAGCTGTATTTTTACTTTCCAACAGGCCAGTGAAACTCCACCCAAAGCCTGCCCTCAGCACTGCACCATCCAGCCGTGATGACGACTCCTCGCTGACTGAAGACAGAAAGAAAAGGATTTGTTTCTGTAGTGGAAACCAAAGATTCATGTACTGAACTATTTCAAAGTTAGTGTTACTACACAACCTGAACCTGGAAGCACACAGATGATAGTTGTGCTTTCCCTCAGGATGAAGTGATAAAAAATACTTTTTATATCATTAAAGTCGTTTTAAATGTGATGAAATAGTTTTACTGTATATTTTCTGTAAACTCGTAATAACTCTGAATGCAGCTGAAGTCATTTTTAAAACCCTTTGTTAAAGGCCTTATTGTGTGTAGTTGGTGAGATGTGAAACCTGTCCTACAGGGTCGTTCAGTGCTGTGTTCGCCTGTTGTCTTTCCAGTTTCACTGCCTCCAAAGATTTGCCCCGTGACTCAGGACATGTCGGTATCTGATGAGAGTTTTTACTGTTTCTAATTCGGACATGGTGTCATTACGTTTTGATCAAACATCTGTATTAAAACGTCAGACACGTGGTAAGTGTCTTGCTTGACAGTCGCATCTTTTATTAAACGCGTCACTGTTTTGTCCCGTGTGCGTTTTTACGCGCTGGTCCAGAGGTTGGAGCGGTTTTACGCACGACAGAAACTCGTCTTTGCTCATAGGTCAGTTTCGTGTTTTAAGGCCTAATGTGTTAATTTGAAGAGTGGGGATGAGTTAAATGTTGGACCACCGTGGACTCATACGTCTGACTCATAGTTTGTGTGGAATACAGCAGCAACATGAGCAAAACCAAGAGCAAAAGTGACAATAAGACGGAAAAAGCTTTGGCTGCGGAGAAAGAGCAGTTCGGTAAACAGCAGGTAAGAAATTCATTTCATTACGAGTGAATTAAGTTCCGCTGCTTTTTTTTACTGTTCAGGGGGCGTTGCTGTTGTTGTTGTTGTTTTTTTGTTTAAACATTTAAATGTAGAAGACGCAGTATTAGAAAATCTAAAGTGAAGTTAAGACTAAAGAAAATTTAAATGAACTAATAAATCCTGTCTCTTCACACACACTCATGTCGTGTTGCAGGGGAGATTTTGAGATCTCGTTGACCCCTGATTGTTTTTTTTATGTCTCATTTCTTTCAGCTCCACAGCATCAGCAAAACCCTCACCTCATCTGAAACACCGCCCAAAGAGAAATATGTGCGCAGTATCCTTTTTTCTTTAATAAAACCCTTACTCACTGAAGCAGTAATGCTTTGGTTCAGCGTTTAGTGACTGATGGGAATTTCACTGGTTATGACCAAAACAAAGTGTTTTACCAGATGATGGTTCAGATGATTGTATAACACGTCAGACACAGGCAAACAAAAAGGTGATTTTCATTGTTCAGTGTGACACAGACATTAAAGAAGAAGCAAAGAAGTTCACATTTCAAATGAACACACTGCTCAGAAAACAAAGAAAGTTTTTTCTTCTGTTGTAGCGAGGTGGTAAAAGTCATTAGTTTTATTCTCTGTGGACCATAAGTATCTGTACAACAGACCATGATCAAAGTCAGGAGGATTTCATCCTCTGGGGAACATGAATATTAAACGCTGGATATCATCCAGAGAAACACAAAAAAATCAGTAGTGTTCTATCATTAGAGGACTGGCTGCACCTCAGTGGATGTCCACACACTGCAGGGTCGGTGGTTTGATCTCTGGCCCCTCTCTGCTACCTGTAGAACTTTCCAAGACCCTGAACCCCAAAGTAGCAACAGCTTCCCCGATAAAGAAATCCAGACTCTACAGTGATGTAATGAGCTCACTGGGACACAGGTCAGAGAAATGATAGCATCAGTGTTCTGGAGTTTCCTTGACAGCTGGGAAGATATCATTATGGGGAGTCATAAGGAGGGTGGAGCTACCACCTTCTGGTCCTACATCCTGAATCTGCCCCTGTCCAGCAACTCCATGATCAGCTGGAAGTTCTGCTACCTGCTGCACAAACTGCTCAGAGATGGACACAGAAACGTACGTTGTCATCCAGCTTCTGATTCCCCTCGTTCTTTCTCTACACGTGTTCCTTTCATTTTTCTCCCCTGTCTTTGTTTGCTCTACAGGCTGTTGCAGATTCTTACAGATACTGTCGTAACGTGAAAGACATGGGCGTCCTCTGGGTGAGTAGCTGACACTGTCACTGTGGATCAATCCCCAAACTGGTTTCTCCTCCAGTTATCTGATCTAATCCCATTTATTGTTAAATCTTTCCAGGGAAATTTGCATGATCGATACGGACACATTGTTGCCTTGTCGGCCAAATTCCTCTGCCTCAAAATGGAATTTCACAAAAAAGTAAAACCTTTTTTCTATTTCTTGGATTGTTTATATAAACATATGTGACAAAGTCAGAATAACGAAACCATCATTTGCTTGTATAAAACCACAGCACAAAGTGATACCCGGCAACCTGGAGGCCAGTGATGAGACTCTGGAGAGGGAAGCAGGAACGGACATGACCAAAGTGTAAGTCTGCTGCACTTTACTAACAGCTGCTGTTAATGCTGCATAAACATGGTTTTAATAATCCTAGGTTGGATATGACACAGGAGCTGCTGGATTACTGGGAAGCTGGACTGAAGATGGCTGAGACAGGTAAGTCCTATAATTCATAGTGTAAGCATCGGTAAGCAGTTTGTCAGGTACGTTTCTGTATTTTTCTTACTGTGCTTTTCTTGTATAAAGTTCTGCGCCAACTTGACACCAACGGAGCCAAATCTACTACACCCGCTGGACAGTGCAGACTGACACCTCTGATACCGCTCATACTGGACTGCAGCTTCCTCTACCACTTCTCTGTCCGGTTGCTGTTCAAGCTTCACAGTCGTGAGTGACATAGAGATTTATTGATTTTTTCTATTCATACTATGGTGAATCTGTTCGATCGGCATCATGTGAACATATTTCTGCTTCGCAGGTCTCGCTCCGGATGTTCTGCTTGGACACAGAGAGCGGTTCCGTGATCTTTTTATGAGGTAGAGAATGATTAATAATGGGCCCCTGGTACAAAAGGTGCCATCTTTTTTGTTGTTTAACATATTAAGATGTACATAGTATTAAATAAAAGCTAAAATTCAAATGGATTATTTAATTTTAAAATGCCTTTGGTGTACAGCAAAAACAAATGAATTAGCCGAGTGGTTTCAGAACTTTCAGAGGGAACACATAAACGGGGGGGGACAAAGAAGCCACGTGTAATTAAGAGGCACCTTAGATTCATTCAAGCCATGAACAGTGTGGAAACGGGACTTTCTTTCCACTTCACCTCAGTTTGCTCCTGATTATTCTGCATTGATTGTCAGTAATATTTGATAAAATGATTCCTGTAGATACACAGTACATCTGCGTCCATATTGGTATTATTAGGCGTCATTGTCCTTCAATGTCTCTCTGAGAGCTGTGTTTTCTTCTGCAGCCTCTCACAGTTCTTCGACAGAGCCAGAGAAATCGAGTTCTTTAAAACTATCATCCAGATTCCAGAGCTCCCTGATGTGAGTAACGTGCTGCAGGTTTCCATAAATGTTTGTCACTTCAGAAAGTATACAGAAGTGAAGGCGTAGTTTTCCATTGAGCTCATGTATTTCCTTTATTGCGGCCCCACAGGGTCCTCCAAACTTCCTCCGAGCCGCTGCCTTGGCTGAGTATAAAAAGCCAGTGGTGGTGATGCCCAGCGAGGAGCACCACGAGGAGGAGGACGTGGAGCCGCAGCAAGAGTTTAGGGAACAGCAACAGACATCACAGGTACAAAAACAGTACACACACATGAATAGATCAAATATGTTCTGTGTGTTCTTTGTCATGAGGTTTTTCTTCATGACAGTACTATATGTTCAACCAAATGGGAGCACTGGATGTTTCACAGGAGCACAGAGAAACAGAAAATGAGAACTTGAAGAAGGAGCTAGAGGTGCTCAAACCAGAGTTACAGCTCATCAAGTCTGAGGTAAGTCCTCGTTCTAAGGGGTGGTTAGTCTAGACGAGGGTTTTCAAAGTCTGACATTTCAATTTAGGAACTGTAATGGAGTCAGAACGTGAACAGTGGGCTGTCATTTTGTTTACACTGTATGTCACAGTGTCAGAATGAGCTGTTAACAGCACAGTTCCTGTTTGTACCCATGAAGCTGTCACTGCAGTTGTGCAGAATCCTAAAAGATTTGTGCTATGTGATGTCTTCACTACTTCTCTATGAATCTGTTGATTGATGAATCTTGTTGATCATGTCCTCAGGCTCAAAGGTGTGTGACCGAGTTAAAGACTCAGGTAAACCGTCTGGAGGCTGAGGTGGAGGAGCAGCGCACCCACAAACAGATGGCTATGGTGGAAAACGAACACCTGCGCATGGAGGTGGAGGCTTTACGGACCGCTAACGTCGCCAATGTCGGTGCCCAGATCGGATTTAAGGAGGCAGACAGTGAGCAGACTCTTTTTTTTTGTTAAATGAGAAACTGGTTGTAGCTGAGTCCTTCTGAGACGACATGTCCTCTTTATGTCACTGTCTCTACACAGCTAGAGCGCAGGCGGCAGAGCTCCGCTTCACTCAGCTCAAAGAGAGGCACGCAGAGCTGGTTACCAGTCATGCTGACCTCATGAGGAAGGTAAAGTGCTCAGTCATTGTTGTTTCTTTTGTATGTATCAAAGGAAAACTACGAGTCTAGTCTCTACAGGTCTGCTCCAGATTTTCCATCGTGCACATGTGCCTCATAAATCTTGACATGTGAAGTTTTATTCATGGATTTACTTTAATGAATTTCCTTTCATTTCATTTCTTCTATTCACAAACTGACCCTTTAGTCAGTAGCAATAACAGAGGCAAAGTGTTGGGAGCTACACACGATTACATACACTCAGCAAATATTCCTCAAAGAGAGTTTTTGTTGTTTGTGTTTGTGCAGAACGTGGAAACAGTGAAGATGCTCTCCAGCACAAAACAACAGCAAGATGATTTGCTCAGGGCCAAAGAGCAGCTGCAAGGTGAGCTGGAAAATCTTCGTCAGGAGAAGAAAAACACGGTGAGACCTCGTCAACGTCCGACCCATAAACCACTGCAGACACCAGCTGATCTAGACGTGATGAGTATTGAATCTGTTTGTCGTCTTTCAATCAGATGAACCAGCGACAGCAGGAGGCCGAACGGCTGAACAAAGAACTGCTGGAGCACAGAGCGGAGCTCGCTCTGCTTCGTGCCCTTGAAAATAAAGAGATGGTGAGACTGAAAACTGACATTAAATATGGAGAACAGGACACTGGAGTTCAGTAATTCAGTTGTAAAGATCAGAATAACTTCTCAGTAACCTACATGTTGTAATCAGAAGAGATGAACTCAGATGAACCTTTTGGTTTATTGAACGGCATCACATTTTCTACAGCAGGGATCTCAGGTGAACAGCAGCCTGGCAGCTCTGCAGGCGGAGCGCGACGTGCTTCTGCGCTCTGTCAGAGACAAGGACACGGAGCTGTCCTCGCTGAGACTACAGGTGCAGCAGCAGCACAGCTCCCTGGACCTCGAGAGAGACAGGATCAACAGAGAGCTGGAGGCTCTGAGAGCTCAGCTACAGCAGCAGGTACTGAATGATCGCAGGGAAACGTCTCCTCAAACGTCACATACGCACACACAGCTGTTGTGATGATGTCAGCAGGACATAGTACTTATATTTCTGCATGTGTACTGTGCCTGTTTTCCACAGCTCGCCATCAATGCAGAGCAGAAGTTAGAGATTGAGAGGCTGAGGCGCGAGCTGGACTCCACTCGAGCAGAACTGGCTCGTGCAAACAGCGCTCTGCAGAGCAAAGAAATGGTGCGAATGGTTTATGGTAACTTCACAAGTCTTTTTGAGAGGACGTGTGAGTTGTTAATGAAACGGTGCATGTTTTGCTCCCCAGAGTGGTACCCACCTGAGCGGTACAGTAGCAGGGCTGCAGGCGGAGAGGGAGTTGCTGCTGCGCTCAGTGAGGGAGCAGGAGGCTGAACTGAACTCCCTCAGACAGCAGGTTCAGCTCCACCAGAGCTCCCTGGAGCAGGAGAGGCAGAGGAGCCACATGGAGCTGGGAAACCTTCACGCCCAGTTACAGCAGAAGGTGCTGTGTCGTGCTTAGAACCACGTGGGGAAGCTGTGCTGTATTTTGTTGTGGTTACTGATGAGTTTCTTTACGTGTGACAACAGGCCTGTCGTGAAGGCGAGCTGGCCCATAAGCTGCAGGAGGAGCAGTTCTGTCTGCTGCAGTGTGCTGTGGTAGAGGCTGAGGGCATCATACTGGATGCTGTGGCCAAACTGGATGATCCCGTACACATCCGCTGCATCAGCACCCCTGGTAAAAAACCTGTTTTCCCCCACAAAAAAAAAAAAATCACGCTTGTGATGTCACAAGTTTATATAAACTTAGATGAGCTAGTTAACCCACCTGTGTGATTTTAGGTCATTTTCTCACTGGTCTCTTGTTTTTCAGATTATTTGGTGAATCGAGCTGAAATCACTTTGGGTTCTATCGACAAAATGCAGCAGAGCCACTTGGTTTATCTGGGAAACATCAATGGTGAGCGAGGACTGGCTTGTGTGACTGTGTTTACCTCAGATGATGAGAGGATCTGATGTTTATCTGTTCTTTCTAGATGCCAGTGGTTTGTTGAGAGCCGTCACACAGTTCTCCCACCTCGCCGCTGACACCATCGTCAACGGCGCGGCGACGTCACACTCTGCTCCCACAGACCAGGCCGACCGTAAGAGACCCACAATCACACCGCAGCTGATCATCTCAAACAGCATCAAGCAAACATCACATCCTGCTTCTTTGTGTCGTGCAGGTTTGACTGAGAGCTGTCGGGACTGTGCGACTCACTGCCTGCAGTTCTTGAAGGATCTGAAGCTTCAGGCCACTTTGCAGAGAGCAGACCCCGCGGCGATACGCTACACTGTTCAACGCATCCTCGCTCTGGGACAGGTGGGAGAAAATCTTTCTCAGAGGAACAAGACTAAGGGTCTGTGACGCTGCTACACTTGTGCTCATGTATTTGTGTAGCACCTTTCAAAACAAGAGCAAAGGAACCGAACCTAACACAAGAAAACACTGAAAAAGCATAAAATAAACTAAACACGTGACTAATGTTAACTCGCTGATATTAAGAAGATACTGATGAAAATGTCCTAACAGCAGTCACAATGAAAACCTGTGATATTTCACAGATACCTAACCTGCAGCTGCACGTTGCTCAGTCTGGTCACAGAGATTCACATCGACACAGTTTAGTAACACATCATCTACACACAGTCAGGTTCACACAGAACACCACAAACATATTAACCCACCAACACGTCACTATAAAGCCGTATGTTCTTTATCTTTCCGTTGCTCAGGATTTGCGTCCAAAAGGACAAGACGTGCTAAAAGAAGAGCTGGGAAACATGGTGGATAAAGAGATGATCGCGACATCCACTGCCATCGAAGAGGCCGTGCTGCGCATGGACGTAAGGACACACTCATCGTGACAGATAAGCCTGACACACTCTGGACACACACACACCTTCATACCTGCTCCATTTTTGTTTCACAGGAGATAATGAATCAGGCAAAAAGAGAAACTACTGGTGTGAAGCTGGAGGTCAACCAGAGGTGAGGGGAATTCTTTAGTCTCTTAATATAAAAAAAAAATTTCATTTTCTCACCTGCAGCCGTTTGTTTTGTTTCACTGCAGTATCCTGGGATCCTGTTCAGACCTGATGAAGGTAGGAAGTCCGTCTCCATTCAGAGGATTCTCTGTGATTCTCACGATTCATTTTGACTTTTATTTCTTGTGCTCTGCTCTCTGGTCTGCAGGCGGTTCACATGCTGGTGACGGCTGCTACTGACTTACAGAAAGACATCGTGGAAGGAGGCAGAGTGAGTTACACATCAGACGTTTACACTCAGAGACCCAGTTTAGGAGTGAAGAGGTAGTAGATGTTGTTCAAGATCAGCTGTGAGGTGAAGTCTGTGGATGCAGAGTGAAACGTTTCAACCTTAGAAGAAAGAAGAATCTTCACAGACATAGTTGTATAGTTGTTGTATCTACAACAACACATCATGAATAAATGAAAAAAATAATATGTCACAAGAAATATTTGTGGACCTATTTGTCTACACTGGTTTGTGTCATTGTTTAACTATGGGAAAGATGTTAAATTGAGTTTCTTACACTGGCCTGAATAAGTTACTGTGTATGTAAGTATAGACATATAGTTTAATTTATTGCTGCAGAAACGCACAGACAGGCGACACGTTGTCATGCATTTGTGCTTGTTCTTCCTGCAGGGAGCAGCGTCTGTTACAGACTTTTATGCCAAAAACTCTCGTTGGACAGAAGGACTCATCTCTGCCTCTAAGGCTGTGGGCTGGGGCGCCACGCAGCTGCTGTAAGAATCCAAACGCTTCTATCATACTATGAGTAACATGACACCGGCACTGGATGATGGTGTTGACGTGTGTGTTCACCTCTGTCAGAGACTCCGCTGACCGGGTTGTGGGCGAACAGGGAACATACGAGGAGCTCATCGCATGTTCACACGAGATCGCTGGGAGCACTGCTCAGTTAGTCGCTGCCTCCAAGGTACAAAACATCCTGCTGTAGGTTTGTGAATCACTTTAAAGGCACCGAGTGGAGTCTGATTTACCACATGTGATGGTGCTCAACAGCCTTTTCATCTGTGAGACCTGGTTTTTCTTTGTTCAAGCTTCACTCTGACATGATGCACATTTAGACAACTCAGCACTGTACAGTCATTTTCTCAATTGTGACTTGCACTTGACTATAATGCTTCTATTTTCTGCTGCTCTGTACATTGCAGAGGTCAGTATACCCCACTGCATTCACTTAACTTGTTCTCTGTTCATTTCTCCTCTAAACTTTTCACACTGTTACATTTAAATATTTAAATCAATTACAACAGCACATACAGTTTCCCGCCTGCTGGTATCCAGCTGTTACTCTGCATAGATCATCTACAGAGATCACGGGTTAGGTTAAGGATAGGTTTGATATATTTTTCTAATTTGGTGGGCAAACCCTTTAAGGTTATACACATTCTGTTTCTGTGAGAAACACTGAGTGCTTTTACTTCATTGCTGCATTATCTGGCCCCCACCCAAGTGTTGGTGTCATTGGTGTCATTCAGGTAAAGGCCGATCACAACAACAAGAAGCTGTACACGCTGCAGCAGGCCTCGCGACACGTGAACGACATGGCCGCAGTGGTCGTCACCTCCACCAAACAGGGGCAGCAGCAGATCTCTGACCACGGTGAGAGAAGGATCTGCCTCATCTGAATCCAAGAGGATATTTCTCCTCCCTCTCAGCTCTGTTCTTAGTCTCCAAAAGGGGAAGCATGTGGTACTTTGGGTGTTTAGCTGTCTCACTGTGTCTGTCTCCTGTTTACTGAACTGACGGACACTAAAAATATGGATTAGTGCAACTTTAACACTGCACTTTAATGTTGTCTTCACAGTTGTAATGGACTTCTCTGGCATGTCACTTATCAAGTTGAAAAAAGAGGAAATGGAGGCTCAGGTGAGGCTTAATGTTTCCCAGAATGGATCATCTGGTCTGTTGTGCTCCTGGGGGTCTCTGCGGACACTGACGGCGATCTGCTCTCTGAATCAAACAGGTGAAGGTGCTGCAGCTGGAGAGCCAGCTGGAGCAGCAGCGAGTCCGTCTGGGGGAGCTGAGGAAGCGGCACTATGACCTCGGTGCCTCTGAGACGGTCAGCGAAGCAACAGACGTAGCTGACAGCTTCCCACCGCCGCCGCCGCCCACTCTGCTCGACTCCACACCTGCACCTCCGTCCTTCTCGCCCACGCAGCCTTATCTGAACACGGAGAGCTTTGCACAGCCCAGTGCATTCGCTCCCACTCAAACACCGGCCTTCTCGCTGCCTCAGTCCTACACGCCAACCACCACCTACACACCTCCCCAAACCTACACTCCGTCCCAGCCCTACATCCCTTCTCAGCCTTACACATCATCTCAACCTTACACACCAAGCCAAAGTTACTTAACGCCCCAGTCGTACTCACTGTCACAGCCCTCATCACTCACTTCCAGCCTCCGCCAGCCTCAGCCACCCTCTCACCCCCAGACCTCCCAACACACTCAGCCACCCTCTCACCCCCAGACCTCCCAACACACTCAGCCACCCTCTCACCCCCAGACCTCCCAACACAGCCACAGCAACACATCATCCTCGAAACCAGCCTCAAAGAAATCAAACATCTTCACCAAATCTGGAATCTTGCTGAAGAACGCGGTAAGTGCCGCCTCTCACCTGCTACGGCTGAATATTCAGCAGGTACAGAGAGATAAATGTCTCCGTTTCTTTTCTTATTGCAGTTCAAACGAGGTGAAACTGGAACAGGGGAATCCTGAAGCCTGACTGGAAAAGAAGACGCAGTGATTTTATGTCCACAGTTGATTGAAATGTTGAAAGTGTTGATTTTAACATAATTTTATCCCCAACTCTGAAGGATTTTAACAGCAGGACGTGTGACATACAGCATCGTTTGTGTTTAGTTATGTGTACAAATCAAACAGTATCACGAGACATTTGTCAACCTAGTAATCACACTGACTCCTACTGATTTCTGCACTGTCAACACTGAGTTTATTAAAATACAGTGTTTGTCTGATGAACTCAGACTTATTGAGTGTGGGTTTTTCTGCATGTTGGTATGTCTGTTATTAACAGAATAATTAAATTAAATTAAATGCTACTGATGCTTTTATTCAATGTGTTGTCATTGAGCTGGTGAGTAACTAAGTACATTTACTGAAGTGCTGCTTTTACTCCACTACATTTACTTTACAGCATTAGATATTCGACATTAACAAAACACTGATGTATCATTGATGGCTTAAACCTGCCGTCACTAAAGAAGGTGTTAAAATCTGCTCCTGCAGTTTTGGTTCCACAGTCTATAACAACACGTTTGAGTCATTATATACAGTACAGAGTATTTTTCAAGGCAAATACTTGCACCTTTACTTAAGTATTGACTTTGTGTAGTCTTTCAGTAATTAAGTGCTGTACTTAAGTACTTTCCTCCATTACATTTATTTGACAGCTGTAGTTACATTTGCAGATATAATCACGTTATTCTAACACATATCAGAACATGTTCTCAGTCCTTCACCTTGAGTAAAGAACTTGAAGAGATGCAGCGTCAGTCAGAACAAGTGAAGGCGTCTTGATGCTGTAATAAATTCTCACAGCGACCTCATCTGTCTGCTGAGTTTGTCATGCGCAATACAAAATGCAAAATCACCACCATGGAAGCAGCCACTGTGGACGCCCAGAGGGACCAGGGAAACCATGTGTCAGGTCCGGAAGAATGTGATCTAAAACATACAGGAATTAGAAAACACCGCCTTCAAAATAAATGTCACGTTCTTAGTTTGCCGTTTGCAGAAGTACACATATGAATTATTGCATGGTTCCTCAGCAAATCCAGTATATTTATTCTCTAAAATACGGACAGTCAGGTTGACACCGTTATAAAAATTTAAACAAGTAAAAACAATGTGATTCGGAAAACAAAAAGAAAAAAAAGCAAAAGTAAATAAATTCCTTAATATTGGTTTTATTTTGAAACGCGTCGCCGGAAGTGTGATGTCTTATTTTGAAGGATTGACAGCGGTAGCCGTTAGCTCACAGAAGGAACCGCAGCACCGGGAGGACGGAGATGGGAAACAACCGATATTTGTCCCAAATTAACCCAAACAAAGCCCGAACTCATCCGTTAACGATGGGGAAACGATAGTTACGGTGCTTAACGTTGGTTTGCTGCGTGTTCGTCGTCAGGTTTTAAAGGTAGAGACGTGCAGCGTAACTTAGCAGCACTGTTCTTCCAGGCGGAGGAAGTTTGCTGCGGCGAAGGAAACGTACGAGCGAACCGGGCAGGGCCGAACTAGTCCGACATGGAGGAGTCCGGCTCGGCCCTGGAGAAGAACGTGGCCGACCTCACGGTGATGGACGTGTACGACATCGCCGCCGTGGTGGGCCAGGAGTTCGAGCGGATCATAGACCAGTACGGCTGCGAGGCTCTGTCCAGGCTGATGCCCAAAGTGGTGCGGGTGCTGGAGATCCTGGAGGTGATGGTGAGCCGCAGCAGCATCAGCCCGGAGACCGAGGAGCTGCGGCTGGAGCTGGACAAGCTGCGGCTGGAGAGGATAGACCGGCTGGAGAAGGAGAAGAGGCACAGGAAGGTCCAGTGACTTTTATTTTTATTACTCAGATCTGCTACAAGTACCAGTACCACACAGTATAAACCCTGCTACAAGTACCAGTACCACACAGTATAAACCCTGCTACAAGTACCAGTACCACACAGTATAAACCCTGCTACAAGTACCAGTACCACACAGTATAAACCCTGCTACAA
>JAUYWH010000004.1:1312436-1327432 GCA_034779795.1 Ctenopoma multispine
CTACTCTTTCACACAGACTTTCTCCTCTATTAAACAATTGTATAAAGAGAGACAGGAAAGAGGTGTGTGTGTGTGTGCGTGCGTGTGTGTGTGTCTGTGCGTCTGTGTGTGTGCGTGCGTGTGTGTGTGTCTGTGCGTCTGTGTGTGTGTGTGTCTGTCTGTGTGTGTGCGTGCGTGTGTGTGTGTCTGTGCGTCTGTGTGTGTGCGTGTGTGTGTGTGCGTGTGTGTGTGTGTGTGTCTCTCCCTTTGCAGTGATGAAACAGAAGATGAGATTGTCTCTCCGGCTCCTTCTCCCTCCCCTGAACTGAGGGCTCGGTCCCGCTCTTCCGCCCAGCCGGAGTCAGGAATCAAACGCCTGTATGTTCACATGCCTGCAAACACTCACACACTTAGATGCACCTGCACAAGAAAACACTCGCCTTGCTTTGCATGTGCTGAGTAAAGGCTGACTTCAGTGATGTGGTACCAGGTTTGTCTCTGGTTTACTGACATCTACTAATATTTTAATACCTTCTGTTTACACGTAGTTGTACAGTTTGAGATACTGCTGTCGTGGATTTTTTTAAGAGATGGCTTCATGATGAGTAAAAAGCAGCTTATAAAGTTGAAACACACTAGCACCAAACTGACCAACTGGAAACAGCTCGTACACGCCCACTTCCTGTGTTTGTGTTAACTCAGCAGCCAAGTAAAAACCAGACTTTAGAATAACCTGAGAGAAAAAACGTTGTCACCATTAAGTATGTTGCTGTTTTTTAAATGAACAACTTGGATGTTGACTAAAAATACTAAAAAATTAACTAAAATACAAACATTTCAAATGTCTAATGATCCAGTTCTGGGGTTGTTGGGCTGTTTTCTGTGCACCCAGGATGCTGAATGAGGCCAAATGTGAATTTTACGCAGTTCTAGGAGCGATTGTTCTATTGCTGTAGCTCGTCAACGTGATTTTTAACCTCTACCACTAACAGCTTTAATTCCTCTGTCGGTCTCTAAACTCTCCAGAGAAACATGCAAATCCTCATGTAAATATGGCCACCTCCACCATGTCTGCACTTTCTGTCAGTCGTGCAGTTTTTCTTCGCTGTTTTCAATATTTAAGATTTGCAGTTTAGTACTTGTTATTTGGGATCTACAGGCAGAGCAGGAGTAAGAAGGCAGGATGCTGAGGGGGAAGTGACACGTGTCATGGTGATGAAAAAGCATTAATGATAAAAATATAATTATAATTTAAATCTATAAAATTACACAACTTTAGAATCTGTGAAAATGCAGTAACCAGTTATGTGCACAAACATGTCGACACTGGAATGTGTGTAAGTGTGGTGTGGTGAGTGTGCGTTCAATGAAGTCAAACAGGTCAAAGGCTGATGTGGTCCCTTTCTCCCTCTGTCTCTGTATCTCTTCCTGTTTGTGTCTTTACCTCTGTGTGACAGGATCTTCACAGCCATTATGCCGATGGTGGCGGCTGGTTTGATCCCAGATGACCCCACTTTACAGCCAATCAGACGTCTCATGTCGCTTGTATGACTCTATATTTGGTTGGCTTCAGAGTCTGTCACTTTTTCTGCTAACGGCTTTGTCTCCTTGCATGTGCTGACTTTCTGAGCCTTTTATTCCACGTTTGTAGTATTCTGATTGGCTGATTGTGGGGCTGTCTCACTATCATTGTCCAATGGGACGATTGCGGATTATGAAAATCAGCCACTCAGAATAGACGTAGCCTGTTGTCCTGTCTTGTCCCCTCACTGACCACAATAACTGCTCACTGACCTTTGTCCCTGTGCTCTGAACTTACAACAATTCTCTGGATCTTACAAACTAAAGCTCAGAGTGCTCACAAAAGACTTAAGTGATCAGGTAGAAAAATCACGTCACAGCAGCACTGAAGTAGAAAAATAAAGAAGCGTCACCAGTGCCATATCCAGCGTTTTAGATTCTCAATCAAACATCTGTTCTTCTCAGCTACACTAACTTCTCACCCGTCATAATCATAATTTCCCTATAAAAGGTTCCAACAGACTGTCGGGATGTTTGGGCCTAGATAAATTCACATAATGACCGCTTTATGTATTTCATGCTATCTGCTCAGCTACATTTTTTAATTAGTTCTTTTAAATGCTACAGATTCTAAATGATCAGTAACACGAGCACCTGTCCTGAGGGTTTCACTTTAAACCTGCAAAGTAAGTGAGAGTGGAGGAAGAAAGTTCAAGAAACAAGTTGTTCCAAAAAAGTAGGGCGGACGGACTATTGCTACATAAGGTTAGATTTAAAGCCTGAATGAGCTGCAGCGATGAATTATACAGGAGAAGGTTTACTTTAAAAATGCCCCCGCTCAGCCAGAGACGACACACGAACAACACGGCTGCTAGAGCTCGTATCAACTGTTATAAATACAACGGTGTGGATGTATTTAGTTTGGCATCACTCTAACACGGCTTCACATGTAACTGATGCAAATGCAACATACTGCACATGCTACTGGACGTCGTCTGGCACGTTAACGTCACCACCTCTGTCTTCTCTCTGCTGTCTTCTCTCAGGTTTAGTTTCTTCTCACGTGACAAACAGAGGATGTCACAGCGGAGCGCGCAGTTTGACGGCGGCCTCGGATCGTGGGCGGGGAAAGACGACGTGTACACAGAACAAGCTCAAGAGGCGTTACAGCACATGTAGTCAGACAAACTCCCAAAACTCTTAACACTTCATGTCCATCACTTAGAGGCCAGCTTGTGAAGCATCAACCAAATCACCCAGCGACTTATACTGCAACTGAAATGTCATGTGCTTGGAGTGAGAAGACTGAGAGAGAACGAAGGGTGAATGAGGCTCCAGGTTAGATGAAGAAATTCCCCCTGAAACGGTTTATTTAAACATACGAGAATTATGTGTTAGTGATGGCACATACAGGCTGTACTGTAGTGAGTATTTTACTTCGTTTGTGGACGGGGTGAACTCAAGTTGTAGGATGGAAAGTGGAAAGTTGCGGGTAAAGATTTATACGCAGGAGACGGACACAGACGTCCAGATATTATCAAGTAAAATTAGAATGAAGTTGAGTTTTAAAGCAGTTTAATGAAGGATAAAGGTTTTATATTATAATCCTCACGTATGGGGGAATGTAGTGTTACACTTCTGCCCCATTAATTTATTTGAAATGTCCTTGTTCTTATGGGCAGCTACTAGGTCCATCACCAGCATTTTGCCAGTGTTGTCAAACTATGCAGCTCTGCAAACCCAAAGAGCACGAACCCTGTTTATAACATTATTTAATAAAATACACTGTAGGTTTACTGCCTGCAGTTAGTATGGAAAGAAGAAACAATACATACAAGGTTAGGAATGATAAAAATACTCAAACATTAACATCCTTAATTTTGGCCTACTAAAATAAACTTATGACTTTTTGACTAAGTCGTCAAACATATAGCTTCTTATCGTGTTGACCTAGTATCTACTAATTTAAGTTAAAGTTTTGTTAATATCTCATTATTTTGACTGAATAATCAATTCTCAACGTACTAAGTCATCACAGTTTTGACTCATCTCCATATTTTGACTTATTTCACATTAAAACAATTATTAAGTCACAATTTTGACTTAAGCAGCTTTAGTTTTATTTAGTAAGTCATAATATTGACTTAATAACTCATAGTTCTGACTAAATAAGTGGGGATTCAGTGATATTTAGTCAGAATATATGTGTGGTTTAAAATGAATAAGGAAATAGAGTTAAATACAGTTTACATTGGTATGTGCATGATTTAAAAATATACTGTGGCTTCAGGAAGTATTGAATCCCCTTCATTTTTAAATTAATTTTAAATTGATAAATGTCATATTATTGGGTTATTGAGTATAGATTTGTTGAAAAATTCAAAAGTGTCTGCAATCTTCAACAAGGTGTACTGCAGTGTAGCATAAGTTATTGAAATAAGAAACTAACAATATATAGTTTGAATTTCGTATATATATACGTATATACATATATATATACACGCAGTGATATATGTATATATATGTGTATATATATATGTGTGTGTGTATATATATATATATGTGTGTGTATATATATATATATGTGTGTGTGTGTGTGTGTGTATATATATATATATATATATATATAGTGTGTGTGTGTGTGTATATATATATATATATATATATATATGTATGCATATATACATGTATGCATACATATATATATATATATATGTATGCATATATATATATATATATATGTATATGTATATATATATATATATATATATATTTCTGATTATATTAGCTAAGTCAAAAACTATGATGACTATGATGACTACAGATGAATCTGTAGAAACGTCCCATAATTTAGATAGTTTTTTTCCTCATGCATTGTTTCTTTGTTTCCCAGCAGAGATTAAGTTACATAACAAAGTGAACACTTCTTTTTTTAACACTAATGTTTAGGTACAAAATCCCCCTCCCTTAAAGTCAGATTTTACTTCTAGCAGGGTTAAAGTTGTTACCGCACGGAACACAAACCTACAGTTTCATTATGACAACTTGTGTATCACCAGCTGAACCAAAGCAGGTTATGATAAGAATAATAATGACATGAAAAAACAGCTTGATTTTATGATCAAACGTATATTTGAATCAAGAAGAAGCAGTACACCTGTGCAGATAGTTCCACACCTTTAGGACACTAAAAATAGTCCTTAACAAATGCACCAGTTCCTCCAGTTTGAATAATGTTTGGTAAAAACTACAAGAAACTACAATATATTGTCTTAAGTATTGCTGGATGCACTGAGAATGATAGAAGGTTCCGTCTTAATGGTATTTGTTGACAAAAAGGAAAATATAGAACATCATCAGCCTTTCAGCAATGTTTCAAGTGTGTTCCTGTAGATGCCACTAATTAATAATTTACCTGGAGCAACTATAGGGTTTTTTTAGGATGACGAAGAAACCTGCTTTAATCAAATTTCAGTACCCTATTCTACATGCTAATAGTTAGCAGATGTACAAGGTAGAAAACACAGAAATATTCAGTAGTTTTCATGTTGACTTGTGCTTTTGTGCATCATTTACAGGGTGGGGGGATGGGGGGTGAGAGGCTCTAGTATTAAAATTAAATTTCAATTTTGTGTTGTGAAGTTGCACAGCAGAAGGAAAAAAACCTATATATATATATATATTATATTTAAAGGAGGCTGCAAAGACGTGTTTCTAATATGCTGAAGGTTAAGACAGCTGTGATTTACATGTGTGTTTTTTTTTTTTTATGCTCATTACTGGTTCCCAGTTCTGCGTTTACAGCTTACATCCGATATCAGAGAGGATCATGCTCTGGAAGTTAAAGGGATCTGGACAATTTAAACATTTAAAAGGAAGTGTCCCAAAAGCTCAGCTCATTGGTTAACTCACCAGCTCTCACATCATTTCCCTATTAAACTTTAAATGATATGGATCAGTGCTCTATTAAATAAACTTTTATTCAAATGTCTTCTCAATAATAAAATGTCTGTAATGTTTGAAATGTCTGTTTCTTCCAATGCAAACACTAAAAAAGCAGGTATAGTTATTAGCAAGTAAACATCTGATCATCCATTACTACATAAACATTTGACAGATTTAGTGGAGGTTTCAGGTTGGATAAATGACGGCCCTTATTTTTCTAAAAATATATGTATGAATATGTATGCTAAAAATAAATGGAAGTGTAAGTACCCGAATAACCAGGTTAAAATAATGTAACTTTTAGCTTAATAGATGAACCTGTAAAAAAATGACAGACTGAAATAGAGACACTGTGGAAATGTTTTTAGCAAATTAATTAGATTTATTAAAAGAACAAATAAGATGCTCACTCCTGTTTCTTGCATATTACATCTTTATTCTTCTTTGCCTAAACCCCAGCATTAAGATTTATTCAACGCTACAACAGCAAAGGTCTATGATGTCCTAAAATGTCCAACAGGTCAGTTTTACACCTCAGGTATTATTGCTTTAGCTTTACAAAAAAAATGGAATAAACAGAAGATTAATGTATTTGTGTAAGAAAGGAAATATCATAAATAAAAATATCACAAAATGCTACTGGAGGAAGGTCAAAGTCTATCTTCACATGTTACACACAGTATATTCCTGCTATTTACATTCTTACATACACATATGACTGGGCCAGCTGTATAAACACCAATTATTATTTCTCTGTGGTATTAATTCAATAATCTACTAAATACTCTGGTAACTTTTAATGATTTTTGAACACTACAGTAGAAGATCTTCTCCACACAGCTGTGGAACTTTCTCAGGAAGATGGATAATATCTGACAAAACACTCAGGGACCTAGTTGGCAGAATTGTCAAACAAAGCTGCTTCAATTGAGTAAAAAATGAAATTTGTGGACTTAAAGAAATAGTTTGACACTTTGGGGAATGTGCTCATCTGATTTTGTCACATTTTCAACTTGTAAACATCAAGTTTAATTACAAAAGTCAAATATCCAGCTTGATCCAGCCATCAAACAGGGATATTAAAGGTGATAAATACACGTGTAACACTCACACGTCCAACTGTGCATTCAAACAGTCCTTACTACAGTTCATTCAAGTTACATTATCAGAGTTTATAGTGTTTTAGCAAACGAACTGCCCGATCGGTAGCAGGTTTGTGTTTAGTTTGTTCACCTGGACTCTGCGGCAAAGAGCAAGAAGAAAACTGAAACTTGCTCGCACAGGTCATAGGCACAGGAAAAGTTCCCGTCATTATGCTGCATTCAAGTCATGTTGTTTATCCATTATTACAAGCAGCCGAGTGGGATTAAACCTTCAATCAACCTCCCACTTATAATTTCAGATTCCAAAAGCATCAAACCCAGTCAATCAATTATTATTATTAAGCTAGGCTAACGGACAACCACCATCCTCGACTACTGCGTAAACAATTGTAAAGTTGTGTCTATTTTCATCATCCTTCCCTCAAACATGACATAATATGAGAAGGTCGATACCTCTTATGTTGGCAGCTACAGCTAGGTGGTTGTACCAAGAGAACAAGCACCCAGATTGTCAAACTATGCCTTCAAGACATTCATTCTAACAACACACCTATAAGATGAGCTTTATAAGAAAATGTACATAGTACGAGGAATAATCCAGAAGAGAAAGTGTTGAACTTAAAAACAAATGAAAATGTGTTTGATGAGATACATGTAAACAGGTAAGATATTTCTAAAATTACAGTGACTGAAAGACAGAGGGAGTGTGGTGATATTTCATATTATTCCCAACACTGAACATGTTCTAACAAACTAAGTGTGTGTATCAAAGCCTGATATCTGATTCCTCTGTGCCGCAGAGCTCGTTTGTGTCTATAAACTATTACAAACACAAAAGTAAGGCACAGTGTTTTAGTGGGTGACATGCTCTTATTATATTATGAATAAATCCCACATAGACGATCCTGCAGCTCCAAATGTGGATTAATACACTGCTGAAAATAGTCACCAATATAAGCACAGATTTCTTGTTTGTTTGCTAAAATCCACAATGTCAAGCTGGTTTTGGAAATGATGTGGATTTTGGTCTGTTCATGGGATTTTATGTTCAGAGGAAAAATACATAACGCCACCACCAATAAAATCCTAAATAAAAAGCTTTTTGTGTTTTTGCCACTAACCAACGCAGTAAAAGTTATTTCAGTTTGGAGAACATCTGCAAAGAAATTCCATTTGAGAAAATAACCAAGACTTCTGAAAAGTGAAGGATTGTATTTCTAACGATGTACACCAATGGGCCCCAAGCAAAAATAATACCCAGTAGTGATTACTCAAGCTACAATACTGTAAGATTAAGACAATAAGATTCGGTATTATTAGAATTTAAATAGTCAAAAAAATATTGGATTATGTACAGAATTATATTTTTATAATCAATTAATTGTTTTAATTATTTTTCCAAGCAAATACAATAAACATCTTCTAGTTTACCCTCTCAAATAAGAGGAATTTCTGATCCAGTTTTTTTTTCTTTTAATCATTGCAAACTAAACATTTTCGAGTTGTTTGGACAAAATAAGAAACCTGAGGAAGTCACTGATGGACATTTATTCACTCCCAATCAATTAATTAATCGAAAGAATAAATGGCCAGCTAAGCAACAATGAACATACATCCCAGTGTATTAGAAATAAGACATGGAGTGCCAGTGTGTGATTTATGTCATTTGTGAAAGAAAACTAAGTATTGAAGTGTAGAATTCGAACATAAACCCACAAGTTTACAACAAAAGATAATTTCTCAACAGTAAATCAAACAGTAATTAAGGTATCTGAAAAGAAAAACAGTAGAAATCATCTTTAAGCCTGTGATCCGACCTTCTGGCTACGATTCATAAAAAAAAACAACAACAAAAGTTTGAAAACCTTCAAAAATCGAAAGTAAAACAATGACCAGTTGGTGGTTCAGCTGTTAAATATTTTTACACGGAAAATCTGGCTGTGAACAACGTGACAGCTTTGTGAGATGTGTAGAGAATCTGCAGTAACCTACAATATACAGTAAGGAGTGTAATAGTTCACCAAGCCCACAGCTGCACATGTGCATTAGCACAATCTCTGTGACAAAACACCTAATGTGGTTTTTCAGTAGAAGCTTTAATCTGTTTTCTTTTAATATTTTGAGAAACACACTTTCTCCTTCTTGCTGACAGTAACGAGCCGTTCACACATACAGATACACACGTCTGCCTGTTCATGGTCAATGGAGAACCAGCTCTGCCGCTGCCACGGAGGACTTCGTATCTGTATGTGTGAATGGACCTTCAAGAAGAGAAGATGATACCACCCTCAAGACTGCATACTAAACATGAAGCTGCAGCCCGGAGACTGTTCGCTTAGCTTAGCATACAGACGGGAAACAAGCAGCATGTCTCTGTCCAAAAGTAACAAGACTCACCCACCATCCGGAGCTGCCAGACTGTTCTTGGTTTCTTGTTTTTTTTATTTGTATAGGAGTGTAAAAATAGTTTTGGCTGGATTGTGATAATTTTGGCTACTTTTGAACCATTTTGGTTTTCCCTGATAAAAACATTTGTACAAATAAATATATTTACACAGTAACAAACATGGACTACATAATATTATAAATTGGTTGAGGTTATGGTTCTGCCCTTGAGTCCATTTATATTTGATATATATATATATATATTAACTAACAAACCTTTATATATATTTGCATTAAAAGAAATCTAACAGAATATAAAGATGACTGCTACTGTCCACATTTACAACACAATTCAAATGAATTGTGCCCTTTAAATATTAAAACAATCCTATATAAGCTAAAAACTGAAGAAAGGCATAAAACAGAGGGAAATTATTAATTTGAGAAGTGTCTTTATTCCTATAATCCTGCATCTTCATTTGTTTTTTTTAATTTTTAAGATACAAAGTCAAATAGGTTTTTGTACAGCTTGGTACTTTTCCTACTGACCCATGAAGTTGGTAGACTACTACACTCCCACTAAAGAGTGGCGCATTGTGTGAGTTACAATGGATGAAATAAAATTTCACTTAACATTATGTGTCTTAAAAAAGGGTTGTAATTTGCATCTCATAGTTCTTGCTCATCCAGAAGGGCTCTGGGGCCATAAATAGAAGTATTGCTAAGTATCTAACTACTAATAAAAAAAAAGTAGTATAAAAACGCAGAGCATTAACTACCACCCGCATGCTGTAGAAGCATTGGTCTACAGTTCATACAAAATGTACAAAAGAAATGTGCAGCAAAACAACCAGAATGTTTCATATACACATATAAATAAAAGTACAGGTGTCATCCGACAAGGCAGATGGACCTCAATCAAAATCTGACAAGTACCCGGTCGATCCCCACATTCCCGTTAATATTACTAAACCCATCCAGCTTCCTCAGTATTGGAACAAAAAGGGTTCACATTCTGTTTCTAAGGCATTTTGTACACTAGCAAATTAAACACAAGTGTTACTGTATGTTTTCCTTTTCTTTATCCAGATCCCCTTCGATCAATATTTGAGCCAGGGGTGAGCTGCAATGGAGGCTTTACTGCGGTCTCCATAGTCATAGAGCAACTCCTCGCCCTCGTCAATGTCACGAGAGGCGACGAGGATGAGGTGGGGGACACCGTTGATGTCGTGGAGTTTGGTTTGGCAGTTTCCATTTTTACTGTGATTTATCAACCTACCCATTCGATTAGACTCTTTCGTGGCGTCCACACTGTTGGCACGAAAAACAAGCGACAGTCTCATCAGTTTCTGTACCTGAAAATTATTATCTAGACTGCTCGCTACAACCGACTGCTACCACTAACCCAGCACTTCCTACTGCTGCTTCACATTTAAAGCATTCAGCTGTCCACCCACATGCTGCCTTTTACTGTGAAGCATTCACACGAAACAGTATAATTGCCACCAAGATTACTGCAATCACGGGGCACAGCTCCAGCACCAACTTTACTGTGTCGTGCTGTTGTGTGAAAACTACTCACTCATGAACCACCATGAAATCACAAAGTTTACTGAACCTCTGTATTTAGAGAAAACTAGGCGGTTGGCTTCACATTACACACACATTGTGCATTATCATGCTTCCATACGTGGGCATCTCCTGTGTACCTACAAACACACTAAGCGTGGTGAAAGGACAAAGGTGCACACTGGAGGAGTCTGAGGAGGCGTTAATACTGAAAAAGAGCTTCCACTCCATTTGGTGACGGCTCACCAACTTTTCTGATGTGAATCACACAACTGACATTTTTAAGTTGTGTCAGAAACCTCTATCAAAAAGGGTGGAAACGTGAATCTAGGCAGTGGCTATTTTCTTAGCCAAAGACACAGTTTGCCCCGATAATGACTTTAAAAATTAGCTATAAGATTTGTTGGGGTTTTCCTTGGTTACAGCATGACCAGTCTGACCTTTTTCTTGTAGTCAGTCTGTCAGTTTCACCATTAACTTGAAATATGTTTTGCAATATGTTAACAGTAGTTGTAAACTACAAAATGACAAAAACATTTCAAGCCACTGTCACAGTTGTTGGTGACTTATCATATGAAACAGCAGAGACTGCACATTACAAGTGTCACACGTGACTATGTTATCAGGGAATATTTGGCACATTTAAACTGAATTCTCATTTAAAAAAGGAGAGGGTGCACTGGTTTAACTTACCAGTATGTTTTGCAGAGGTACTGGAAGTAGTACATGTAGCAGCCGGTGGCAGGGTTTTGAGCATATTCTGCTTCCCTCTTTTTGGCGTCAGTTATCTGCAGCAGATCGCCGTGGTACTCCACCACATACTCGCCTTTCTGGAAACACCGAGTGGCAAACACTGCTCTCCCTTTTGCTTCTATATGCTGGATCTTCAAAAACATAAGTTTACTTTAGCAACATACTGCTAGAAAAGCATAGCTTGCATTAAAGTTAATGTACATATATGTAACATCAGAACACAAGAAGCATAACATAAACCCTTTGAATATCCCATTTAGAAACCTATATTGTCATGTATATGTTTAAATACTCTACCTGAGGTAAAGCTAATGAGGACCAGGATAGTACAGACTGACTCAGATATAAGAGGCAGAAGCAGAAAACTCAACATACCTCCATCCCTTCCTCTATCCCGTTTGTGATGAGATCGTCGATGAGCTTCTTCTGTTCATACTGGTAACAAAATACAACATGAGATGGTTTTACTGAAAAGTATCAGACTGGACACCAGTAAAAAAAAAAGAAGCTTAAGGTAATAAATTCTTCATCATATTTGATGGGATGGCTTCCTGAATATATTACCAAAGAAGTGAGAAGTGATTGTACTCCCTGAATAGTGCATTGTTTCAGTAAAGTGATTAAATCATTGCTTTGACCTCAATAGAACAAAAAAGCTATGCAAAGAGCTGATTCTTATTCACTATACTTCTAAAATGGCCTTTGCTGGTAATTCTTCATAAGTAAATCGATTACTGTGATATTTAAAGCAGACTGTTGTCTTTAGCTAGTATCAGAAGCATCTTCAATCCTTTAATCATTCAGACTATTTAAATGGAGGAAAATTTATTAAAACCTGGAATCTTAATTAAGTTCTTACCTTTAGTTCTGTTTTACTTTTTCTGGAGCTTCGTCTAATTGGATAGTAGTCAGTGACTTTTCGGTTTTGGGAGTTTTTCACAGCTGTGCTGTGGTGGAAAAGAGACAAACACAATTATGTCATTTGATGTGGTTTATCCTTGCTAATCATTTAACAAGAAGCAACTTGGATTGCTTTTCTATATACATAGCAGACCTCTACGCATGCAAGTACAAAATCACTACATACACACACACTGCAAAATCTCATCCTAAATCGTCTGCATAAGATTTAAAAGCTATTACATCACTGCTTTTAAATCTGTTTGGCCGATTAATGTACAAATGTGTACAGCAACACACACCAAAACCATGTACTCTGTAATGCTCTGGAGTCATCGTGCATCACAAATGTACTGTTTTGTGAGCACATAATAATTTACCAATAATGAGGATGTGTGTACCATCTTTGTGCAGGCTGTTTCTTTCCTATGGCCTTGGGCCTGAATTCCCTCCTCCTCCGGCGGCTGGGAGCACTTTTGTTGTTGATGTTGGGGTGGAGACTGTGAGACAGGCGGTTACTGAGAGGCAGGGAGGGTTCAGTAGGAGAGCGAAGGGAAGTCTGAGAGGAGTAGAGCTGCGTAGGTGTTTGCTGTTCATCTGACCAGCAGGGTGGACACGGGCTCTTTGAGTCTTTTGCTGAAGTTCTGATGGAGTTGGGTCTCCAGTCTGAAATGAGAAAAGTGTCACTGTTCTCGCTTCCTCCTCTTAACTAATGTTTGTTCTCCTGTGAAGTGTTCATAGACTAAAAACTCCTAAAACTATATTCTCGGCTGGAGATCAGCTGAAGCAAAGATTCTTACCCTCTCCCTGCCTTGGAAGGTCATTTTGCTGGGAGCTTATTGGAGAGCACCTTTCATCTGGTGTCAGCTTGATTGTCTTTTTATCATGTATTGGTGATGTGGAGTTCGGATGAGTGACCAAACGGCAACTGTGTACAGTATCCTGTAAATACACAGAGAGAAACGTATTTGGTTTAGGTTTTACATTAGGTTAGAGAGGCAGAAGAACGTTTTGGGAAATATTCACCTTCTTGCAAACTGTATTATGGCAGAAGTGCAAGTACTTGCCTTTAAAAAGTACTCCAATACAAACAAATTCTGTATTCGAGTTGAATTACTAAATACTTAAATATACTAAATACTAAATGTACTTTAAAAGTACAAGTGATCCACTCAGAAAGTGAATTCTCTGGACATCAGTCCAACTGAGAGACTTGTCAAGTTTAATTCATGTACAGATTGAAGGAGAGAAACTCCTCAGAAAAAAAAATACTGGACCATTCACTTATTACAGAAATAGCAAGATGGAAAATATGGCAAAGACAAATTCCTTATAATTAATACAAGTATAAAGTCTAAGATCTGTTACCTAAAGACTTTATGTGGAACAAAACAAAAACACAAGTGGATCTGATTTTTCTCCTCTTAATATCCTACAAGATGGGTAATCAATAATAACACGTCATAACGTATTGGTAATTTTTATTGAAACTGTGCCCTTACAGTAAATAGTAAGAAAAACAAATACAATTAGCGGAGTATAAAGTGCAATATCTCCCCACTGAATCTTCGTGGAGTTAAAAAAACTTCAGCGTAGTTTCCACAGGGCGGTGTGGGTGGGGCACCGAGGAGGGGACCATGCGGGCTCCACACCCACATCAACTCTCCAGTCCCTTTAAACCCACAGGCCTCTGTGCTCTTTAAACGCCGTTCAAGTCCACGTAAACTACACTACACGCAAACAGCATCATTTTAACTATAAACCCTCTTAAAAAAAGACAAATTCACGTGTTTGTTTTCGACGTTTGATATAAGAATTTGCTGCTGTTTCCTCAGCAGTAGCGGTCATTATCGTAACTAGCTAATGTTAGCAAAACACTCAACAAAACGGCTCGTTTGCAGCTACTGTAACTACACAAACTTACACATAAATATGTCGGCTGTAATGTTATTTCCCTTCGCATACGCTTACACACGTGTACGTTACTGGTTTCATTATGAAATAAAGTAATAATCCAGTTCAGCTAGCTTTCGTTTGCGGTCCTTGACCTATGTTTGGCACGGTGGTTGTGATGCCCTGACAAGCAAACTTACCCCGCTCATGTCCGACTTGTTATCGTGGCTCCTCATTCAACTCCAGCGTCTCGGTACGAGGACAAAAAAAGAAATTATTTTTTCTTTTCTTTTTGCCGGTTCAAATATTCACCTTGCCGGACTCCTACGGTAGCGCCCTCCCTACAAATTGCCCCCGTCCTCGGTGTCCGTTTGCCCGTCTGTTATGCCAGCAACTCAGCCGATGCAGCCTCCACAGCTCCCCTCCGCCATTTTTCTACGCGAATGGAGAAGACGAGATGGGAGCAATGACGCCCTCTGCGGGGCTACAGTGGTGAGGTTAGCTTTCAAAAACGGCTTAACGAATGTAGCTATATATTTTTTATATAATAAAATTGGTTAACAAATCTTAAAAAACTTTTAGCAAAGAAACTTGGGAATTACCTGATTTGATTATAAGAAACAACGAAAAAAACTAACAAACAGCTTACGGAAGTGACGCAATTACGTATGGTGACGCAAATTTGACCGCTTTCCATTGGCTGGCAGACTTGATACGTTTCTCAACGCAGATTACGTCAAATTCAGACAAACAAAATAAATAAACGAGCAATATTATAATGACAATAAAATAAAACAAGTTCAATTACATTTCTAATATATCTAATATATCCCCTAAAGCCTGACTTGGAAAGATTAAAGCAAAACTCATTAATTATTTGTGTGATTTTTTTTAAGGGTAAACAAATAATGAATTGTCATCTATGCGTTTATTCTGTCATATATATAT
>JAUYWH010000004.1:1327444-1345214 GCA_034779795.1 Ctenopoma multispine
ATATGCTTTTGAGGAGTCTGCTCCAGAAAAAAATGCAGATGCAAATACAAAACAATAATTAAAATACCACCACAAAACATTTGATAAATATATGGAAGCAATGCTTTATTAAAAATAACTTCAATTATACACAAGAGATATCTGAGGAGCTATTTCACTGCATGTGAAAGGCGATTAGTCCATTCATTAGAGTCCAGAGGGAGAGATAAGTGTATGAATTCCATCTGATGCTGCTGAGGAGTTTCTTCTGCTGAGTCAGATCAGAACGTCACCACCTTTATCTTTTTGGGTTTGGCTTTTTTCACTGGAACATGCACTTCCTCGTGGTCTGCACTCATGTTGTTGGACAACCAGCCAATTGTCATAGAGTTAGCTAGAAAGAGAGTGGGGAGGGAAATATTACAGCCAAGACACACAGTAGAGGAAGATGTGTTCAGATTAGAAATCTTTACAGATTCACTTGTTCTCCACATCCTTATCCGGTTGGGACTAGTTTTGAAGTTGTGGTTCTCAGGTCTGTGTGTTAATATGTCCACTACCTGAGTGGCTCCAGGTAGAACGGACCGAAACATAGCATCAAGTATGTATTGAGACGAAAGAATGTTAACTTTGAAGGAACGGAGGTGAAGGAAGTAAAGCGAATATTATTTTTTCAGCCACCCCCGAGACTTATGCTGATCTTTAGATATTTACTCACAGATACGAAACTGGTTTGATTGTTCCCAGTGAGATTTACCAACTGCAAAAACATGTTATAAATCCCTCTCTGGACCAATTGACAGTACCTGCTCATGAAGAGGTGCATTTGACCACTAGCATAATCCTGTTCCTGTCCCTAAAATCGCCATAATTAGGTTCAATCATTTCTTTTGATAACAGCAGAGGTGTGTCCTCTCACTATAAAACAGAGTGCAGTAGTTGGATGGAGATGGAACAGGGACTCACTTGCAGCCTGGTGCTCTGGACAGTCCTTCTGAAAATGTTCCACTGAACCACAAACACGACAGCAACCTCCTGCATGCACAGAAATGATCAGTCACACTGATTTGAAGTTATTTAATGTACAAAAACATGTTTAGTATTATGTGTTTCTACCTTGTGCATAAAGCCCTTTAGGATTATCTGGGCAAGACCGCGACAAGTGTCCAGTCTGTCCACAGATAAAGCACTTTGCAAATGGGTAATCACCTGGGAGAAACGTTTTGACATCATTAAGGAAAATATTAATCTACAACAAATGTATGTAGCTGTCAGTCTCCATGTTATTCTCACCCAGAGCAGGGTCCACTTTCGCTTTACATTTATGGATTTCATGTTCAGTAGAGCCACAGCGGTAGCAGATGCCTCGACCCATCTCCTCGTCTCTGTCTGCCTCCGGACAGTCTGCCAAACCGTGACCAGGCTTCCTGCAGTTAAAACACAGCTGAGGAGAGAGAAGCACAAAGAAAACAGCATGAAACAGTCTGTACTATTAATCACATTTGAATTCTTGAGCACTTAGAGCTTCACTAATCAGTATCTTCCTATTAACCATCAAGGGACCATCGAGAGTGTTCTCTGCTGCTACATCACTGTCTGGTATGGAACCTCAGGGCTCCTCGCCCGGCCAACTCTACGACCCCTCACATGCACTGTTCCCCCTCCTTCCATCTGGCAGACGGTTACGTAGCATCAGAACTGTAACTGCCAGGCACTGCAAGAGCTTCTTTCCCCAAGCAGTCAGAGCCCTCAACTCACTGCCAACAAACGACTGTTAAACGCAACACTACAAACTAAAATTATTATTAATTAACTTTATTATATATATATGTAGTATAAATTAGACAAATTATAGTGCTTTGTATTTTACTAAAACTTAGACTACTATTTAATGTTGCATATTTTGATATTTTTCCTTTTTTTTTTTACATTCAAATACACCACGTGGGGCCTGTGTGGAACGTTGTATACTATGTATATTGCTGTATTGACAATAAACCTCTCTTAAATCTTGACAGCATGATTATTGTTTGGGTTTTACAGTCAGCAGTACGAGATTATGTGAAATGTCTGGTTTAAGATTATTTACCATTTTGTTCTTTTTGTCCTTCTGCCTCTTTATCCTTCTGTCCTCTCTCCTTTTGTCTTTCCTCAGGGCGATCTCAACCTCCTCCCTGATCTCCTTTTCTCCTTCTCTCTCTCCTTTAGCCCCTTTGGGCAGCGACTGTCCGGTCTGCTGGAGATACTGCAGGAAGCCGTTCACGTCTTCATTGTCGTAGTCTTTCTTCTTTCGATTGGGTTTTTTCACAGAAGAACCACTGGGCTGAGTCCTTCTCAGTTGGTCTCTCTGAGGTCCACCACCAGACCTGCCTGGATTACCACCTCCTCCTCCTCCTCCTGCTCTCAGCTGACTCCATGGAGTGGCATCTGCTGGTTTATGTTTATGAACATTGTTGGCTCTCGCCCACCTCGTCATAACTGCACTCTGGCTGAGGCCACAGAAAAAGTGCATTGGTGGAATAATTTTAAACAGTAGAAATGAACTGGTAAGAGACTCACATTGAACTTTACTGGTGGAGGAAACACATTTAATCAATGAATAATGATGATGATAACAATAATGGGTTTGTCTCATGTTACTAACCCATTACAGCCAACACATTTGTACACACCCACAAAAAGCACCATTTAACACCAACTTATACAAAGAAATTGCTATTAAACTGCTATTATCCTGAATTTTAGGAAAGGCTCCTTGAATAATGTTCGTATGTCTCCTGCACAAGCTTTTATACAGTGAATTTAAGTAAAACTGAATATACAGGGTAAAACTGATTTTGTATCCTGCCTGTGTCTAGTATATGTGATATGGTATATTATACATTAACATTATTTTTTACTCTACAAATACATAAAGCACTCCAGTCTTATATGATTCGAGCTGCAATAAACTTAACTTTAAAAGTCTGCTAGCATGTAACGTAGCATGAAGCTAATAACACATAACTTTACCTTAGTTTTGAGCTAAAACAACATGACGACACAGAATATACAAACAATATAATAAAAATTATATTTTGACTACAGAATATATGTCTAAAGGAATATCGATAAAAGCTAAAAAAAAACAACGATACCCGTAAAGATTTTCAGCCCATGTGTTTTTGTATCTCTGCCGGAAGTGCTCGTTCTTCTTCTTCGTTTTTATTCACTGATCGTAAACAACCGGAAAACTCGCACCGCCACCTACTGCGCATGTGCATTAACGACACCTCATGTGGACTGCAGCCGAGACTAAAAACATAAAAAAACACCACAAAAAACATGAGTTTTGTAGTAAAGTTATCATCAATTATCAAGCTAGAAATCTTATTTTTACGTTTATATCAATAAAGCTGGACTAAATAACAGAAAAAAATCTGACAGAATGGACTTAATAAATTAAATAACTTTTTTTGTTTTGTGCCTCTATATAGCTGCTGTGCGTCTCTTGTCATTTATGTCTGTTTGTAGTTGTTTTATACACATTTTGAAAACCAGGTAGGGAACCAAAGAGGAAGAAGCTCACACAGCTCCACCTGCTGCCACCAGAGGACACAATAAGACCGGCAGATATCACACCTGAGTGGATGCTGACCTATTTATATTAATAAAGCTAAAAACATTCAGACAGTGGCATCTGAGATTCGTTGTCACTGGAAGGTTTCAAATGATATCAGGCAAAAACAAGTATGTAAATTACTACTGCAGTTCTTAAATGTGAGAGCAAGTCCAACTATTCTGTTTGAAACTGAATCAGCACAAGGGAAAGTCTATGTAGCATTGGCTGTGATAATCAACTCAGTAATTACAAATACTGTGGAACCAATTTGTGGAAGACAAGATGGAAACTTTAATGTAAGTACTGAAATCTGTTGGTAAATGTGCTTGTTTCTCAGGAAAATCACAGTAACTGGGTGAAATAATACTGAACTAGTTTGTATGAAGGGAAGGGAATGAACACGTTATTATGTTAATTATATATGAAACACCTACACATCTCCATTTGCAGGCTTCAGATCTTACTATATATGCCCCCTAGATAATTAATCATACACATACAGGTGCAGAACGTAAGATAATTGATCTTCTACTGACTGATATGGACATTCTGCTTGTTTTGTGACTTGGTCTAAATGTGCTGGTGTCATATGCTGAACATCTGTGTGACTAGAAAATACGCTGCTCTGGGTGGAGACTGGGGAACCAGAGGAGTCTGCGTGTACTGTACAAAATAGGGAAAGACAAGAGGAAGAGCAGACATTAAAAACATTTCTTAATGATGAAAAAAAAGCTTTAAAGATTAAGCAGTGTCTAAGCTGCACATCTGTAGGCGTCATCCAGCATCTGAACTTACTTCTGGAAATTTGGAGTTTGTGCCTGCTTTCAGGAGATAAACTGACCCTATGTGTTAACTGTTCATCCTACATGCTTCATTCCTATCAGAGAGAGAAATAACACCTTTATTCATGACCAGAAAGTGAAGCAAAATGACAAAACAGGATGCAGAGATGATGCTGATGGGAATATTTTCTTATATAAATCAAAGTATTAAACAACTTTAAACACAAAAAGACAATAAGTATTCACAAATCAGCCAGAAACAGACATGGAAATCAAATACAAGTAAATGTACTTAGTAACTGAAGAAACCTGTGAAGATCACTTTCATTTCAGCGTGAAACGAGCAGATGTAACGACATCAGATGTACATCATGAAGCGAATGATGACCGACTGTCACAATAATCACTACATTCCCACACAGCAGATACCAAAACATTAATCTTGTGTGTCTCCTCCATGTTTCCACCCACAGACCAGCCCCTGCAGCCCTGCATACATTTCCATTATATTACATATTCAGTCTAATACTGGCACCGTTTCCTGTTGTTAAAATTGTGGTTTTACATCAAAACCAAAGGAAAAGAACGAGAAACAGGCTCTAATAGTATTTTAATTACAGAAGCCATTGTGTGAAGAATGATTAAAGAAAATCATTTGGTCAAACGCACTTTAATTACAAATACAAACATGGACGTGATGAAGACGTGTGTGTCTGGGTTATGGAGATTTCTCCATTAGGATGTGAGATATTTGCTCTGAAAGAGATTTAAGCGATGATTATTGTGTTGCAGTAATAGATGATGTGTGTGGTGCCGTCGTTAGACAGAGAAACAAAACAACTACAGGGCAGCAACTGTTTTCATGGATGATTACTCTGATTATTAATATATTAATATTAAGATAAGATAAGATAAGATAAGATAAGATAAGATAAGATAAGATAGGACTTTATTGATCCCACAGCGGGGAAATTTGTGTGTTACCACAGCTCAGGATATAAAGCACATTTTACATTATATTAATGTAAAAAGTGAGAAAAAAGATAGCTGTGTTGGACTTTAAAACCCTTTACACATTTATACCATGCAGGATAGTGAACAGTGCTCTACTCTACTAAACTATGAATTATTCAGTCAGAATTAAATTAATGTACCTGTCTGTGCTTCTCACTGTTTAAGTTAAGACAGGTGAATGTTAAAGTAGCCAGGTGACAAAAGATCGTAAAATAACGTGTGACATGGTGACATAACATGCCGACCGCTGTTAATTAACATTAAACAGGAAGTAAAGGTGATGCTGGTGGAAACACGAAATAGACCAGAAAGTGAAGCACAATAACAAAAAGTGCAAAAAGTACAAAACAGACACAAAATAAACACAAACTGAAGCACTGTTACAAAAAAGTGAAGTAAATTTACTAAAAACTGATAAAAAATGACAAAAACAGTCATAAAATGTATGAATTAAATTTTGATTTAGGAATCAAATGATAAAAAAAAAAGCAGCTGAACTCAGGGCTTTGTTCAACAGTGACAGTAAGAGTAACTTCCACACGCACAGTGTGAAGGGGGAAAAGCTTCAGTTTGTTAGGGAGCATAAAGATTGGACTCTGGAGCAACAGAAGAAGGTCACGTGGTCTGATGAGTCCAAATTGACCCTGTTCCAGAGTGATGGGAGCATCAGGGTAAGAAGAGAGGCGCATGAAGTGATGCACACATCATGCCTAGTGCCTGCTGTACAAGCCTGTGGGGGCAGTGCTATGATCTGGGGTTGCTGCAGCTGGTCAGGTCTAGGAGTCCAAAGACAGGTCAGCTGACTACATGAATACACTGAATGAGCATTTCTTTTCCCCTGGTGGCACGGGCATATTCTCAGATAACAATGCCCGGATTCATCTGGCTCATCTGAACCAGAGTGGTTCAGGGAGCATCAGACATCACTTTCACACATGGATTTGCCACCACAGAGTCCAGACCTCAATCCCCATAGAGAATCTTGGGGATGTGCTAGCGAAGAAGGTCCGACTCTCCCATCATCTCTCTCTGCTAGATCCTGGCGAACAATTAATACAACTCTGGGTGGAAATAAAACGAAGTGATGCCACAGCGAATGCGCGCCGCAATCAAAGCTGAAGGATGTCCAGCGAAATATGAGTGTGTGTGACTCTTTTTTTGGACAGGCGGTGTATATATTATGTTATTAAAAGTAATATCAGTTTCGTGTTCATCATATGTGATGCTGATAGTTTCGTATTTCCCCTTTAATCTGATTGTCAGAGTGGAAATGAAGCGCACAGCCCCTGCGCGTAAAACCGCATCCTCGGTTATCCGGTAACATCAGTTCCTCCTCATCTCCCTCTGCGAGCAGACGGTCTCAAAAAGCAAACTGGTGGTATAAAGCAGACCCCGAGACGCGGATGTTTTAGCTCAGACTATGTGACTTTTTATTACTGGCTTCTACAAACCCGTGAGTTGGTTTGTGCACTTTTTGAGGAAAGTTAAACGTCGATTTCTTTTCCGCACAGATCTGACTGGACCGATGAGTTTACGTTTGTCCTCCAGTCTGTGGAGATCTCCTCATCCGACGCGGACGCTCTTCCTCCATTTACTGGACAGTTTCTGATACACTTCACACAGTCGTGAAAGAAATCAAACTTTTAAAGTGCTTGGCATGGAATGACGCGCGGATACTGCTGAGGTGGAGACCTACATGTCCCAGTAAGTATCGATCTGACATGATTTAACATTTATATGGAGGTTGCGCACTGAGAGACCGAGTAGATTTTTTATTTTCTATGGATGCTGTCAGTTTTTTGAATGCAGCCACGTTTACGTGGAAAACATCTGTATGTCTGCTGGTGAAATGAACATAACAGAGAAAACAATCAGTTCAACTTTGGATAACTGGTTTACACATTACTAGCAACGCTATGCAGCTTACACCCTTCAAGAAAACCAGTGAACTGTGTTGCACAAATAAATTATTACATGAACAAAAAGACAGAGCTGCAGAAATGAACATATATGATCTTAGTCTAATGACACTGTGCACCCTAGTCCAGCCCAAATCCTCCAGCTGCTTCTCAACAGAAACACACAACACGGATCCCAACATAGTGGCTGAAGGGTCACTAGATATGATATGTGAGAGGTCTTCAGATGGTTATAGGGTGAATCTTTTACAGGCACTGGTAGTGGCAGTGAAAAAACATTTACTCTTGAACTGCACTTAAGTACAATTTATAGGTTGAATACAACTTTATATTTTTACTCCTCTACATTTAAGAGAGGAATTGACTTTGCTGCACTGTTTTTCTGCTGATGTAGATTGTTAATACAAAATCTAATCAATAAATAAATGATGACACATTTATTACAGTCACGAGGACACACTGGTGGACTCACCTGGGCTGCACCAACACTTAATGTGTACGACGACAAAGTTCAATCTAATTGACTACTGATAACATATTGATCTTGACGAGTGTCTTACATGTGTCCCTTTTCTGTAGATCTCCCTCTTGGTGTGAAGATCACCTGACTTCACCTTGACTGTCCAGCTCCTCTGTCTGTCCGGGGAAATCCTGTTTGTTGATGGTTTGTCAAACAAACACTCTTTTTCTTTCTCTCACTCTGTAAGAGCCTCTTAAAGTTCCTCCTGGTCACCTTCACCACTATGGCAGCTGCTCCACACGTCCCCTGCCTTTCTGAGCTCGGCAGCACCTCGAGCAGGAACATCAGCTCCATCTCCGGCACCCGACCCTGCAACCAGAGCATCGCCCGGACCTCGCCCTACACCCCACAAGCCACTGTGGCCTTCGCCATCGCCATCACCTTCATGATGGTCCTGACCATTGTTGGGAACATCCTGGTTATTATTGCTGTCTTAACATCACGATCACTGAAGGGGGCTCAGAACCTTTTCCTGGTGTCACTGGCTGCAGCGGATATTTTAGTAGCCACGCTTATTATTCCCTTCTCGTTGGCTAATGAGCTGCAGGGCTACTGGGCGTTTAGCTCCATTTGGTGTGAAATATACCTGGCGCTGGATGTTCTTTTCTGTACCTCCTCTATTGTGCACCTGTGTGCAATCGCTCTGGATCGCTACCTGTCCATTTCTAGGCCCGTGTCCTACGGCACCAAACGTACTTCCTCACGCATCAAGGCGGCCATTATCATAGTCTGGCTGATCTCTGCGGTCATCTCTTTCCCTCCTCTTCTCACCCTGGATAAGAGTGAGGGAGGTGAAGAAGTGTGTGAACTGAACAACGAGCGCTGGTATATCCTCTATTCCACCATTGGCTCATTCTTCGCCCCCTGTGTGATCATGATTCTGGTATATGTGAGGATTTATCAGATTGCTAAGCAGCACACTCGCTGTCCACCTGGACACAAGCATAAAGCGGCAGTAGGAGGAAAAGCCAGTGTGGGAACCAGCAAACCTGCAGCAAAGTTATCTGATCAGTCAAAACACAACGGGGATCAGGGGTGTACAGCTGACAGCAAACAAGATAAAGTTCAGAACAAAATGCCCGTCTCTCATTCTGTCCCATCGTCACTTCAGAAGCCACCTGAGAGCACCTCGAGCCAGGACACTCAGCCTCCTCATTCAAGTACCGCTCCAGTCCAGAAATCCTCCCGCTCCTCTCCTTCAAAGCCCCAACGTCACAGCCAAATCCTCTCAGCTGTTCCCCAAAAAGAGTCCCAGAAATGTCTGGATGGCGGGGGAGAAGTGCTCCATGACAACACCTCCAGCTCTGGCTCTGAGCCGGAATTCGTTGAGGAAGGTGTTCTCAGAGAGGACGAAGAACAGGAGGCGAACAAACCTGACGGACAAACTGTCCAATTGCCCCAAAGGAAAGGCTTTAAAGTTGAGCAGCTGAACATGCCCTGCAGATACAAAGACACTATGGCCACATCGTCCGGCACCAAACTGGCACCTGAGGGGCCGCCTACAATTCAGTGGACGCCGATTTCCCGGCGTAAAGCCGTGGTGAACAGGGAGAAGAGGTTCACTTTCGTTTTGGCTGTAGTGATGGGAGTGTTTGTGATCTGCTGGTTCCCCTTCTTCTTGTCTTACTCTCTGACGGCTGTGTGCCCTGAGACTTGCAGCGTCCCAGACCCCTGGTTCAAATTCTTCTTTTGGATTGGCTACTGCAACTCCTGCCTGAACCCAGTCATATACACCATCTTCAACAAGGATTTCAGGAAGGCTTTCAAGAGGATACTGTGCAGGGACACAAAGGGTACGTTCTTCTAGACAGGACAGTGTTACTGAGTTCTGCCGCTGGACAGAAAGACTGGATCAGATCAGAATGACTTGACCTTCTGCAGGACATAAGCACCTGTACATTTCTCTTCTCCTTGTGCTTCTGTGAGCTGAGATGGAGATTTCAGAAAGAAATAGTCAAGTGGACGAATCAGTTATCTTAATGTTATTTAACAATACAGTCTAATTGCATATTCAGTGACTCTAACAAAGGATGATTAGATTATATTTTGAAACGGAAGTCACGAGGATACAGGGTCTGTGTTCAGTAAGTTAAGGGACAAACAGAACTACGACAGTGCATGTGTTTTTGTGTCTGTGTTTGTGTGTTTGCATGGGAGTAGAGGAGAGTTGCCTAAGGGTCTTACTGGAAGAGAACAAATATCACTAAGTGTCCTTAATCGGAGATAAAATGGGCACTCAAGAAACACAAGATCAGGGAAAATGTGAGCATCCTCGTCTCTGTGCCTCTGCGTCTCGGCCTTTCCCTTCTCTCTTCCTGCCTCTATCTACAGCTGTGACATGGGATGTGTACATCATGACAGATTGAGCTGTGTATTCCCTACTCTCTGTGGACACCTCTCTCTCTCTCTCGTTTATTCGTTTGATGGCCAGAGGCTTCGCTGCAGAAAACTGGAGCAAGAAAATTGAAAGTCAGCTGCAAACTCTACAAATGAATATGATACTTAAGGCATCATGAGCTGAGCTGTGCATTTCCCTCGCTTCCTTTAATCTTTCCTCCCTTTAATGGTGTTTTTTCTCCTCTAAAGATGACACAGACGTGTTTCAGGTTGCAGCTTAAGTCATGTTTTCACAGGATTTCACCAAATTAAACTCAAACCATTTTAAGACGTGATACTGCAGTGAATGCAGTACAACTGAGAAACTATTTATTATAACTATCACAAAGAGACTCAGAAAGTTTACACAGACACTTGAAATGACATGACCGCAGTGTGACTCACAAATGACCACAAAGACATGGAAAACCACTACTAAGGAAGGCAGAACCACATAAGCCCACATAAAGGCACAAAGACACACACAGCCACAACAGAGAGACTTCGAACCACCAGAACAACATCCAAAACCACCATAAATAGACAGTTAATGACTGCTAGTACATGCAACACCACCATAACCATTAGGTTATGAGCTTCCTGTGAACTGTGAAAGAAAATAACCATTAAATGTGAGATTTTTCAGATTCTGCAGCTGCTTTCTGAGCGAACTGAACTCAAACTACAAAGTGTTTTGTTAGACTTGTCTAGATCTGCCTCCTTTTCTTTGAGTTTTTGATTTATGTGCAATATTTAATGAACATGATGGACACTGAGCTGCATCCTTCTCAGTGCGTTCACTGCCAAAGCAATACAGACTGTGTTTGAACTCGCTGGCACATGGTCCCTGACGACGCGCTGAAGACACTCACCCTCCTCACTCTGGAATGATCGGATTTTGTGTGAGTGTGACTGTGTTTGTTGTTGCATGTTTTCAAAAATGCACTTTTTATCTTTTGAAAGATACGAACGGAAATATGCTATAAGCTTCTGGAACTTCAGACCCGTGTAAGATAACACTGGTGTTCAGTTTTTGTACAGTAATAGTTAAACCAGTATTATTGCTTGTTGTTTTGAAGCCCATCTAAAATTGAAATGCATGTTTTTGTCCTCCACTACAACTTACAGCCTGGTTCTGCATTCCCAAGCTTCCTAAGCCTAAGAGTTGTTCCTAGTGTCGAAAACGTTCTTAGAATTATGACAATTTGCAGAATTTCCCCTGAACGTTAAAACTAAATTATTCACAAAGCATCTTAGCATTTAAAAGAACTCCTAAGGTGAAACACTTTTAAGAGGCTTAAGAGTTCCTTGATCAGAGGACAAACTGGGGGAAGGACAGAAATATCCTCCAAACGCTGAATAACAATGAACTAAAGCACAGTGTGGATCATGTAGGGATAATGTTATAATGTTTGTGGTCGATCTCACTGCAGATGTGCTCACATCACCCACTCAGTAGCACTGTAACACCTTCCCTGGTGAAGCTGATGGGAAACGCAGCTACATCCTCAGATCATTGGAGAAAGAAGATGTCTTTTGTCAACAGGATGACGTATGATATAAAGACACTCGGTAAAACGTTACCATTACATAAAACTATATTAATACTTAAACCATGTCTTACTATAGAAGTAAGCCTATTGTTTCCACTGTCCACTGTACGCTCAGCATCCCCAAAAGCACATAAATATAATGAATATAAATATAGATGTTGTCTGGGGGCCACTAGTTGCTGCAGGAACCTCCACCATGGTGGCTAAATCAGACAGCTCCTTACATCCAAACACAACGTACTGTAACTGTATCACGTTCACAACACACTGACTGAAGAACGGGAACCTACACATTCACAGTTCCATGACTTCTTGCACTCATAGCACAAATCACTAAGTCAGGGGTGGCACACAACCCCCAAAATCTGCACCCATTCGCTTCATATAGAACCTCCAGCACACGGAGAACGGAACTTCATTGTCATTATAAATAATGATAAATCATTATTAATTTATTATCTAATTTCAAGGTTTATTCTTTTTTTTATTATTATTTATATTATAAATTCAACACACTTTAGCATGTTAGCATGCTAATAATCCCACATTCATGTTGTTGAAGATATCATTTTGAGGGGGAAAAACTTTCATGTCAGTCTCCCAGCTTGTAGTCTGACATGGCTTAAGAAAAGACAGTGAGCAGATATAACGATATGATTTTACTGGAGATATTCTCTGTCTGTGGTAAAGTAAAGAGTGGATAAGGGCTGTATGGCTGCTGTGTGTATGAGTGATGTCCTGCAGTCTGACTAAATTAAAACAGGCATTAAACACAGAGCAGCTTGAAGGTGGAGATAAATTCTGACCTTTTTGACCTTTCGATCCACAAAGTCAATAAGCCATAAAAGCTTCCTCCATTTTGAACTCTCAGCACTGTTATGACAACTTGCAAATTAGTACATCAAAACCTAAATGAGCTGTTGCTCTTATTTTGTTGAGTGATATGTTCCTGCTTCAGTACATGGTCTCCTCAACATTAGCGCTCACTATTGCCTTTATGTAGTTTTTCTTCTTTCTCTGCTTCTGTGTGGCTCCATCCTAGTGCCATGCCTTTATTTTGAAATTGCTTCATATTAAGGGTTGAATAAAGGAAATGGTGAGTCGATATAAGCACTGATAATGCTCGTCTGCTTGTTTCAGAGGAGAGTGGGTGGGACTGACTGTGAGCACATACAGAATAAAGAATAATGGAATCAGGCAATTTACCGTCACTGCTTTCTGTCACAGTGTTTTAAGACAATTATCTTTGTCTGCTTCAGTGACTTTTGACCCCAACAACACAAATACTGACATGGACACAGAAAAGATAAGAGCATATTCTCCAGCATATCAGCATAAAAACACAGTTTCTCACAAATTACCACATATCTTAAAATAAATAAATAAAACTATATTATTAAAGGTGATAATTAACCGAACAAGCACAGGATGTGTTGTTTATCACAGTTTATGTCTTGCAGTGAACACACACTGATGATTCAAAGGTAATGAAAGGTGTGATCATTTGGTGTAGTACTTACAAGAGATCTTATCGTCTGCTAATGACGATGTTCTGTCTCCAGAGGCTGGGGAGGTTGTTTTTTTTTTACTTATTTAAGCCTGTGTTTAGTTAGGATTTTAAGAGACGTGCATCCAGTCGCAGCATGAACACTGCTGAAGTCCTAACTGATGTGATTTGAGCCACACACAGACAAGAACAGTAATAACCTTTAAAGCAAGTGTCATCCCTCCATGATTTATTAATGTTTATATATCTACTTTTTTGTTTTAGTTCCCAACTTTTAGCATTAAATCTGTCAACATATTTGTCAATGTACAGTGTTTAAGAAATAAACCAATGAACCGTAGCCGTTTCTTTTTCTCATCACAACGTGGTAAGTCACAGGCAAACACCTGCTTAATCATTACAGTTTGTGGTTAATGCTGAGTACGTTATTCAGTTGGAGAAATCATTTTATTTTTAGCTTAATCAGACAGTTTGCATTAGTTATCATCTGCTTTGCACATGAAACTCATCTTGTGAACAAACAAAATTAAAATTAAAATGTGCAGGCTTCTGTGCAGTGGATAAAAGAAGATTATTCTTATCAGTGGCTCTTCTTCCATGGTTGAGTAACAGTCTATTAAAAATGTAAACATTTTAAATTCCGTTTATCTGAAGCAGGTTTTCTATTTCAGTGAAGCCTCACATGTTCCCAAAGCGTGTTTGGGTTATGGGTCAGTAGGTTACTTTAATCTTCACTGTAACTGACTCATTATGCTACAGACACAGGCCAAAAGACTATTTTAAATAGAGTAGCATCACATAGAAACTGCACACAAAGGGGATTCTGACACTAGATCTCCACTTCCACAAGTTGGCAGATTGTGTAAGATGTAAATAACAGATTGCAATGGTTTGCAAATCATTCAAACCTCTATTTGACTATTGATGCCTTGACAGATGGGCAAGATACCGATGTGTACTGATTTACCCCCATACCATGCTGGGTTCTGCTAACAAGTCCTTCTCCTCTTTAGCTCAGAGGACACAGCGTCCATGATGTCTCCAACTCCTTGCACCTTCACCAGTATCTTCCAAAGCATCTTAAGAGAAGTCGCAAGAAAAGTCTGCCAGATTCATGAGGTGTTTTTAAACACGTGTTCTGAACCTGAAGTTTTTATACTGGTGAATCCCACCGTCCTCACAAGGTGGAAACGTGTTCCAGTTGTTACTAATCAGCATAGGCAAATGCCGCACTGGTTCCCATAACAACAACAACCCAGGGGCCGAGTGCACAGGACGATGGTGAGTCAACAAACTGCAAATGGAAGGAAAACTTCAGTAGTTCTGAAGCTGAGGCACCACTGCAGGAAGTGAACAGCAAGCACGCTTCAGATTTAGTAGCATCACCAGTGGATATAAAATAATACACACACACGCACAAAGATTCATGGAATGTTGTTAGGTTCATTAAAGGCTGAAACCGAGAATAGTGCACAACTGACGTCTGCTGTTATCGTTGTTCTATTTTTAGTGAAAAGCAAGTTTTAAATCATTTGTAGATCATTGCATTCTGTTGTTATTTACACAGCGTCCCTAAATGTTGACCTGTTCCTTTAAATCCACGATTTGCATATATAACTAATCACATCTCGATACACGAACCTCTCATTGTGTGCATGGCACAGAGACGTTACTGAGCTTCAACCACGAACATGTAAAACAACTCAGACATTTAATGAGAACGTCCAAACATCATAAAGTCCATTCAGGTGTCAAATGATCTCACGCTGTGCCAGAGACATTTTAAAACACCACAATGTCATGTTCATTTCTCCATATTTGTTGGGACTGTTTCACAGCTGCGAGGCATTATGGAATTGGATTTTTAATGTCTTTTTTATGACACTGTATTAAGCCTCTGCCACGTGACACCATTTGTTTCTGTCAGTCACGATGTACAGTGATGCTCCATAAATGTGTACCCGGTTTCCTGTCATGACATGTCGGACATGTTGAAAACGTATTGTATAAAAACCGAGGCTAATAAAAGAGTGTTGGCTTTCCCATACACAAAAACGTATACATGTACTTTTACGTAATATATCTATTCTAATTACAAATTACAGTGCTGAAGCTCACCGGCAGAATAATTATATATTTGTGAAGTATTTTTACAGTCAGAAAATATTCAGAAACAAAATAATGTTGATTTTTCTTCTCTGATCTGTTTACTGAAGTATTTTCTGTGTAAAAGTGATAAACGTGAGGATTACTTTAGAAAAGTTGTGCATATACAAGCAAATATTGTAATGATGTTACAGTACATGAAAAATACTGTAAAAATATGACACAAACTGACTCGTATAGAACAAATTCTTCTTCACTGCTAACCACATCGAAATACATATTACAGAATAGATATCACTTCATAACATTATGCACAGAAATCCTACTGAATTAAAGAAACTGTTAATCGCTGTATTCCACAGTATATTGACTTTACAGTATCATTCTCCTTTTTGCTGGTGCTGCCGTTTACAGGAGTTTATCACACTGTTACCTGCTTGTTACCATCCGCCACCCTGAACGGCCAACTTCTCTACGTGACGTAGACGTCATGATCACAAAGTGCGCAGTCACATAATGTGGACCCCGCTCTGTGGGTACTCGTCTGTTTACAGACCCCTGATAATATTCGTTCCAGTGTTTTTGCTTAATTGCACTGTTTACTGTAACATCAGAGTGATACCACAAATGAATGCCATCAATTTATGTGCGTGTTAGTGACACAGACTCAGTCACTGTACATTAATCAAACGAATGATCACTAGTGAGGCAAAGAGCTGTGAATAATTCAGCCAGATTACATATTGATTCTGCTCATTTATAAGGACTGCACTGCATGTACGAGCATTATTTCAAATTGTATAATGGCAAACATTGTAAACAACCCCGCATGTGAATCCCAGAGGTGAAATGCAGCTGAACGCAGCATTTGTGCGTCGTTACAAACTCTCCTGAGTCGTGAAGAAGCTGTTTGTAATGTCATTTCTAAACTGGACCCAGAAAAGAGGCGACGCAGCCAAAGGGAAGCTTGAAAGGTTTTATTAACATGGAGTCAGAGAGACAGAGTCAGAGAGGAGGGGTAGGCTGAGGCAGAAGACAACCAACAATAGATGTATCAGGCAGGTTATCTGTCTGCAGTGATGAAGCGATTATGACAACAAACAATGGGGGGAAGGGGGGCAGGCCAGGTTAATTGAGCAGGTGATTACTGGACTGAACCACTGCAGAGGAGGAGTCAGGAGGAGTAAAAGAGAAAATGAACAGGAAGTGAATCATGAAACAGTTTTAACTATCTGACTTTTAAATCAGCCAATCAACAGCGACCATAAAAAAGAAACACCACCGTGGTCCGTTTTTTTTTTTTCTGGGTGTTTTTCTGTCCGTTGCCTGTGGTGGTCTCACAGCACAAACCGCTGCCTCGGGCAAGAGATCACGCTGTTTCCACAGCAGACAGCTCCTCAGAATAAGTGACGAGTGTCAGTGGGAGGAAGCTGAGAGGAAGCTTAATGTGGCTTAAAGTGCCAGGTGACACACACGGAGATTTCTTGACACCATTCACAGTCACGGAGCTACTGTAACATGAATAATATACAGTATGTGTTCTCAGGCTGAGGTTTCAGTAAAACGGCTTACTGTGTAAAACAGACTTAAAGACAGAGGGTACACAGACTACAGCTACAGCCCTGCACCATGTCCTTTATTAAGGGATGTATTATTCTATGGTAGTAATACAGTTTCTGCCATGATGCAAAGCAGCGACTAACGTGCGACTCTGTTTACATAAAATACCTGTTTACAGCTCGTGTACAGTATAAAGTGGTCATTAACAAACCAGTCAGTCCACACAGCTGGTCCTCGAGAGCCAATGTCCTGCTCGTTTTCCAGCCATCTCCGCACTTACAGCATCTGATTGGCTGAACACACCTGATCCAGGTGATCGGCAGTGGGTGGGGCAGGACGGTGGCCCTCGAGGACCAGGACTGAACACCCCTGAAGAGAGCAGCAGGTGCAAAATAGCAGCAATAACAATGTCCTCAGAACAAATGTAAAGTCAGAGAAGCTAAAATAATCCGTTTAAATTGTGGATTTAATAACTGAAAGCAGTGAAACTAGACTCCATCCACTTACTGAGACCTGACCACACACATACTGATTAGAAACAGTCGTCCACATTTGGTTGGTGTAGCTCTGTAGTCCACAGTTGGTAAGGTATCCGTGTGTGTGTGTGTGTGTGTGTGTGTGTGTGTTTGTGTGTTTGTGTAATAATCCAATTCGGCTAAGTTCAAATAAATAAGGATGTTATCCTGTTAGAAAGTAGCTGTTGTGCTCGGGGGTCTTCAGTGATGTGGTTAAATGTCAGACCCCATTTCTGTAGAGAGAACACAATGACTGGAGCAACACACACACACACACACACACACACACAGACACACACACACAGACACACACAGACACACACACACACACACACACA
>JAUYWH010000004.1:1345314-1360891 GCA_034779795.1 Ctenopoma multispine
ACACACACACACACACACACACACACACACACACACACACAGACACACACAGACACACACAGACACACACAGACACAGAGCCCTTTTTATTAAATTTCTTCACACTTAAACCAGTTATAATGAATATTTTTATAATGACAATGTGAAAATAATCTCAGAATATAATCCAGTAATGTTGAACCTATAAAGAAATATCAGCTGAATCTGCAGCTTCCCTCGACTTTACAGTGAGTTCATAATCACAATATCAATAACTATTATTATTATTATAATAACTATTATTTTTATAGGAAAAACTTATTACAGATATACTATAGACTGATCCGATCTGGAACGGTGACAACATCAGCATCATGACGTGTACCAATCCAGAAGGTGGTGGTAATACACATGAAAGCCGTATGCCAACGGCTTCAATATGGACATCTGCTGATTTTCTGCAGCAAAGACAGAGAACACAGCCACAAACAGTGGAGGTGACTGGGGATATGACACAGCAATTGCAGGGGACCAAAAACACCTGATGAAGAACCCATCATTGTGAGGTTAGAAACAATAAGTGTTGAAGAAAGCAGAGGTGAGACTCAGTGAAGAGGAAGGAAAAGACAGAAAGACCTTGATAACTAGAAGAAAACATTCAGGTAGCGGGTCATGAGATCAGTGACAAAGACGTCTTAATGCTTCCTATCTTTACAAACACAAATAAAGGTTCCAATGCCAGAGAGGGAAATCGTTTTTTAACCAGCTCTGGAAAATGGTGGCACAACAGAAAGACTTTATCACCAGTGACACTGACAAAAACGCAAAAGTCAAAACACCAATGAGGCAACTCTCCTTGGCTACTTCCATTATTGACAACACATTCATAGAGTCTGGACACAGCCACATACAGTCTGACAGCATCCATGGAGACTGCCAGAAAAAAATGTCTGTGCACAGTCCAGAGGGTTCCTAATGATGGCAATGAAGAGCAGGCCATACAAGGTGACTGAGCTTCCTGGATTTCAAGTCCTTTTCAAAACACAGAAATAGAAACAGAACCAAAGACACAGAGGGAGAAACGGTTCATTGGCAGAAAATCAAATGGCTGCTCTGCACAAAAGAGGATCCAAAACGTATTCAGTTCAAATATGAACCGTCTGACCAGTGGTGGAAGCTGGAGAACAGGAGAGCAGAAGTTCTCAGGGAACTGTTATTAAAAAAGGAAAGACTTGCTTACACTGTGCACTGTGAGTGTTGTCCTGTAGCTTGTATGCAGGGGGATATATGTTTGTTACACACTCACTTTCTTGCGCTTCACTCTGCACGCTGCTCTGGCCTTAGCAGTTCCAAGAAAGTGAATTTATTTATTTTTAATTATGTAATGATAATGAATGAATAAATGACTTTAGTAAGTGAATAAAAGATGAGCAGAGCTGTGTTTTATCAGTAAGGAACTCGAAGCCTTAATGTTTTATAAGACCTTCATCAGATTAGTGTTTCTACTGTCTCTATCTGCGTATTTGTTAATTTACTAATCCTGGACTTTAAGGTGTTAAATAACAGATTTGAAGGATTTACATCATCAGTGCTGCACTAAAGAATATTTTTAGTTGAACAAGGCATGAGTTTCTACAAAACATGATAAGTGGTTGAAGTGTGTGTTGGAGCGTGCACCTTCTGGACAAGCTGGAGGGCCGTTCACCGGAGCGAGTGGGACATAATTGATTTTGGGATGTCGTTCAGCGCAGATATTTACATCAGTGGCAGCTTGCAGAGAGCTCAGGGTTACAGTTGTTAGTCATGCATTTATGCTGCTGGTGAGTCGAGCAATCTTTGTGAAAAGCTTTCTGCTTACGCTGCAGTTCTTTAGGGTCACCGAGTCACGCTTTGCTTACACATTTCTCTGGAGATTTTTATGGATGTTTTGCAGTTTTTGACTTGACTGGTTGTCCACAGCGTTCACTCTGTTTTGCACAGCCATTCGTCTAAAGAAATTGAATTAATAAATTTAGAGGGGTTGAACTTTACAAAGTAAAAGTTTTCTGTAATACAAACATGAAAAATAGAACCTGGAACACAAATTTCAAGTCACGCGTCTTTACTTTATCCAGCCACTAACCAAACTAAAAGTGACGCATGAAGGCTCGACTCAACAGTCACAACTCAGCTTATACTAGTTTTAACTTTTTCACTGCAACCTAACTCCATGGGGCCCCCTGGACAGGTTGTCAGGTATCACAGGACTGACACATAGAAACAGAATCAGTGTCACCAGTGAACCTAACCCCTAACTCTAAACCTAACCTACCTGCATGTCTTTGGATGGTGAGGAAGCCGGAGTACCCAGAGAAAACCCACACAGGCACAGGAGAACATGCAAACTCCACACAGAAAGGCCCCTGGCTGACTGGTGACCGCGTGAAACCACTACACCACTGTACCACTGTACCATCCCCAGGGAACGGCAGGGAATGAAAACGTACCATAAGTTTCAGCCACGTTTTTCTGTGTTTACTCAAGAAACCACACTGACGGTATATTTTGCCTGAAGCACCTTGAAAACAGGTGTGACCTACGCTCTGTACCTGAACGCCTCACACGTGGACACAGACCAGGAGCCTCTGCTGCTGCCGCTCTGCTAAGCTGCTGCTGCAGAGCAGAGAAACGAGACTTTGTCTGTTCCACAGATGCCTGTGAGATAGAAAAAGCAGCTGACACCCATACATGAACAAAGCATAGATTTATTCTCTGCATTTCCAAAGAATATTTTTCAGTACAGACTTTAAATAAGTTAACTTCACCACCTCTGTGAAAGAGCAGCGCACAGCTGCTTCTTTGAGTTTTTCTATGGGACCTAATGAGCTGCCAGACACAGTCACTGAGCACAATTTAATTTTTGTCTCTGTAGAGACAGAATGGAAACCAGAACAAGACGTCAAGAAACTGCACAGTCACAGCCTTCATTTCTACATTTCTGTTATTCCATGGATGAATTAAATCACATGATGCTAAACTAGGCAACTGCACCCTGAACCCCTTAAAGGTCTTCACACAAACACATGAAGAACTGGAACACGTTGGTGCAGATTATTCAGTTAGAAGACGGATATTTCCAACGTTGGAGCTACTAAAAAGGTAAAAGGAGAATGTTAAGAGGTTTTTAACACAGATAAAAAACATATCAGTCATGGATATTTTGGAAAGGGGAACATATCAGCGCTAATCAAAATGCATCCGTTTTTCATTCTCCATCTTCTCATCAGTTTGACGTGACATCAACCTGGATTCATTTTAAAACTCAATCCTCCAACCACAGCGAATGATTTTCAGTTTCTTTTCAGCTCCCTCGTCTCTCCTGTCTGCACTCAGGATATTATCCACCACTCTGAGCAGAAACTGATCGCAGCTGAGGGTACTTCTCCTCACCACTGATGTTTTCTCATCCTGCCTTCCATGAGGCTCTCTCCTCCCTCCTCCTCCTTCAGGTCAAGCTGTGTGGGAAATGTGTGCGTTTCCATGAATGTGCTGCCTTCCAGCTATTTCACTAAGATCTGTCACAGAACAGCCATTTTTGCCATAAGTATGTGGCTTTGAGGCTGCACGCTCAGATTTCCACACTCAGGAGGAGGCAGGAGCTAAAATGAACCGCTTCAGACGGAGCACCAGAAGAGGTGTCGCATGAAAGCCCATCATAAGAAAAATACGCAGTTCTTGCAATTATAAATCAGCCAAAACAATTTCAGTAGAGAACCAGTATAAAATATAAACCCAGAATGATGCATTATATGGGCTCTTAAAGGTTACGCCTACACTTCACTGTCAGTGTGACTGAGTGAGTGAGTTAGTTGTTTCATATTACTTCTTTTATTTCTCCTTATTTGGGTTTTTTAGCTCATAGCGAAATGTCATTCTGGGAGGTGTGATAAATACGGGCCTTGTACTCATGTGATTTATGGGAAATCTTACGAGCTATAATGGAGAGCATTTGTTTCTCCCCTGTGTAAAACTCTCCTGCCCAGAACACAGTCATCGCAGAAAACCAGCTGTCGTCCAGAAGCAAATGATTCTTCATTAGAAACTAATCTTCCATCAAAGATTTACTCATCTCCAATCTGGACTGTTACAATCCCGAATGATTGTGCCAACAAAGAACTGCGCTTTACAAGTCACTGAGATTACAAGTCACCAAAAAAAATGCTTCATCTGCAGCCTCCCTCTGTTCATCTGTCAGTGGCAGCTTGAATTACAGTGAAAACAGACGTGTTTCAGCTTTAGAGTGCGGGCCCTGTGACTGGGCTCTACAAGAAGAAATGGCATCGTCAGTATTGTTTTCAGCCACGTGAGACATCTCTCCATCACTTTGGTCCAGGTTGATATCAACAGCCAGAAGACAGACTGACAGTTTCTGTCCACTGTCATGATTTCCAGTGGATGAATTTGAACATTATCTCACTCTTTCTGTTACCATGAGGTTAACAGTGATGGTTTTGAATGCTGACTGTAAATTGTTGGAAGAAATGTTGAAAGGGTGGGTAAAAGGTTCAACAGTGGGCAACAAGAGGAGAACAACACGCGGCCAGTGACTCCAACGCTGGGTTTCCTCAGCCTCAGAGCTGTAACAATGCACACTTTAAATACAGAGACACACACAGTCCTCCCCTCCACGCCAGCAGAAACACACTGACAAACTGAAAGCAAGCTTGAAAAACATTAAAGATGATAGCTATTAATTTCAGATTACTGTACAGAGCACATAAAAGTGATCCATTAAGGTCAGCCAGCATGGGGACGGAAATGAAAGTGGTTGCCAGTATTATTAACCACAGTGAGATCGATCATGAAAGAGAAAGCAGCTGAAAATGCCTGTTCCCCCAAACAAACAATATCAATTTCTGTCCATAACTACAGATAAAGATGAAACACAAACAAACACAAGGATTAGTGTGTGACTTTTCTAAACTCAATTTCACGTTCCTGACCGCTCTGTCGTCTTATATACACATCTGCATGTTTGTGTGCTCACTACTGATGTTCTTCCATGATGCTGCTGTGGAAAAAAAAAAAGTGATAATTCACAAAGTAAAAACATTCGCTTCCGCCCATTCCATTAGATGGAGAGAGGAGGAGGTGAATGAGTCGGAGGAAGAGGCAGGGAAAGGAAAAGAGGTGAAACATGGGGGAGTCAGCTGTGAAAAATGACTGAAAATTGGACCTAAAATAAGAGGATAAAAGGTAGGTGGTGCAGTATGGATTTAATAGGTTTATAGAGTTTAATAAAATGCACCAAACAGACACAGGGATTAATGGCAAACATTTGTTCGGATTTGTCCTGAGTGGTCTGAAAAATGATGTTATTGAAAAAGAGATGTGTCGATGTTTACGGTGTGGATGTGGTGTCTGAAGTACTCTGGGTGGTATCACAGGATGGAACAAACAATATGCTGATGATCGTCAGCGTGTATCCACAGCTGGATGCGTATCAGTTCACTTGATTCGACCGCATAAGCACGTTGAAGGGCTGCGTTACATCATGCTGTAACCACACGGCAGAACATTACTCTTATCTGTTCCCTAACCTCAAACCACTGTGACATCTGCTGTACAAGACACGTGCTCATACGGTGATTTTCTCCTACTCGAAAGGCTACAGAGGGGAAGAGAATGAGGAGAGCACCTGTCGGGTGGATTTAACTTTTTCAGAAGTGTACCAGAAGTAGTTTAAGTCTTTAGAGCTGCAAAGTGGAGACACACTTCTGAGCCTGGTGGAGTCGCAGCCATTGACTAGAGTGGCAGCGATCAGCTCTGACCAGAACTGGTCCAAGTGGAAAACCATCGTTAACGGAGTCCTGTCCATGTTTCAGCTTATCTGCACATTTATTTGACCCAGGTTTTACACCATGTGACCTTCCTGAAGCACTGTCCAAACCACTGACCCTGGAGCTGATGGACAACCCCTCCACCAACCAAGAATATTATAACAAATATGAACAAATATTAATTCCTGAAAGAGCGGTCATCAGTTTCAACTGCTCTCTCTCGAGTGCTCGATTCACAAACCGAACTGCGAACAACAGGAACGAGAGCTAGGGTAGGTAGAACACATAGATGCAAGAGTGACTGAAATGCTTTAGTTCACTGGTACGACACATAAAAAAACATGGTCATGTTCAGACATGATGTATTATTGAAAATGTTTGTAGTGTCTGAGCTGTAGCACCAGAGCTGAGTGATCCACGAGGAGGCAACGAGGGTACGAGTCAAGTCTGTGAGTGGAGTTTTGGGGTTAAGCTATGACTATGTGAGTGTAAATAAAGGACCACTCCTCACTCACGTTTCACTATATGTGTGAATTTTTGCACAGAAATCAGCTTTAGCTTTTTAAAACACGGTGGGAGTTTTAGGACGCAGCTATGAGACAGAGTCTTCTGAGAATTTTCTCTTCATTTTCTGAATATTTGAATAGACTTGCTCTCAGACATCTGTTTATCTTAATTGATGTATGAATTATGTATAATCCAGGCAATCTTTATCGCCTCTTTTTCCCTCTCTTGCTCTCTTTTGTTGCGAGGAAGCAGCTGCTCACAAATGTGCTTTTTTTCCTCCCGCGGTTTCTGACAAATGATTCCCTCGCCGGGAAGATGGCCGTGATTTTTAATATGGCACCATTAAGAGGACTGCCCACACCCGCCTCTACATTGTGAGATACTCCCCTGTGGGACCTTCGTAGGTGCTATTACTTCTGCTTCAGTGTGGAAAGCCATTGTGCTGCTGTTGCTCACTGTCATTTCTGAGTGTTTCCATTCAAAGCAGATAAATGCGCCGCCGGAGACATAGCGCTGCCGTGGAGCTGCAGACATACTGGATATTTAAAGTACATCAGACACAGCCAACACAGTAAAACGTAAGGTGGACATTGGTGTAGTGGAGTCCTGGTAGGTGGGTGCACTGCGGATTCAAACCTCTTCTTACACCACTACATTTATTTAAGCTTTAGCTACTGCTTTGTATTTTAAACCCAATGAGCAACCTGCTGATTATAGAGTGACTTTTTTTACACACACAGGCTTCTCAACAGCGATGACAATGCGCCGTTATCTGTCTCTAGATAATTTAATCCATCTTTTCTAATTCACCTTTGAAATAATTGACCTCGCTGGATGACCACAACTAGGATTACAACAAACCCTCATATACACTGCTTATCACTACCCTGTCACATGACTCATGAAGACTTGTTGTAAGAGCGTTTGTTGTGATTTCACCTCCTCTGGCTCCGTTCACTAAAAGTGCAGATGCCATCTGTAAAATGGAAACAAAATGATGGCTGGTGTAGCACCTGGTTGGTTGGGGTTAGGCACAAACACAATTGAATTACCGTTAGGCACTAAATAACATCGTAAAGGTTGGTAAAAATGTTGGGTCTTTGCCTTAGAAATAACCACTACTTGGCTAAATTCACACGACCTTTGACATATGACAAGCATCACGCAACAAACCGTTGTTTCACATTGTTTAAACTTTCATCTTCTCGCAATATTTGGTGCTACATGTCATCAAATGGTGACAGTATCAGATCATTATTATTATTATTAACATCCAGATTAACTTACTTGATCTTGGATCTGTTAGAGAAATAGAAAAACGGCCCCTAAACTCCTGTTCCTTAAAGTATGAAACCAACCTTTCACACTTACAGGTAATTTAGAGTTTCCAGTTAACCTCACTATGTGTTTTTGGACTGTGGTAAATAAAACCTATTTTAGATTAGATTATTTTTAGACAAAACCCAAGATCCTCAGAACTTTCTCATGCTGAGCTGTGTAATGAGCCTACATGCAGTACAACAAACCAAGACACTGACACAACAGTAAAACGATGGTTACAGCTCGTCCCATGAAAACTAGACAACATGGCGATTTTGCAGAAAGAGTACTGACCTCAACTGCAACCACCACCTCTGAGACAAACTGTAACTCTGCCCAACATCAATGGCCAACATCACTAATGCTCTTGTGGCTGAGTTATGATCATGCCACACATTTTTGGTTTATCCCTGCAGCCAGATTTGTCTGGAGGTTGTTATAGCTGCAGGCTAATGGCTGTGTTTACTTAGGTAATGTGCTTTTGGAGAAAGCACATTATGTTGGGGAACTGGAAAATGCTCGTCAGTATGAGTTCATACAAAACAGTGAAAAATGTTGATGGCAAAGCAGGACTTCATGTATCCACATCCACTTCCTCTCTGTTCCCACTCACTTGACTCTACTCACATACAAACCTGGTTTCACTTTGCTTAATTAATCCCGACTCTTGCAGCCACCTCACCTGTTCCAACTTTACTAATTAGCTGCTTCAGTATTTATGCACCAGCTACTCTCCCTTCACTTCTTAGATCATCTGCTGCTGCTCTGTCTTTTAATCTTGCATCATAATTCCTTTCCCTATTTGCATGTGTGGAAAGAATCCTGCTCAAAATAAAGCGCCTTTAAAAAATCTGAGCCAAATATCAGAATCCCATTTATTGGCCCTGTATGTTAAGTGCTTACAAGGAATGGGTCTTCAGCTGATGGTCTCTGTCTAGTAATCCAGAGTAAGAAAGACAAAAAAAAACCAACATAATACCACAAACCATGAACTAACAATGTACTGTGGCAAATATACAGAAAGTGGATTGGGAGGCTGGAGTAATATACAAAGTGAATAAATACATAATAATCTAAACAGATTCTTCTAATATACATATTAAGTGGATGAGTTGTACAGGTTAAACTGCGTTCACAGAAATTAATGATTTAACTTATTAGTCCCTTGGGGTGGGAGAAGCCTGCAGACAGTGCTATGTAACAGTGCAGCAGAAAGCTGTCAATTATTTAGGGCGGTGACAGGAAGGATAGAAGCTGTTTGTGTGTCTGGTACTGTTTGTTTGAAGGGATCTGTAGCGTTTGCCTGAGGGGAGGATTTGGAAGAAACTGGTGTCTGGGTTGGTTGGGGCTTTGATAATGTTTTCTGTTCACAGCTTGAGTTTATTTTTTGTACAGTTCCTCAGTAACAGGCAGAGGAGTTCTTATGATTTTTTCCACACACCTGACCGTGCGTTGAAGTCTAATGTTCCGCCCTGAACCAAACGGTGATAGATGAGCAAAGGGTGGATTCAATGACGACAGAGTAGAACTGGGTCATGAGCTCCTGTATAAGACTGTTTCCTCAGTTGTCGCAGGAAGAATAGTTGCTGTTGGGCTTTTTTGAGGATGGTGTTTGTGTTGGCATTGGTTTTCTGAGCTCCACCTTCATCTCCATCATTTTGAGCGTTATTCAGCTCCAAGTTGCTACCGTCTTGGATTAGCCCTATGACCTGCACCAACAGTTTAGCTGTTGGAGGTGCAGTCATCAGCATAAAGGGAGAACAGTAGTGGGGAGAGAACAAACGCCTCTGCGGTGCACCAGTGCTTATTGTGCGTAATCCAGAAGTTACATCTCCCAGCCTCACCTGTTGAGGAAAGTAGTGTAATACCTGAAGGGCTGTGCAGAGCGTAGCAGATGGTAGAAGAGCAGAGCAGGGAGAGGGAAGTGCATGAATGGAGCAATGTAAGGCTGATTTGCCTCTTCACAGAGGGGTGACAGGGTTTAGTCAATCATAGAAGTGTGCTATGTGGTTAGTAGCCATGGTATTAGATTTGCACACACATTTGCACTGCTTTCTACAAAACCTTTTCTCTCTCTTCCACTCTGTAGTAATTTGCCAGCTGCACTTTGCACCTTTGCTGAAACAAAAGAAAGCAGCACAAAGGCAGTAAACTCATGCTGGATGTTTCTTCTCTTTGTGAAGTCCAAGTGCTTCTAACCAGAAAAATGCTCTCTAGCCATTAGCATTAGCCTTTTTTTTTTTTTTTTTTTGGTGTTCCTGTTTTCACATGATGTTCCAGTTAGTGTTCCTGCAGGAACTCTTCACACTGCACACATTTTAATGACGGGTTTTCATTTAGTTTTATAGTATGAAGAAAGGACTTTGATTTGCATGTAGCTCAAATGGCACTTTCTATTTCATAACTATGACCTAGCAAAGATGGACCAAACTTCACTTCAGACAGCACCATAAATGGAGACAAAAGCTCCAAGTAAACGTGTGAAACTGTTCTTGACTACTGCAAATAGCTCAGGACTGAGGATGTTACCGTTTCAGTCTCATCACTAGTGTTCCAGTAGGGGGCACAGAACAGAATAACAGCAGCCAATGAGCTATGAGAAATTCAAGATACCCCACATATGTCCTGATCAGTCATCTTACAGCATTACTGACTCCACATGAAGTCTATCAGATCACTGCACTGTCTCTATCCATCGCAAGTTGTGATGCTTTGAGGCTGTGGGAAGAGGAAATGGTATGATTCACTTTGTGTGTGTGTGTTTGTGATATATTGTATAACCTCCATCCCCCGTTGGGAAATTGTTTCTGGACAGCTGCACATAAATGATAGTGCTACTATGGTCTTTCAGTGTCTTATTCAAGGACACTTTAACCAACATGTGGCCAGAAGGTACCAAGAATAAATCCAACAAATCTGGAGTCTGTGGACGACTTACCAACTGACCCGCTGCCCCCCCCAACCATATCTATAAACATGTTTTGAGATTTTACTTTCTGTGACTGTGCAGACTGTGAGGGTATGAGTCTTAACTGGGGGAGGGTCAGACGTGCTACATCCATCACGCATGGCGTCAGTTGCTTCTCCTAACCTGTTAGTAAGAAGATTCATGACTCAGATGTTCTGATCAGGTCTACACACAACTGATGGAGCCACAAACCTGCATTACCAGTGTTTTCATGGTGACCGGTGTTATGAGTCATCAGTCCAACACTGGGACGATTCCACTTAGCAATTTCATGGTAGTTTAATTTATTTACGAGAAACGGTTCTAGTGATCATGCTCCACAGCAAGCTGCATCCTCTGTCAACTAGACGGATGTTCTTTGAAGGCTGAGTCGCTTTTAAGAAGGCAGTTTATACATGGCACGTCTGTATCTATACATGCCCTGTATTGATCTCACTACTGCATATATTTGTGATGTACGATCATTTATATTACAGCTGTGATGTATTAGATCAGTAATGCGGCTGATGACTCAGCTTCATGATCCTCTTGGATTTTACTGCTGGTGGACATAGTCTGCCTCAGTGAGGATGCCCAGTTTTCCTCATTATCATTACGCTTTAGATATGTTGGCATGTTTAATTCCCATGAATTTACATATATACACAGACACTGTAACCTTAGTTACTGTGAACATTATTTGTTTGGTCATTTTAACTTGGGTTATGAAGCACCTGAAACAGTCAGAAGCACAGCGTCAGGTATTAATGTAAAAGCGGGTAAACAACAAGGTTTCAGACCCTGTGGTCAGGGTACACAATGCAGAGTGGGTGCAGGTGAGTGACAGCCCTAAAATGGAGGAGCAGGTGTGTGGGCAAGATGGCTGCCTCCAGTGTTGGTGTCTGCCATGTGGTCACACAGATGGAGAAAATGAATGAACAAACAAAACACAAGCACCAACAGAGACTCATCTTAGAAAGGAGTCACCCAAGCTGAGAAGTCCAGAAATCGTCACAACCCTTAACAGTCACAAAGCAGTCATCATGCTTCACTAAATGCAAGACCAAGACATGTAAGACGCCACAAAGGTTTTAATAGCACAACGTAGTGTCATACAGCTACAGAGGACTGCTCTCAGATGGCAACAGGTAGAGTTCAGTTAAGTAGCAGGATGACAGCTGTCTATAAATCAGGTGAGTAAACAGAACATGTAAGATTTAAGAAACACCATGGAGCCATTTTCAGCCATGCGCTTCCCAAAGATGTTCAAGACGATCCGCAGATGTTGGGTGTTGCACGGACCAGTTAAGGTGTACGTGCATGCACACAAATTTCTGAAGCACTTGTGGTAACGTTACCACCACATTGACCTGTAGCTATAAATGTACAAAGCATTAAAATGTGCAAAATCTGAAGGAATGTAAAAACTTTCTGAAGAGTTCATAACAGTGCTTAACATTCTGTGCTTCAGCAGTTGCATGAACTAATCTTTAGAACTGTTTGTAATTATTTGCAGAAATGTGTTTATCACTGTTTGTAGGCAAGAATGAGACAAAAACAAATTAATGTTAAAGCTATGGAAGAAAAAAATGCATAAAATGAAACTGCAAGAAATTGTTGCAAAAATAAATACATGAACTGACAATCACCCTAACCCTAATAACCAGGATTCTCCCAAGAAGATCCTAGAATCAGTCATCAAACATGATGCAGTAATGTAATTATATTCCTAGCTTTTCAATTTAAGGGTTTTCTGTCATCTCTCTACCTTTGTTCTGCACTACACATCTAATCAGTCAAATCAGTAACACCTGCCTCAGTCTCTCTTCAAGCAGGTCTGTCAGATTGTCTCCTATCCTATCCTAACTTTCCAGCCTTCTTTCCTCGGACCCGATCACCTGAAACATAACCTGATTTGGACATAAACCAGCCTGCTGCCTTTGACCCCCTTCAACACTCAGTTTATCAGTTACTCCGATTAATATTCTGACCTGGCTCTAGATTGGATTTGAGTTTTGAACTTAAAATCTTGGATCTGTAACCTGTGTTCAGGAAATCTCTCTGCCTTCTTGTTGTCTGTAATGCTGCATGAGAAATTCACGAGTAGTGACTTCCTTTGTGTCATTGTGTGCGTGCTTGTGTTACTGAGTTTTCTCTGTAGTAATCCTGACTTCCACATGGACTCAGTTTGTGGGTACTTCCTGCTTCCCATTCCCGACTCCAGTTTCCCTTCTCATTCCGTGACTTTTAAGTCTCCAATTACTTGTTTCCACTGGACCTCCAGTACTCACATGCTTTTGCACAATCTGACAGTGGCCTTTCGTTTGAATAAATAAGTCTTTTAAATCCAGTCTGAGCTTGCCTGGCACATTATTGAACCCGATACTGAGTGTTACAAATGGCATAATTTAATGTTTTAATGCTTTTATGCTTTGCTTTTAAAATCCTTTCACACTAAAAATGTTCCTGCTCCTGTTCAGAACTGTATTTGTGCTCCCACATTTACTGTTACTGAAACCTTACTTCTTGGACTTTGAGGGGAAATACAAGCAATACAAAAAAAGGGGCAGTATAGTAAGAGTAAGAATTACCACAATAGTTTGCCTCATTGATTTCTACACCAAAAACTTCCTTGGGTGTCAACAGTCCAAGATCACTGCATTTAAACACACTGTAAACGTCTAATAAAAATACAGAACAGTGCAGCTGCAGCATGTACCGATTTCACAGTTCACCGAGTGTTAAGAACTGTACACTGAAGTTCTGACAACAGGAACAACTGCCCGCCCATTGTTTGCTGATACTAAATAATAATTCTCAACACCAAGAAATACAATGCCCTATGTCCCACTACAGCTTTGCAATGCATGCACAAGCCTGACCCAGAGTGCATCTGTGATCCAACACTTCTCAGTCAAAAATTAGCTGCTGCAAGCTCAAGCGTGGAGTTCCTAAAGTACTTTAAAAAGGAAACTGAAAGGTCAGATCATGTCAGAATACGGTTTAAGCTAAAAGAGAAATATATGCAGAATTTTTCCCTCTTTTTTTTTTGGAGTGAATGGGAACGATTTGAATGGAGCGGGAGGCAATCTGATTTTAGTGCTGAGTGATAATGAGCGGAGCGGCTTGGTGCAGCTTTGATCAGCGGAGTAGGTGAACAGCTTGACTGGCGCGCGTATTCTCACTGCTCCAATGTAGTCATAAGCTCTGGTCCTATTATTTGTAGAATGCTTTGTTAAATGCTCATGGGGAGAGATGCACAGGAGTCTGCTTAGGGATGAGAAATAATTATGTTAAAAGGGCAGAGCACACAGGAACACACTTCCTGTGAGGCCACTGCTTGACTATGTTTGATCATGCACACACGGCAGTATATTTTCGGGTGTGAATGTCACAAGATCATCGTGCCCTGCTCTGCAGCCTGATCAGGGGAAGAAATGATCTACAGGTGACTACCATCATGAACGTTAACACTACCAGTGCACAGTAGATCTCCATTGAAAGGTCGATTTAGGGACAAATGTGGAGCGATCATCCAAAACTCCACAGGGTTGGAGTTGGAAGCTAATATTCCTCCTGCTATTGAGTGTGTGAAATGTGCAAATGCAGGAAGAAAGAAAGCAACATGAAAAATGATCAGAAATATCCATTCATTATCGAGACTGCTGACCTAGCTAGCGGAGGCATATAGCGAAGAGAATCACTGAGGAATAGATTCAATCTCCCTTTATCTTTCTTCAGCCCTCTGCCTTTATCTTTCTCATCTTTACAATCTATTTTTCTCCCACCGCTTCATCTATTTGAGTTAGTAATCATTCTTCTATGAGTCACTGAAAAGCTACTGTAATATAACGTTTCCTCCTCATTCCCGCTGTTCCTCTCAGCCTAGCCTTCCCTATTTCTGCTGAGATTGGTTAATCAACTATCATTATATTTGATTACAGGGGTGGTACAGGACTGCCCTAAAATTGGCCAACCTGGTTCCCACAGTCCCAGAGTCGGGAGGTGATAATTGGCTGGTTAGTATCAGAACGTGTATAAATTGACTCTTAACTGTTGTTGCAAAATGACCACGAAGAGACAAATAACTAAGACACATAACTGTCGTCTTCTCCACGTTGCACCTGATGGATGTATCCAGGCGAGAAATGAAACCACCCTGAAAGATAAATTTGGGATTTACCTACCAGCTTTCCTCAGGTTAAAGATGCTACATCTTTAAACATTTCAAAGTAACTAGCATGACCCACCTTCTACGTAACCTCACCTGGATGACTGAGAATCTATCACAGAATTACTATAAAAACAATCAGCCCGTTCTCATTTATTGGGAGTGACCGAAGTTTGAGACCAGTGTGAGACACATGTTAAGGGTAATGATAAACTGTTTTTTTTTATTTTTATTTAAGCTAACACTGAGTATACTGTTCTTAATTTAACTCCATTGTCTTTGTGCCAAAGTTCAACCAAACTGATTTGTCCACAACTGTAATCGAACATTTCTGAGTGTCATGACGACTCTGACGTGCAGCTAATTTTCTCAGGATCAAATAGTTCTGCCAAAAGGCTCCTTCAGCACCGAAGGAGTTAGAGGGTGACACACAATGTGACAAAGAGACAAAAACACTGAGTGAGCGCAGCTACAGAGATGCTAACCCACTACAACAGACAAAATGACCACAAAGGGCTGAACGACCACAAACAACCACAAAAGACGAAGAAGAAAAGAAGCACAGAGTGAACCTTTACAAAACCACACAGTTTGTAGCCGAGTTGCATCTAATGTTTACTAAAGCCGAGAACCAGCGTATGTCCTCATTTTACAAACGTTTCCCCCTTTTTAAAAAAACCTGTACATCCCTCTGTTCAGCCGCCACTGTTACAGAGCTGTATCTCTGCAGGGCTGTGTGTTTTGTTATAATCTACTCTAAATGGAAAAAAGATTTCCCACATGCAGCATTCCTCCTCCTCCTCCTCCTCCTCCTCCTCCTCCTCCTCCTCCTCC
>JAUYWH010000004.1:1360991-1380155 GCA_034779795.1 Ctenopoma multispine
TCCTCCTCCTCCTCCTCCTCCTCCTCCTCCTCCTCCTCCTCCTCCTCCTCCTCCTCCTCCTCCTCCTCCTCTCCTCTTCTTCTTCTTCTTCTTCTTTCCCCTCACAGTTGTACAGGATGTGTGCACAATGCAAAGAAGATCGACACAGACAGACCGCAATCTTTGACAATTTCCTTTTAATTACCCTGGCTTTTGAGTGAAGGGAACAAGCTGGCATTTCCGTGGCTTTCAAAGAGCACAGCGAGCAGGCTGAAGAGCTGCAACACTGCAATCATAAAGACAGCTTTATTGTGTGCTGTGTCCAAAAGGTGAGGATGATTAGAGGTTTCTGGTGACCTGCTGACTGCTGCCTCTTCTCTTCACTGTTGTGTGTGTGAACTCGGATCTGTTTATGTGACAAATATACATATATCAGTGCACTGGTTCCATCTAAATGCTTATCAGTTCAATTTTTGAATCAAAAGTGAGAATAGACAGTTGCCTGATTGCTACGCCCACCTGCCCCCATTTAATTACCGTTTACGCCCATCAATCTTTCACATAAAGCGTTTCATTTAATAAAGTTGCAGATTTACCATCACAAGGTTTTTTTAGTCCCATGATCTCATTTCAAGATGCTGATGTTTCTATCAGTTTTGTGGGCTGAAATGACAGTTTTATCAGATGTAGCTGGTTTTCTGCCTACATGACCTAGTTTGATCTTTAACTGTGCAGATGAAATTTGAATTGTGTGGTTGTTTAAAGATGTTGGATATTTTTTGTACCATTAAGGCAGTTTATACACACACAGGATGTCAAAGTGAACTTTATTATAGAAAATTCTTAATTTAATTGATGAGCAGAGTAACACATATTTACACTTAGAAAACTTAAATGATATCACCTTGCATCAGTGGAGCCCCAGAATAAAATATACCCTGGTCACTTTAACTAGGTAACTAAATTAAGGCAATAAAGTAGTAGGAAATTTAAAGTAGCCCACTTTAATTGTCACTGTTGGTCTTGCTGACAAGCAGCCATAACACCTGCATTAATCTGAGGCTTTTTCCATACACACAATCCACCTTTAGTTAAAAAACCTCTAGGATAACAGATTGAATCTATTTCTCAAACTGGACTGCACCCACCAAAAGTAATTACGGTATTTTAAGTATTCTCTGTTTTGATCTAATGCGTATAACGCAGTACTTGTGTGCTTTAATTCATTCTCAGGGACAGAAACTTGGAGATTGACAGCATCTGTTTGCTTCTCTCAGTGAAGTGCAGCATCTGAAATGAGTGAGGTTACGCAAAGTCTGGTCAGTGTGGAGGCAGCAGGTGTAGCCACAGTATCTCAGCCCGAGGCTATGACGAGGAGAAACAAAGAGATGTGTCAGATCAATACCTACCCGATGGACAGAGCTGTGGAGGGCAAAAAGTGAGGAATAACAGATGTGCACATTTCAGTCTCGCCGGTGGTGGACGTGGGTGTCAGTCATCATTAGATCAGTGGTGATGGGTGAGGAGGTGAGTGAGCTGAGAGATGGAAGCTCAAAGGTTGGGGTGAGGGAAAGAACAGGAGGAAAAAGTGGAAGAGTTTGAGAAATTTTAAGGAGGAGAATTTAGTTTTACCAAAAAAAGTTCAACTTTCTCTCCCTGGTCCGGTGTTCATCCAAAAGTTTTTAACTGAATGTTGAGAAAATTGAAAAAAAGAGAATTTGATTTACTGCAACCTTTAACCAAGTACTAATATGCAAAAAAAGGTAGTTTTTTCATTAACATAGACGGATAAAACTCCTTAGCAACCCCAGGGCAAATATTTGCTGCTGGGCCTCTTATTGAACTGTTTACTGGCAACAGTTATGATAATGAATCGATTGTTGTAGTAATTTCTAAAGCAAAATATTTGCTTTCTCCCCAGTTTAATTAAATTACTAATATTAAACGTAACCGTTGGTGGTCTACAGTTTTCCTAAAATGGATTAACACCACATTGACCAAAGGGCTCTGTGAATTTTATATTGATGATTAAACATTAAAACAGTTTGATACAAAAGTAAAAGTGTTAAAACTCAATGAGACTAGAAGACCAGGACCATCGGATGGACAATGTACGTGTATGACACGTTTGATTTTCTACTACAGTGATGCAAAGACCCAAATATGGAGCAAACCTGGGTGGTTTGGGCTCCTCTAGAGGATTAAGGACCCAGACGTCTCCAGTCAGTCGCATTAATCGATGGCGAAGAAGAGGACAAATCAAGAAAAAGTCATCGAAAGAACTCAAAGCTCAAACGATGGAAAACGTTTATTCTCTTTCCATCGTGCTTGGTCGCATTTTGCTTTCATCGATACAAACTTTTACACCTGAGCTAAACCAAACAGTTGGTTGGAAGCCCACCTCCTGTCTCCCTCCGAGCGCTTATGTATTCAGCACCAGCCCCACATTTGCATGAGTCATGAGTATTGTCATCATCTGCTGGATGCCGGATGAAACGACGGAAGGCGTGCCTGTCAGCCTGTGTGCATATTACAAATCTTGTTGGGAAATCTGGTCACCATTTTTCCCAGGCTGCCCTCCTGGAACACATACATTACATCTATTCCATTAATTCATGACTTTTCCGTGGCCCCAGACATATGCCATGTCACTCTGAGAGATGGAGGCAAAAATAATTTTGAATGTGCAGAAGAGGAAACCGCATATTGTGCCTTCATGCTCCCCTCACATTCAAGACGAAATAAGAAATATAAATGAAAGAGACCTGCACAACCCACTGTGCCTTTTACTCTGCTGTCCTTCTGTTCTCTTTCCACACACGTACAGTATCATTTACAAAGATGGAGCTTTCTAGGTGTTCCTGTTATCTATCTTCTCTCATCTTGAAAAAGGCTTTCTGTGAATGTGAATCTCACCAATGTCAAGCACAACATGGGCTGTTTTTACATATTCTTCTTACTTCAGATCAAAATAAATCTATGCAACTATCCCCATGTTTATGTGACCAGGTTATTTGAAAAATCTTCTTGTTAGCATTAAGAGTCCACAGCCATGCCAACTTAACATAAACCTACGAAATCTGTAGAAACCACTAATGAGAAGCTTCATCCAGCTCACAGCACACAGGAGGAGACATATCCTCTGATGCCTTCTTGTGCTTTCTGCGAGGTACGTTTGCATTCTGTGTATGTTGCTCTGTACACCAGTGGTTTCTTTCTTTTTCAATACATTCCAGTTTGTGGTGTTCTTCGGTCAATCTCATGGGACACATCCGTGTAACAAGAAACCTGTCAGCCACATGCTTCACAATGTATACTCATTTAAAATTGGAGTGGTCTGGTACGAAAGGTGCTATAGTCTATATTTATTATATCTAGGATTTATTATCTGGCTTAGGCTTTTTCTCGGATGTTGCAGTGGCCACTGTGGGTCCAGACGCTGAATCTTAGAGGATCCCGGTTGTTATTATGAGCTCTGCATTAAGTGTCCTAAATGAGCTAAACTTCTCTGAGGGAGGTGGTCGAAGTTCATCGTTAAATAGTTCCCATTAACCATTCTGCATGATGGGTTTAAAGGATTGGGACATAAAAAACACATCACATATTCCCCAGGTAACTACTGCTGAATAATTAATGTGGAGGTGAACTGAGTTAGAGCTGAGGATCGGATAAATCCCCCTACTGGGACTCCAGTCACTGAACCCTCTGAATTGCTACGTGTCCATGTTCTTACTTATTCAGGGAGGTCATCACATTAAGTCAGTGTTTGCAGTACCTGTCAAAGGTTTGGAAACACCTTCTCATTCAGTGGTTTCTCTCTGCTAAGCAACATAACTGCAAATACGGTTATGTTATGTCTTCTAAATCAGCCACATTAAGTTGATATCTCCCAACGTAACGTCTTCAATATAAAATCACAACTTTTTACTATTCAACAGGGACATTTATTCTAAAGACTGAGGGTGGATGATCCGCACTTGATTTAATAATCTCAGTCTACTGAAGCCTTGTAACAGCTTTGAGTTCACCTTTTTACAGTCAGTATGGACTGTAGATTGGCCTGACTGATTTAAGACGAACTTGAGAAATTGGGCACCTCACCTTTAGGATATTACCAATAGTGTGCAAGGCTGCTGTCAAAGCAATAGGAGACAACTATGAGGAAACTTAAATTATGAAACATGCCCAAACTTCTGAGTGGTAAACTCTGTCTCTATTTGTATTGAAAGGATAATTACAGCGACTAAAGAAGTTACCTCACAGTATTTAGGTCGGCAATCAAACGTTCCTGTGAAACCTTTATGGAACACGTTCTGTGTATTAATACTTTAAATAATCATTATACCTTCTCATCCCATCACCTACTGCTTTCATTAACTTCGTGTCATAAAGAGCTGGAAAAAGATGCAGTGGCTCTGACAAAAAAGACAATAAGAGGGGTCGTGATGGAGGAAAGCCGTATAAAATTCTGCTGGTGAGATATTATAGCCAAACTTAATAAGCTCTGTTTAATATTAATATACATTCTGCAGTTTATTCACACCTACACAGCCACATTTAGGAGGACAGAAAGAGATATACATGGACAAATTAGATCCTTTTATCAATCCAAGAGCTTGAATCCATCATAATCTTCACTTTATTTAGGACACAGTGTTCTTGTTTGTGTATTGCAGAGATGTACCCAAATGTTAGCATATGTCCCCTATCATAACTGCCTACTAAAAGTGTGCAAACACCACGATAACTGCACGATTCATTACAGCACTGTGTGGATTGTCTGTTCTCTTTTATTCATTCACTAGGCGTAAGGTTTTGAACCATGCTTCAGTCTGCAGTCTGCATCTCCTCACCTGACGACAGAAAACGAGCGACACACGACATTCAGGATTGATAAGGAGGCACTTAACTGGTCATCATGACTCCTGGGATACAAATGGTTCGTCATTATCGGCCTAATTTGTCAAAAAGGGATACAGAACAAAGAACTGTGTTCTGTACTATATTTGGCAGCAGGGGCAGGACTTTAAGTCAGATGTTGGCAGAAACCTGCTGAGTCAGACCGGACGTCAGGTGGAACCCCCAAGACAAAAAGTGAAGGAGGTGTGGATAAAGGATTAAGTGGCCAGAGATGTTACTGCACTATGTAAATTTGTGATCACCTTCCCCGTGACCTCGTGTGAGAATTTGAACCCTTTGTGGCATCCTGTCACACACAGCTACAGCCAGCTTGGCACAACATGGCCCCCGAAGTAAGTGCAGAGATACCAGGAGGCCTCCTGGACCCCACACAAGTAAAGTACTAAATGTCTTCTTGTGTTTTCAGTTGTCACACAGAACTAACAGAGCTCCAGCTGTTCAGTTCAAACAAGACCAGCAGTTAAGCCGTGAGATGACTTTATCTGGTTATTGTTTAGAGGTGACCAGACCAAGGCATTACTCAGCGCCTCGTGTGCTGCTCCAGCTTTATGGCCCCTATCTGTCTCTTCCCATACTTGGAATGAAGGTGTATAGAAGAAGGTGAAAAATGAACTGCAGCTCCTCTGCTTGTTGTTTGGAGAAGGTGATTAGCTTTGGCCCCAGTCTGCCCCAACGCGCCAATGAAATCGGAGCTACAGCATCTGAAAAATGAAGCTTCACAGCGTGAGGGATGTGTTAAGATGTCTGCAGCAGTGGAGGTTTATTGTTGTATAGTTTACTGTGGTATCTGATCGTGGATTAAGGCGATCTCTCTGAACAACTTCGTGATGATTTGAAGGAACCCTTCTCTATAAGGGGACATGTCTGATGGAGTCATAAGGCCAAGAATAAATTTGTTTTTTTATTTAGCATTTTGAGAATGAAGTTGAAATAGTTGTGGATACCGTCTGTGTTGTAGATGCCACGTTTGCCTGAGCACCACACTTTCAGGATCAAATAACCTAAAGTGCAAAAATCAATTGAATTTAACTTTATTTATATAGCTCCAAATCACAACAGAGGTCATCTCCAACACAACATGCAGAAGCGTGTAAAGCTGGTACTTTCATTCTCAAATGTCTGAAACTAAAGACTAAGCTGTTGTCTGTCCCATAGATTTAAATGTAGACACCACTGTTGCTCATGAAACACCAGCCAGTCTTTAGCTGTTTTCACAGGCATAGTCACTGGGTAGAGTGTGCAGGAGGCATGACGTGACATAAGTACTCAGCACAAGTCATGTTTTGTTTAAAGCACTTTAAAGTACAGCAAGTTGCATGATTAGAAATGATGTTATATATATGTGATAAGAGAGTTGTGCTGAGCAGATCGACTGAATGGGACATCATACGGACTTTACACTTTGAAGCCGGTAGGGTAACGTCCGCTTAATGTCCAAGCAGACTGACCTGTGTTCTCACAGGAGCATGCTGAGGTGGCTTGGGCATCTGATTAGGATGCCTCCTGGATGCCTCCCTGGTGAGTTGTTCCCGGCACACCCCACCGGGAGGAGACCCCGGGAAAGACCCAGGACATGTTGGGGAGGCTATGTCTCTCGGCTGGCTTAGGAACGCCTCGGGAACCCCCCAGAGGAGCTGGAAGAAGTGACCAGGGAAAGGGAAGTCTGAGTATCCCTGCTGAAGCAGCTGCCCCCGTGATCTGATCTCAGATTAACGGATGATCAGTCAGGGAGAAGAAGTATAAGTGTTTCTCATAATTCAAGTGCAGTGTTCAAAGTAAAAAATCTCTTCTTGTGTGGTTCTAATAAAAGGAAATAATTTGCTATCAAGAATTTCCCCTACATAACTACAGTTAACATCCATGGAGTGTTCATAATGTAAATGGCTACCAGGCTATACACACTACACTGATATTACACAGAGAGGCACCAGTTCCTGAAAATACACTTTGTGCTCATAATTTCATGACAAATCAGTCGTGTTCATAGTTTATGTTTGCGTTTGTTATACGGGTCGTCGTCACCTCTCTTCCTGAATCTAACGCTAACTTTGCTTTAATCTCATTCATCTCTGCAAGTGAGATTGATGTCATGGGAAAAGCAGATCGATATCCATGTTCCCCTGGGGAGAGAGATTAATGTGGGACGAGGTGCCGCTTGAAAGGCAGTTAAGTAGAACACTCCCCCCCCAAGGAGATTACTCACATCTTAATTAGCCACTAATGGGACAGAAAGAGACATAATATGTGCGCATTTGTGCATAAGTTAGACTCCGTGCATGTGTGTTTGTGTCATGTAAGCATTTAATAAGATGAAAAATCACTGTATGAACTCTCGAGTGGGTTTCACGGAAGCTCCTGTCTCTCAGAATCATGAATTAATGATGCCTCGTTCACATCTCGGTGTTAAATGATGATGTTTGCACTCTGCGTGATCAGCCTTTAACTACACAGGCATCACAAAATAATACCAGAGAGAGGTTTTACTCGCTCATGTAACCCCGTGAATGCTTAGCTTGCAACTAAGTTCAGTGTCTCACCGCCAGTTCTGGTCACATTTTACTGATCAATAATCCTCCTCTTCGTCTATCACAGTCTGTTTGTTCGCCGCTGCCTCTTTTACCGAGGACAGTCTGCACTCCTGAGTGAACAAATAAAGAAGTTGGAAAACTGCACCTAAACCTGCCCACTGGGGCCAGCCTGAAAAACTTTCCTCAGAGCATTGATCTCTCCCTTGAAGCAGCAGCATTTATGTAGTATTGATTCATATATTCAAACAGATTTTTATGCACATAGGGGTAATCATAATAATATCCATCTATGCATTATCTTTTCTGTCAATCTACCGCCTCGCTGACACACTGAACCTGCAGAAACCAAGGAACCTGTTTTCGCTGCTGTGCTGCACTAACAATAACTTACAGTATAAATAAAGTACATGTTCCAGCAGAATGATTTATATACAGAGGGAGACCCCTGCACACGTACAAAGGACATTATACAAAACTGTCAGCATGTCCATGCTGAAAGATGCTATTTTTACACTGTGATTCTAATTTTGCTTTAAACGCACCTGAACAAGAGATTACCAAACAGGTTCCTGCTTCCTGTAGAAACGAGAGGCCCACTCACAGATATACAGTACTCCATGGTATTGTCAGGAACGTGAGTCAGACGCTTATATAACACCTATTGCTACAAAAATGTGTAAATCTGGATGAAAAGGGACTGTCTTCCCGTCTTTGTGAGCGCATCACAGTTGCTCTCTCCTCTCTAGGCCTGAGCCTCCCGTTGCTGGGGCCAAGCAGCAGAACCAACTGAGCTCCGACTGAAAGGAGCGGGCTGCACAGAGAGAGTGGGAGGACGCTGCATTGTTTTCAGAAACGTAGTTTGTCAGACTGTGTGAGTCAGCAGCTTCTGTCATGTAATGGTTAAAGAAGAGCTTTGTTTTTTTTCCTGCAGCGAGTTGCTGTTTACGAAGGTGATTAACACCAATTAAATCTCTAGGGAGAGGGTGAATGGCATCACACATCTCTGCGATAGAGGGCAGCTGTTTAACCAGCTGGCCAAGTTCATCATTACTGAGAAAATACACAGTGAGCAGCTACACAAGTGGGGAGAAAAAAAAAGCCAATACATAAAAAAACCAACGCTGATTTGTTGTTATGATAAGAGCTTGGCGCCAGGTCTGCACCACTGTCAGTGCATATTAATCTCTGTGTGTGTGTGTGTGAGTTATTTACATTAATACAAATGGTTCCATTTCCCAGCTTTTATTATGTGTTTCCAGATATCCTGTGAGCACCAAAATCAGATTAAAAACCAGATCAAAAGGTTAATTGTGGGTGACATCATAGCTCGCTAGAGCAAAGGAGACGTGTAATAAGATTGCCCGCTGATATTTTACACCACAACTTAATCCTCGATGGTACCTCCTTATCTGTGTGCTCTGACCTCGAGCAGCTGTGGCTCTGAACAGTGGACACCACATTGTTCATTTCGTCACTGAAGGAAGCAATGTGGTGTCAAGTGTGTCAGAGAAACTTTGCCTCAGAGAAATTATGTTTAGATACCACTAAGTCACCAAAGAAACTTTTGCCTGCATGTGGGTAATTTTTCAGTCTCACTCCACTAATAATTAAGCCCACAGTGATATCCTGCTTTTGAACAAAGAATGTTAAAGTGGAGTTTGAGTTATTTCTATGTAAAGAGCAGCTGCTTCTTCTTCCTTTTCAATTTAAATCTTCTCAGTGTTAATTATTGACTTGTGTGAAAATATTAACAGCCATTTAATAATAATAATAATAATAATTTGATAACTATTTAAGATCAGATATGATGACAAAATATTAGAGCTCATCAAATAGTCAGTTTGTAAGTCACATAGTACAAATGTTTTCTCTTGAGCAGTATTTATTTTTACTCAGATTATCTTACCTTATTAAATGTATGCTGAAGTAGCTATTAGCTGCCTCTGTTTGCTGTGTATCTATGGATGTACAGACAACTATCACTGGCTTATTATGATACTGACATAAACTTAAAAACATGAAGATTCTCAGGCAAGTTCTGAAGAGAAGTTTATGGAGAATTATCATGGACTGTTTATTATATTAACATTTTACTGTCAGAATCTTTCTTTAACTTATGTGCATTCATATGCCTGATCTAAACCACACATGGGTTCTGTACCCTGATCTCTGGCTCTCTTGCGGTGTGTGCGCTCACCATGCGCTAAAGCCACCTCCATATGACTTGTGTGCAGTACAAATATGCATCAAATTGCCTGTGAACATCCAGTAATTCAGGCAGCAATTATGTTCCCCATCACAATGTAATTTGGAGGTAAACAAGCACTATATAAATGTAATTTCTAGGAGACAGGGTTGGCAAGTGAGATACAGTGTGTGGGGTCTTACAGTAATCACTAGACAATTTCCTTTCCTGCCTTTAAGCAAAAAAAAAGAAAAAGATGGAAAAACCCTGACTGTAAGGCTGGATGGATGAAAGGATAAATAAATAGAACAAAAAAGTAAAGTTTGTCCTGAGTGTGGTGCTGGAGAAAAAGCCAAGTCATTCAGCTCTGGAGGGTTTGTCTCCAAAGTGTCCCATCACCGTTTGGTGATTATGAGAACCATCACGTATGAGCCATAAATTTCAAGCTCAAACTGTTCAGTGAGCCCTCGTAACCAGAATGGAAGCATCTGGATTCATTATGTTTACTCTACTAAAGGCCAAACAAAATGTTTTATGCCAGTATGCCAGATATTATTCACGCACATGTGGGAGGGACTTAAGCCTGATGGTTGGTGCTACAGGACGTCTTCTGTTATTTTGAAACAAACTCTCATACAACTCTCACTTTTATTTAACCAGTCAGCCAATCTCCAGCCTCCCAAAGTTTGATTGATAAAACGCGCGGCTGGTTTCTTTTCTGGCACAAATCGTCCGTGCTTGTCAGACTGTAGAGAATACTGGCCCCAAGATTTACCATTTGCTTTTCCAAACTAAGTCAGTACAAGTCTGTACAACAGGAAATAATGGCTCCTGTCACAAACATGAGTGCATCCCAGGGAACTGAGGGGATTGTGTCTTTGTTGTCTCTATGATCTTTCAAAAAGGCCATAAATGAAGGAATATTAATTCAAATGGGTTCAGACGCCAGTGAATGGGTCTGAAAGAACGGTGGAGAAACTATTATGTATGAATCTGCACGATCAGATATCAACTGAGTGCCGTTTACACATATTTAAGGATCAAAACAAACACAAAAATATCTCTGACAGGATTTAATGTCAGTGGGAAAAGAATGGTCCTTTTTCTGTAGGGTGAAATACAACTTATTCACCGTTCTCATTTCAAGGTGCCGTCTTGGTTTAGAGTTCTCTCTCTCTTTAGAGTATAATACTATACTTTGTGGAGGGTGATTAGATAGAGCATCATGAAAGTGATGATCCTTTAATCAGCTTCTGACACACCGTGCTGAAGCTCCTCTGTTGCTGCACATCATTTTGTGCCAAATGGTAATTGCAGCTCCTTCGAACAGAAGCTCCAATGTTGCACTCAGTGCCAAAATCTTCATCTCGTCTTCATCATGACAGTATGATGACAACCAAGACCCCTGTGGTACTAAGTCATATTCTGGAAGTTCAGTTATTTTAGTTTGGTCCATGGATTTGGCAGCTTATCGACACTGTAAACAGTTGCAGCTGTGTGACACACTTTAAACCATTCGGTGCCATCGCTCCAAGAGTTTGAGCTTCTTAAATATCTTATTAAGCTGTCCGTCTTTGTTCCTTGCTTGTATTCACTGTATGTATGTATTTATGTCCCTTTTCTGTTTAACCTCACTACTGAATTAACTTTTTCCTAAGGCTCCATTTTCTTATGTCACGGTCCACCAAACATGTAATTCATAAAAATGACTAGATTTCTAAAAAAGAAACAAGCACAGCTCCTTTCAGTTCAATCAATACATGATTGGACAGACTCCCCGTCTGCTGCACACACTCATCTTCCATCTTGTTAATGCTTTCACAGTTTGGTTTGTTTTGGAGACTCGTCATAGAAATGGATACGTAGGTTTCATCACCAGCCAAAAATGCAGTCTGTCCAAGCAATTAGTCCAGTCCTCAGAGGTTTGATCTTACTAATTGAGTTGGCAGCTAAACATTTATGATTATTTCCAATATGACATGCAGTCAGTACTGATAATCCAGGCAGGTTTCAGGTTTTTATTTAGGGGTATATGTTGTTTGTAAAAAGATTCTTAGTTATCTGATGCAGGATGACACAGAACTACCTTTGCTTTTTAACGGAAGCATGTGCCAGAACAAAGGTTCATTTATTTATTTTGTTACTTTGTTCTGTCTCCTGAACCTGCTATTAGTTCATTCTTAGCCTATAAGTTTTGTTTGTTGGTGTTCTTCTCATTAAATATGATTTTATGGTCTGGGCTTGGGCCTTTCACAGGATGTAAACAATGAAGAAATCTTTACTGGTTCAGGTGCAACACTCTGTAAAATCTCCCAACATTATCTATGTGTATGGCATTAGTTTTATGGAAGTTCTCTGCTAAAATAACTCTGACTAAACAAGTTTGATAGATATTCAAATATTGTTTTCATATCCTTATTAACTCAAATACAGTGGTCTAGTTTAAGGTCTATATTACTTGGTCATTTTTTAATACAAAGTAATGTATCATATTAGTAATTTTCTCACGTTGTTTCTATAGTTTTTACTGTAGAGAAAGGTTCAATACATTTATTTTTAAAAATAAAGACTTGAGCAGGAAACCGGAACACAACCGGAAACACGTGTCTATGACGTCGCCCTCGCAAAAACAAAAACAAATCCATCTTCCAACATATCTTTGTTGTTTTTCATCCCGTTTGTCCGGTTTACTGGTGTTAACACGTCTATTTCGTCTCGACTCCACGTCTTCATGGTGAGACCTGACGTATTTTAAGATGTCGTAGTAAAAACTTCACGCCAGCCGCGTTTATAGCTTTTTTGTGCCATGCTAATGTGTGCTAGCTGAGCCAGCTAACAGTGTTGCTCAACTGTAGCTGAAGACGTCGAGGACAAAATGAAGTTTGCCGTCTTAACCAGCCTTCCTGTATTTCTCCTCACCTCTCTTACAGCTTGTCCTGTGGTTTGAGCTGAAGCTGTAGTTCACTGGTAACAGCTCGGGGACAGTCTGTTAGCCGCCATGGCTCAGCAGAGAGGAGTCAACAGCCTGCAGTTCAACCAGGACCAGAGTAAGCTAACAGCTAACAGTTTGTCTGTTATCTCTTTACGAAAAACATTAAATCAGTCATATTGCACCTCTACGTTAAAACCGCCGAGTTGTTATAGTTGTAAGACATTAAAAAAACATTCAAGAAGCCATCCACATATCTCTGGTAGAGATAGGACAATACACCTTATTCCACCCTGTTTAAGCTTCTTTGTTATGTTTTCCTTATGTTGTCAGGTGCCAGGGCACAATAGCAACTCAAAGATCTTCTTATTTCCAGACATTAAAGTCAAAGTGTTACATACCCTGTAGCTGTGGGACCTTTTACAATAGCGTGCTTCCTTTTTTTTTTTCAAGGCTGTTTCTGCTGTGCTATGGAGACTGGGGTCAGAATCTACAATGTGGAGCCCCTGATGGAGAAAGGCCACCTCGGTGAGTGTACTGAAGTACTTTCAAGTCAGATCTTTTATATTTTTTTGCTTCATGGTAATAAAACTCTGTGTGTGTGTGTGTTTTTTTAGACCACGAGCAGGTAGGTAGTGTGGCTCTGTGCTCCATGCTACATCGATCTAACTTGCTGGCCGTAGTTGGAGGAGGAGTCAATCCTAAATTCTCAGAAATATCTGGTGAGTTAAATTAAATCAGTTACAGTATCATAATTTTAGTTAGAGGTTAATGACCTGTGCAGAAGGAGTGGAAGTGAATAAGTAAATTTTCTGGATCATTCCGGTACCCTTTGATTCCAGTGGCTCGAAAAATGAAAGTCCTGTTGAACTGCCAGTTAAAGGGCGAGAACCTCCTAAAGAGGCGATCCAATAAATCTGAGAGGTTACAAGAGAGTTAAAGTGATATTAAAGAAATCACAAGTCATGCAGATTTATTTTTGTCTGCTTTTTCTGTGAAATCCTGGATACGTTAAAAGTATTTTGATCAATGTGAGCTGATTTTTATGTTAAACAGTATTTCTGATAAATATTATATTGCTTTTAACGCCAGTGCTGATCTGGGACGATGCGCGGGAGTCACGGGACCCCAAAGAGAAGCTGGTGCTGGAGTTTACCTTCACTAAACCCGTCCTTGCTGTTCGCATGAGACACGACAAGTAAGTTTCCTGTCACCACTCGCTCCACGTGTCATAACACGACATGACGCATTACTGATGTCGTCTTCTTTGTGGTTTCAGGATCATCATTGTCTTAAAGAACAGGATCTATGTGTACAGTTTTCCAGACAACCCTGTTAAACTTTTTGAGTTTGACACCAGAGATAATCCCAAAGGTAAAAACGTCCTTAACACTGGTTACTGTTAAACGTTTTAATACAGTTAGGTAGAGTTACAACTCGTGATTATTGTTGTTGTTTTATTATTTATGTCATTCTCTTGAATAATCGTTACAGATCATTTTTCAGTAAGTTGATTATTTGTTTATTTTTCACTTCAACTCTAAGCCCAACTCTTTCCTCCAGGTTTGTGTGATTTATGTCCCAGTCTGGAGAAGCAGTTGCTGGTTTTTCCAGGTCATAAATGTGGCAGCTTGCAGCTTGTTGTAAGTTAAACACACAGAAACATGTAATAAAAACATGAATAAAATCTTCACAAAATGAAGATAAAAATTGTTGCTTCCCTCAGGACTTGTCCAACACCAAGCCTGGTACGTCGTCTGCCCCTTTTACCATCAACGCCCACCAGAGTGAGATCGCCTGTGTGGCGCTGAACCAGCCCGGGAGCGTGGCAGCTTCGGCCTCACGCAAAGGAACGCTCATCCGGCTGTTTGACACGACGACCAGAGACAAACTAGTGGAGCTGCGCAGAGGAACCGACCCAGCAACCCTCTACTGGTATTCACTGAAGTAGTAGCTGAAATATTCTCAATTGGCAACTAAATTATGAGGTTTTATTGTGAAACAGTTGTGGGAAATGCAGCATTTTTATAATGAAAAGATTTACCGGGTGCTTTACTGGTACAGATAAAACATAACTCTGCAAAATACAACTATGTCAGGGAAAATAAAACAAAGTAATAAGAAAGAAATGCAGGTGACAGTGTGATCTGTGAAAACCAGCGCACCTCCAGCACCTCATCAACACATGTAACCTTGATGTGTTGTGGGAAATGATTTCCGTTGCACCACTGTGACTTGAGGGATTGTGGGTGCTCACAGGTCAGCCCAACCTGAGTATCAGGGAGGGGGGAATCACGTTGACATTCACACTTGCACTTAATCTTGAAAAATTAATGATTGGATTTCATAACTGCACAAAACATTAAATCAGTGTTATTGGTCAGTAAATTAGACTTTTACTTCTTCACATCACAAACGCTTCCAAATTAATACAGTTTGTCAGGTAAAGAAAAAAACTTTTGTGTTGTCAGAAGTTCTGACAAAGTGACCTTCATCGTGACGAGTTAGCTTAGCTGACAGCTATATTGCATCTGAGTGCATTAAGAGGCTGAAAATACTGCATCTCTTCCTATTTATTCACTGGAGAATCTGGTTTAAGCTGATTCTGAATCGAATTGTGAGCTTCGTAAAGATTTGAGTACATTTAGTTTGGGTTCTAACAGTCATTCTTTATTCTCTCCAGTATCAACTTCAGCCACGACTCGTCTTTTCTCTGTGCCTCTAGTGACAAAGGCACAGTTCACATCTTTGCACTCAAAGACACCAAACTCAACCGCCGCTCTGCGTAAGACCACAACTTAAAGTCACTTTTCTGTTACCCTCAAACTGCTGTACAGGAAGTTTTGTGCCTAATGCGCTTCTTAATCCCTTTGTTTACACAGACTGGCGCGTGTTGGGAAGGTGGGCCCTGTGATTGGTCAGTATGTGGACAGTCAGTGGTCGTTGGCCAGCTTCACTGTTCCAGCTGAATGTGCGTGTATCTGTGCCTTTGGAAAGAACACATCCAAGAACGTCAACTCAGTCATCGGTGAGAAAACACCTACAAATCTGCACCGTGTTGTTGATACAGCCATACAATATTTAAATGTCTGAGACAAGTATATGCAAATTAATAAGAGGTAATCTTACTTTTCTCTGAATTATCTTAGAAACAAAAGTCTAACTGATGTAATAACTACTGTAATTGTATGCTACTTGGTAAATCCTCCATAGAAAGGCAGAGACAGCTTGATGAAGATGGGTCTCGTGATGTCATGTACAGAATGTGTTTCCAACGTTCACATGAACATCTGAATAAAAATGACAGATGACAGTTTGTGGGTTGTTTGGTTATTGTTAATTAAATCTGATCAGCCCACACAGGCCCGATGAATCAGATTAGTTGAGTTTTTGAGTGTTGATAAATAATTACAGATGTCCCGTCCTTTAAACTTATAAACTGTTTTCATTAGTCATGAATATTTACACTGACACAAAAGTTTAACTTGAAGTAACTTAAAAGATGAAGTGTTTTGATAATGTTCAGTGGTGAGCAGAACATGAAGGAAATGTGTAATAGACTTAATTTTATAAGTAATCTATAATAAACTAAGTAATTCCATTAGTGGCTTTAATTTGAGACTTTATGCACTCATCGTTTTCACACACATCACAGTGACGTGTTCGTTATCACAGAGAAGACGATGGCATCTGTTAAACAGCAAATGATCTTGTAGTAATGTTTTTCCACTCTCTGCAGGACTGTTATCGTCCTTCTCTGAGTGCTGCTGCAGCATTCAGTCATTAAGGGGACAGTTTCTTGTGCTGTTTATTCTGCTCACGTCACTCAACTCTAACATGTGTAAACCGACTTTCTTTCCTCTCCTGCAGCCATATGTGTGGACGGGACCTTCCATAAATACGTGTTCACCCCTGATGGAAACTGCAACAGAGAAGCTTTCGATGTGTATCTGGATATATGTGATGATGACGACTTCTGAGGCCACACAAAGGGAGAGAGAGGAACATTAATGGAAGATGTGAGGAGGACAATGATGACAAATATCTGAGTTAATGATGATTGTTCACTTCTGGAGACGGGTGGAGAAAATGGCCTGAGACGTGTGGAGAGTCTTTATGCTGGGGCCTGTTTTATAAAGTCCTTTTTGTTTGTGAAGAGTTGTATCTACAGTATGTAGCAGTGTGAATATACTTACAGTTTCCCATTAGCCTCTAACCTTGTTGCATCATGACACTGACAGGCCTGTTATGTAAAATACCCATAATTGAGCAGTGTACTTGGAAGAAAAGTGCTTCACTGTAAAGACACGAAAAGAAAGAGGCAAAAAAACTAAAGAACAGAAGCGGGTCTAAACATGCAGAAAGTACACGATAAAGTTTTATAGAATCGGTATCAACATCTCCAGTGTTTTTTATATATGTTCATATTTGGACGAAGCTCTGACACAATGAAGAAACAGTATTTTATTTATTTCTCTGCAGTGATGGCAATCTCCAGGTGATGCATACACTCGGCTACTCAGTCAGTTTATTAGGTACAGTAAGCTAAGACTAAGTAAAATAAGACTCTTAGAACCTTGTCTGTATCTTCGCAGTATGTAAGAAGTATTAGAAAATAAAATACCTGTAAAAGAATTTTCAGTTTATGTGCAAACTAAACCCTGAATTCAAACAGGTGGATGGGACGATTGTCTACAGAACATCTGACTATTGTAGCTGCAAATCACACTCGGAATATTAATTTAAAAAGACCTCCCGTCCGTCCCATTCTTGTGAGCACAGTATCGTATGAAAAGTAGAGTACGAACTGACTGGATTCAGCTGGTCAAAGGTCTGGAGCGTGACTGGTTAACTTGGACTTGCTTCTTGTCACTTCAAAACTCAAAACAAATAAGGATTTTGCGCGAACTTTCACAAACATCTCACTGTTGTACAGACTGGAGCTGGTTGTTCTCCAGCTGTCCGCTCTGCACTCTGCAGATGTTCCTCCAGATGCAGCACTTCATCATGACACCCACTCTTTTATTAAATGTTGTTGAAAGCTACTGAAACCGCCCGAACCTGTGCAACCGATCTCACTTTGACATTTTAAACACGGGGCCCCCCGTCCCTGCCCTCACAGTTGTTCTGATACATCCAAGGTTTGCTTTTAGCCTCTGTCAGTGGTTTACATTACCGCCACTTGTCATTTGTGCAAGTGGGATGATGTTTAAATGTCAGCCACGATGAGTCACTAGTTTGAAAACAAACCAAAACAATGCACTTTTAATAAGTTGTGTGGCCTCATGAGTAAAATAAATACTGTATGTGCTTCACTTAAGCGTCTGTCGATGTCAGGGCAGCTGATGGAAAACATTTACATGTGTTAACTTTCATACAACCTACGAGTACTTCCTGTTATTACTGATTTATTACATCACACGGAATCCTAACGAACCAACAAAAAATGAGACGGCAACTAATTAAAAAACGTAACAAACATCTTTGTTATTTATTAATTAGTATAAATGATTTGTCAGTTTGTTTGCAATTTAAAGCACAAATGTTAGTCCACAACAATCAACAGTCACCTGCTGCGCTGTTTTTTCCATGGCAGCATGAGAAGACTGAAACAGAAGCACATTTTTACTGATGGTAGCAAAGAAGAACAGCAGTTTCTGATTAACTTGATTAAACATGTAATCGACAGCTCTATTTGAAATACAAAAGTAAAAGTACTCCACTGAGAGTCATTTCCCTGGGCTTAGATGGTCTGAGACACGTTGGCAGCTACACACCAGTAAAACTCAGGTTTATAAAGGATAAATATATTTCTGTGTCATGGTATTGTTGCACATTTGTGCTGTAAACTGCAACAAACTTTCAAAGGGGAAAAATATATATAAGATTTTCTAGTAATGAATAAATGCGTGTTCCTATAGAGAAAACAATTGCAGTATAATTCCCACTTTCTAGTAGCTGCAGTGTCTCGTTTAACACTGGATACTCTCTTACTGAACATTTATATTGTGGCGAGGAGACTGTGAGGTCTAGAGACACCCTCACATTATGTAAGTAACAGACAAGACAATAAATTGCCCCCGTCTGACCTCAATGAGTCTAGCAGAGATGAAATACAATTTGTAAAAGACAGTGTTTTTAGAGCTTGTCAGTCTATTGCAGAAGGCTTTTTGCTGCCTGGTCTCAGTTCTAGTGTCAGATCCACTGAGTCTTTGTCCCACAGAGGGCAACAGTAATGAACATTAATGCTCATCCAGCCTGGTTTCGGTTCATGTGAGTCATTTCACAGTCGTTAAGGACATCCTTTCTGATTTTCAGGCCCTTCAACGGCTTCACAACATGAACAACATCACGCCGAGCTTCTGTTATAAAGGACTATTGTTCTGAGCCACAATGCTCGTCTCCACCAAAAGAAAAAAAAAACGTGATGAAAGTGTCTCAGCTGCAGCTCTGTACACGTCTGCAGAGGAGACGGTGACGTTGAAGAAAGACAAACATTTGCATAAATCAGAAACAGAATCAACAGCTACACTTAAACAGGCCGGTTGCTGCTCCTTGTTGTTGTATTGATCTCTGTTGCCTGTTGTTCTTTTCTCTCTCCTCTGTCCACTCACCCCAACCGG
>JAUYWH010000004.1:1380255-1394731 GCA_034779795.1 Ctenopoma multispine
AAAGTGCCCTGAGATGACCTGTGTTGTGAATTGGCGCTATATAAATAAAGTTGAATTGAATTGAATTGAATTAAGAGGCTGTTGTTCCGATGGGGCACTGAAGAGTTTCATTTCTGTTCGTTCACACCAACATTCTCACGTGGAAACAGGTCGAGTGTTTTAATGTTGTGCTGTGATATGTCATAAACTAATAAGTGCTGTACGTTTGAAGTGGATGAAGAGCTTGGTTTTAAGCACATGAGCTTTAATCCTGACAGGGCTGCACACGCTTACTGGTTCCTCTCGTGCTGGAGCTGCAGAGAACTGCATTGACAAATCACACAGTTTAACCTTTTTCTGTACGTAACTGAAGACATGGACATGATCTTTGAACACGACTGATTACATGATAAATTTAGTTTTTTTTGTACAACAAGAAGCTGATATGATTTTAGAGGAGGTCTGGTTGTTACAGTGCAGCTTGACCTGAAGCATGGATGGATGGATTATGAGGGAAGGACCCCCCAGACCCAGTCACAAAACAACCACATCCTGGATGGATCTCTGAGCACAAATCCAGATTCAGAATTGAGATGCTGTACTAAATAAAGATCTTTAAGTGGTTTTGCATTAGTTTCCGTCCTGTCACATGACTTGAGTCAACATTGAAGGACTCTGAATTTGATGGCTCAGTTGTTTTAAACAACATCAGTGCTGAAATAATTCATTAATTATTAAGTCAGTGCAAAGATTTGCTGTTTTCCGTATTTTGATTATCAGACATTGGGAAAACATCACGTTGGGCTTTGGGACTGTGTGATGGGTTTCTGGCTGACTTCTCCTTAACCAAACAATAATGAATTATATAAAGAAATATACATTTATTAACACATTAATCAGCCACAGACATATTTAATAGAAAACATTTACTTATGGCTCTGTAATTTATTGACTAACAACAGTCAACAGCTTTTTCTCTTCAGTGAGACCTGCTGACTTCTTGTTCATTTTTGCCTCACATGCATCTAAACATATTAAATATGCAAAATAATATTCTCTTTGATTAAATGAGACAAATCCTCCCACTGAGATGTCAGAGAATTGAATAAGTGAAGTACTAATATTCACTGTATCTGTGCTTCAGCTCCGCAAAGAAAGGATTCCATACGTGTCAGTACTCAGCAATCTGCTGCTCCCATTTCATGCTTTCATTGTGAAAATTAACTTTTCTAGGAGAAAGAGACCTGAAAACCTGATTGTGTCTGTGTGTTGTCATAACTCTGGGAATCTTGTAGCTCACTGTGAAACCTAATTTCCTTTTCACTGTCGTGTCGCCCAATTATTATTCAGTCAGTTAGACAAAGCTGCTCGTTTCCCTCACGCTCTTCATCATAAAGACTCAAATTGGAGTTTTATTTAACTTGTAGCCGCGTAGCCGGGACAGAGAGCTGGTGCCATTTCTTTTTAGAGAAATGATTTATTAGGTCTTTGATTGGAAAAAAGGGCTGTTTGTCCCGATCTAAACAAAACAGAAAAACTATTTGTAACAATCTAGTGCCCCCTGCTGGTCTGTTAAATGTGTCACCTGTGTAGGTAAATCTGTAGTGCTGAGGTAACTGTCTTTCTGTAGAACAAAGTTACATCCACAACAAATATTTATGATATTTTCATGCAAACCTGGACATAATCAGAAAGTGTGAGGAGTAAAGGAGCAGAAATCAAACTGAAGCAAATGTGACCATGTTAGCGTCTCGCTCTCCTGGAGCCACTGTCAGGTAAAATCTGACTTAATGCAATAAATACTGAATCTGAATCCATTTAATTCTGCTTTAATGTGAACAATAAAAAGATATTAAGTTGAACAGAATCAACTAAAGTCTTTAACAAACAAAATGCTGTGTGTAATCAGATAGAAAAGTTTAACGATGTGCAGCAACAACTCTGTGTGAACATCTGGAGCATCTTTTTCCAAGAATGTAGAAATAGTGACGGTCCTGCTGTCAAGTCTTTAATAACATGTCTGATTCATCCTGGTTTGTAAAATGCAGTGAAACAGCTCCTGTATGTTCACATTACAGGATGCTGTCGTTCAACGAGGGAGGAGACAAAGATCATTTAAAGATCTCCTTAACAAATATTTGTTTGGGCAGAAACCAAATCAGACACAAATGATGGTTTAAATAAAAAAATCCACCCGCTGCCTCTTAGCTCCACAAGTCAGTCACAACAGTCACTTTCTAGAAAGAACTACAAGCTGCCAGTTTCTCAAACTTCCCTTTACACTCGTCACAGCAACGACCTGCTTTGGATGAGAGGTTCACACAGAGACAGGAGGCCCGAACATCTCCATGGTCTCCAACACCAGCGAGAGATGATCCAGGAAGGAGTTCACGGACACCCTGAGGATCCGCGCTTCATCTGCGCTCCACCTCCTGAAACAGTTCAGCAGGACATGAGACAGACACGTACAGGAAGCAGCTGGGATTCTGTGAAGCATGTGCAGCGTTTCTTACACGGACAACGTGCTGCCGGACACCGTGAGCTCTTTACCGATGCCGCCTTTCCTCGGCTCCCGGTCCGGAGAGAGAGAGCGCAGAGCGATGACGGCCTCACGGGACGACGGGAAGGGAACATCCAGAGAGCTGCAGGAGGGTCAAGGAAACCTTCCGGAGAACACTGAAACTCATCAGTTTTATTTCCATTCACCATTTGTTCAATTATTCTCTCAATGAGTCTATTGTGAGGTGTTCAAAGTGATTGTTTCTTCACACCAGCAGTCTGAAATCTTTACTATCATAAAATCCTGATGAAAAAATTTAAGTAAACGTGCCACTCTACGCCTAAAGGAGTTAGCCTTCGGTTTCTCTAGAGGTTCACTGACCAACGATGTTAGAAAACCTCAGAAGGTCGTCTGTATTGCCCTCACGATATTTTAAGAATCTCTAACTACTTTTCTAACCATCCGGATAAAAATGTATTTAGTCTGCTGCAAGTTTTTACAGTTTCCTAACGCGGGAACACTAATCGACGAGCCCACGCCGCCATCTTTATTAGATTAAGAAATAAGTTAAAAGTCTCTTTCATCCTTCGATGGACTAAGTTTTGTCATCCAGGTCGCTAAAATAGTGTGTGTGGACGCTAATGATATAATCACTGCAGCGACTGGTGGTTTAAAACGACTTTCTGGGTTTTGTGAACATTGCCGGTGATTAATTTAAAATTTAATTTTAAAATACCGATAGTTAACGTTATGTTAGTGAAGGTATGAGACTGCTAACACACGAGGGGCACATACTGCGGATAAACTGGCGTTTTTCACAAATGGGTGACAAAACAGTTGACATTAACACAGTCGTCTGTAGCACAGTTTGACTGTTATTTTAATATCCTGAAGGAAAATTAAAGGATACAACTCCAGTTTGCCTCTTTCATGGTTTGTTTCTCCATCTGCCGCCATCTTGATTGTTGCTCTGTCTTCTTCGTGTGTGGTGGAACAGAGACAGTGATAAATCATTTCTTCCCCCAGCGGCCGAGTGCGCTCATTACAGGCAGCCGCCACAGTGCGGCTAAGACAGATACTGTACAAACTGTCTGTTTCTTTTTAAAGCAATGAAACTATAAACATCTATATAAGCAAATAAACCTAAAAAAACAAAGTTGAATGCAAAAATCAATTATTTACAACATATTGAAACTATTATATTTTTTCGTATATTAAGACAACTGACACACTCATTTGTAATATACACAACAACAAATATGTGATCAGAACATACATGTGCACCTGTCTGGCCATAGTTCTCCTCCAAGATAAGTTTCCATCTACATGTAAAGATACAAGTCAGATACAACCCACAAAAAATCAAGGAGTGTTTTTTAAAAGATGGATTTAAAAGAATAGTTTCCTGCCAGAGTACATACATCAAATTCACTTAACTGGGCCAAGCATACATGTGCTTAAATAATAGTTTAGGGTTGGTTCCCTCCTCACAAATGTAAAATAACAAATGATTTTTTCTTTTTATGATGGATCGTGTAATAATGACAAAAGCAAAAGAACAAAGCAGTTGACACAGGTGTGACTGCAGCATGGTGTAACTATGAATGTTATCTGAAAACATACATAAAGTAGTTTTGAGTACCTACCGCTCCATTTTAACCCCTGATGTTCAACACGATGTTGCTTGAATAAAAATAAAGGAAAAAAGTATGTGTACAGTCAATCAATAGAGTATCACAAGAAACGAACATATGTATAAAGTATAAAGTCACTTCAGCAGCTCCACAGCTCCACCTCTTTAGTCCACTGTCCAGGTTGTGGTAACATTTAGTCTCCTCTTGCCACCATTTGGATCCTCTGCAGTGTGAACCCTAACCCTAACCCTAACCCTAATTCATCAAAACCAAATTTTGTCTTGATAATCAGTTAATATTTCTCTCCATTATTAAAGAAAAGAAACAACCCTTTCCCCCTATATTAAATATCTTTGTTTTGGACTGTTGGTTAGAAACAATTTAAAGATGTCTCTTTGACTCCAACCAGATAACTGAGAAAATAACAGATTAATAGATAATGAAAATAATCATTATTTAAACTGGAACATAGCTTGTTGAACTTTAGATATTCACATTTTCAAAAATACTAACTTTTATGAGTGAGAAAACAAAAAAGTAATTAAAAGTTTTTTTTAAAACAAGATATGAGGAGGACACAAACTGAATTTAAGATAAATAAGGATACAACTCCACTTCCTGTTTCATGGTTTGTTTCTCCAGCTGCCGCCATCTTGATTGTTGCTCTGTCTTCTTCGTTTGTGGTGGAACAGAGACAGTGATAAATGAGTTCTGCCCCCAGCGGCCGAACGCGCTCATTACAGGTAGAAGTCACAGTGCAGATAAGAGAAAAGACAAACATGTTTTCATTTGTTGATCGGATAAAACGGAGGAAATTTAACATTTTCAGAGAGAAAGTTTCGGAATCGGTAGAACATGCAGAGGAAAGAGACAAACACAAAACAGAAACACAAAACGGATTCAGAATTGACTCAATACACAAGATAAACCTCACAGTAAAATAACTGCAGTTTCTAATTTTCAACAAGAGATATTATCAGTAACCACAAACGCTCCTTCATCACACCATGGCGGCCCCGGAAGCCTACATCATGAAGACAGCATCCAGACTTTCAGTATAAAAGCGTGATGCGACTTTTATTTTGTAGTAGAGCTGTCAAACTCAGCTGTGCGCATCTGCGCGTCTCCTCCATCCTCCCGCTGAAGCTCCGGGTCTGCGGCTCCGCTGCATGTCTGTTTTAGTAAGAGCTGTTAGACCGCCCGTCTGTGCTACTTTGACCAGGTTTAATATATAATTCATTAGTTTATTTTATCGTTGGGAAATTAGAGAACTACACAAAAGACGACGCAGAACTGACGCTTCTCCAGCAGCGTTTTAAAGCTCAGTGCATCTGAAAAAGTAGGTACATGATGAATGTCTCTGTTGTTAGAACACAGACTACGAAATATGGGGTAATTATATGTGATAAATACTTAGAGGCTACAGAAACAGACGGTACAGGAAAAAAAGTTAGTGATAAAGAGGAGCACAACTTTTTCTTTTATCCTTTTTGTTCATTCGGGTGTCGAGAAAAAATTTATTTATTTATTTATTTGTGTTGTTAAAGTAAAATGAATTTAATTAGTTGAAAGTATTATCCTGTTGGATAGGCTATCAAAAATATAGAACATCAGGATGCTGCTGTTAATATTGAAATTAGTGTAACAGCAAAAACATCTTTATTTTTTCATATCTTAGTGAATCTCTTGTTTCTTTTTGTGATAGTTTGTGTCTTTGTTCTATGCCTCTTTGTGGTGGGTGTTTGTTTGTTTGTGTCTCTTTGTCTTGGTTTGAGTCTCTCTGTGGTTGTTTTCTGTCTCTCTGTGGTGGCTCCAGCTATATCCAGTTGTATCTGGCTTATAATCTCCCTCCTGTGTTTTATTTCTCAGTATAGGTAGTCGATGCACGTGTACATGGCTTTGTCTAAGAGCGCTGGCGGGACGCTGAGGGACCTTCAGCTGGCTCTGCAGCTGAAGATCGAGGAGCTCCGACAGAGAGATGCTCTCATCGATGAGCTAGAGCTGGAGCTGGACACTAAGGATGATCTGATCAGACAGCTGCAGATAGAGCTGGACAGACATCGCAGCGCCTCACAGCACGCAGCCATGTCCACAGAAACAACAAACACAGGTGTGACGATTACCACAGCTGTCAGTTCAGGTGTTGTTTTCTCAGCTAGGCTATTAGCAGAAGCTGGGAGCCAGGATTTTAGAGTTAATTGATCTTTAGTTTGTACTTTAAGTGGAAAATAGTTATTGAATATTGAGTCTGTGTCTAAGACAGACTGTGTACATCCTCTGCTGCACAAACAGACACAGAATGTTTCTCCCTGCCTTTGACTTTATGGAAAAATAAAATGATTAAATGATAAATTAACAATCTACAGTTTGTCCCTGCTTGTCTCTTTGTTTCCACAAGATTCAGCAGTCCAGACTCCAGCAGCTCCTGATGAGCCTCAGCGTACCAAGAGACAGGCCATCTCAGCAGAGCCCACGGGGCTGGACCCCTCCCAGCTCACTGATGTCACCCTTACCAGCTACTGCAAGACGAGAGAGTGAGTAAAGAAAGCCGCACAGCAAAGGTCAGAAAGAGCAGTGATGGACAATTGTGTTTGTCTCTCAATTCACACAGTTACAGCCGTTGTGTGACTGTGTGTGTGGACTGTACAGCTGCACAGGGGAACAGAGGAGTAGACAGTGTTGTGCATTGTTGAAACTCGGGGTGCAGTAAAGGTGTCTGTCTCTCTGTGGGAAGTTTGTCATTAAGTCTTTTTTATTCACATACAACAGGGTGTAATGTAGCGAGGGTTTCCTTTCCCACCTCCTCGTATGTGTTTTGCGTGTCATGTTTTGTCCATGTGCATCTTTATACGTATAGCTTATTGTGGAACAAACACATTTTTATCTGCAGTTTGTATTTGAGACACACACCATAAATTATTAGTATATGCTTCAAGGTTATACTGTGTTTAACACCAGCCTGGTTTTTGTATTATTGTATTTTTCACACAGATTTGTGTAAATACCATAAATAAAAGAAAAGATGCTTTAAAAACTGTTGGAGCCACATATTGTTATTGTGGGGATAAATCACCATCACTGCCACACAGACACTAACACTTACTGATAAGTAACGACCTTGTCCACCTCTGTATGTGTGTGCAGGTCTAGTGAGCTGATCCAGAAGGCTCTAATGGACAATGATTTTATGAAACATCTGGAGCACGGCCAGGTAACGGCCACATCTGTGCTGCTTGTTATCAGAGAGAAATCGTTTCTTACGTGTCTGATTTTTTAAAGCCAACTCATTTATGGGTTAACGTGTGCAGATCCTCACCATCATGGACTGTATGCATCCCACCAGCCTGGACAAAGGCAGCTGTGTGATCCAGGAGGGAGATGACGGCTCGACAGTGTACGTTCTGGAGGGTAAGACAGGGATGAATATTTTACTTTATAAAATATCAAACTGTGAAAGTGCACATTACACTCTCCCAGATACCAAATATGACGACTTCAGATTTCTAATTTTGTCCAACCAACACAACCAAAGACATAAAATATTCATGAAAATACTATGAGATCCTGTGTGAGGTGTGCAGGTGCTATAAAAATAGTTATAATATCCTGTGGGGATGTGCTCATTTCCCCTATCGAAGTGTTGAATAGATGAAAAGACCACGCAATCCTGCTACAGACTGAAACACTCTCTGCTTTTCAGACCTGTTCAATGGGACAAAACTAATCCAAGGTGAAACATTGATTTGGACTGATATGGACAGACAGCCCATTTGTCTGAGCACAGATTGCAGAATAGCCTGTAGCAGAGTTAACAGAGGCTCTATCAGACATAATGCGACACAGTGTATAATGTGGAGAAAGCCAGGTGAGGAGAAAATAGCAGGAGACCCGATGTTATGACAGTAGTCGAGGTGATATCATGGCGAGGTCATTGTCTGGTTTGGGTTTTGTATCTAAAAGCTGCTCACACACCTAAACGCACAGAAACATGTTTGCTTTAGTCTAGTTCAGTCACACAGTGTGTTCCCGACACCTTCTGCTTCTTGTTCACTCTCAAGGACAGCCAGTCTCTCACACAGTCGGACTGAAAAGCTCCGCTGTGATGTTTTGCTCTCTTGTGACTGTTTAAAAAAACCTAATCGCATTCATCTCCTAACAGAAGCTTGCTCATCTTGCAATTCATTGATGACCGTATGTCAGTAATAAGAATATGAGCCAAAGAAATGACTAAACAGAGTTCACAGGATGTGGATTTGATATCCTGATCTCTATAGACTGCTGATTACACAGTTTTTATACGTCCATGCCGGTGACACCAGCGGCTGGAGGGACTATGTTTATGGGGTTATCCATCTGTCCCTCAATCCCAGTCTTGTGACTGTGATATCTCAGATACACTGTGACAAAGTTAACACAAACAAATCCACCTAAACTCAAGGATGAACTGATTAACCTTTGACAGTTGGTGGTCAAATGTCAAGGTCACTGTGATCTCATGTGTGTCTCGCCTGGAGGGAATTTCATTACCAATGTCCACTCATTGTCAGTGCATTCATTTCTTTTTGTTGGAATCGTAACATTCAGTGGGTTGTGGGGACTGTAGCTTAACAAATGTGCACTATTTTGTTTGATTAGCAAGTAAACATCGTGTCGTGGTTATTTGTTATGCAGCTCACAACAGAAACAGGTTCAGGCTATCTTTGCCTTTTAACAGGTGATTTTGTATCTGTCAGTACGAACAAAGCAGGCTGAAGAATTCTTTTGTCTTTTGTCTGTTCTGTTCCTTGTCCAGCATCAGTGTGGTGCTGAGTGATATCTTAATCCAGAGCTTCTGTTGAGCTGTACACTGTGATTTGTGACAGGTGTTGGGGTGTGTCTGATATGATCAAATTCGGATGTTTTATTTGTGCGTTGCATGTTTTCTTTTGGACACAGCTGCCTTGAAATGCAAGATGAATTTCACTATCGTATCGTATCGTATCGAATCGTATCGTATCGTATCGTATCGTATCGTATCGTATCGTATCGTATCGTATCGTATCGTATCGTATCGTATCGTATTGTAACTTAACTGAATCTTAGCATTTCACATAGTTTTATGAGGAAAAACGACTGGGATGCTAGATGGATAACTCCCAGACACCGTTACTAGTCCTTTGTACCTCATGCAAAATGTCCTACCAACAGTAAAGTTAAGTGCAGATGTGACTTGAATCTTTATTTGTGTGTGTTCACAGAGGGGATGGTTGAGGTTACTAAACAGGGCAAGAAACTGTGCACCATCGGCCCAGGAAAAGTGTTTGGAGAACTGGCCATCCTGTACAATTGCACCCGAACGGCAACTGTAACAGGTAAACACAGACACACCCACTGATGAAACACTTCAACTCCCTTTGTCAGAGTAGTTTTCTCATGCTCACGCTGTGTCCCCATGCTTTGTTTCACCTCTTGCCGTATTCATGCCTTAGATTGTTTAGCTCATCATGTTCTTCTCAGACTTCAGAACCAGAGTCATACAAACAGGCACGTCAGGAAGACTCCTTCACCTTTTTTCATAAGGTTCTTGTGTGATTTCTTCTGCATACTATAACTTTAGGTTGTTTAATATGGACACCAACCATCTCAGTAGTGAGGACAGATCTAAAGATACAAAAAAGCATAAAACGGACCCTTTGTGCACATGGTCATCATGGTCGACAACATGAAGTGTTTGCTTCTTTTCTGTCTGCAGCTCTGACTGACATCAAGCTCTGGGCGATTGACCGACAGGGTTTCCAAACAATCATGATGAGGACTGGTCTTATCAAACATTCCCAGTACACAGACTTCCTCCGCAGGTACAGCTCATACATATACTCACCACTTCACTGTTTTCAAGTTCGCACCACATGAGAATGACTCACATCTCTCACTCCAAACTCTCCTCTCAGCGTTCCCTCTTTTGAGTCGCTACCTGAGGACGTTCTCAGCAAACTGGCCGATGTTTTAGAGGAGGTGACGATTACCGTGCACTCTTCTATTATAAGCACTCTCTCACAGACGTACTGTACATACTGGATCTATTTTTGTCATGTGCTCCACTGATAAACCTGACAAATGGAAACCTTGTGTTCAGCCATTTGGAGGATTGTGAGTTACATTAATCTCTCTCCTCGCTCTCAGACTCATTACAGTGATGGTGATTATATTATTCGTCAAGGAGCCACCGGAGACACATTCTTCATCATCAGTAAAGGACAGGTGAGGAGGGACGATTTGGGGGCTGCAGGTTGGTCACAGTAGTGGTGGTCTTGCATATATTAACTTAATCTATATATTGTATTAATGCTGAGCTGTCTCCATTGTTTCCACTTTAAACATAGTGGCAGCGAAGTTGCCAAGCCGTGTTGTGTTGCTCTTGTTAATTTGCACAAACTAGTGGGACAACTGCAGTAACAAGAGAAGCCATGGTAACCACACAAATCACTGCTGGAGAAAAACAACAACACAGGAGGTTTTCTTTAACCCCGAGTGATACAGTGCACCTCTTCACTAGCTGTGAACAAAACACGTCAATTAGTCAACACAGCTTGAAAGTTTGATTATTATGTCTCAGCTGGTAAAAACTACGCCTCATGCATTTTATGCCTTTATTAGATCAGATTAGATGGGGAGACAGTAATAATAGTAACAGTTACTGAAATATAAATATGCTGGCTACTATTAAACTAAGATTAGGTGTTTGTTCTGTACATTGTCATGCAAGATCATGATCCCTCCACTGCTCATATACTCATAGATAAACCTGTACAAATCACTAGTGCTAAACTGATTGAGGTTGTGATGTGTGATTTTCACAGGTGAAAGTCTCGCAGCACATCATGGACAATGAGGAGCAGCTGACGGTGAAGACTCTGTCTGAAGGCGACTGGTTTGGAGAGCAGGCGCTGAAAGGGTGAAACACACGCATGAACATACAATGAATACTGAAAAGAGTACTGTAGTAGTTTCATACTCATAAATATACTGTAACCCACTTACTGATCAGCCTAATGGAAAATATCCTGTGAAGTATAAAGTGGAACTTGAAGGTCTTCTTTCATTCATTGCAGCGAGGATGTTCGCACAGCCAGCATCACAGCAGTGGGAGACGTCACGTGTCTGGTCATTGACAGAGAGTGAGTTAGGAGCTTCTTTAAACATCAGATTCACTTTGTATATGTGGTGGAACCTGTTGTTCACCTTGTGCTCAGCTTTTAAAGCTCATGTGTTGGTTTGTCCCAGGTCTTTCAAACAGCTGATTGGAGGACTGAGTGATGTCAGCAACAAGCAGTTTGACAGCGATGAAGTCAAAGCAAAGTGAGTTCAGCTTGTCTACTTGTGCTGTAGAAGTAAACAAACCACTGTAAATTAAATTAAAGGATCACCCACAGCTTCATAAATAAGGAGAAACTCATCCTAAAATGTACAGATGTAACTGATGGTTACAGTCTGTGGTTATTCCTGGTCAGGAGGACGTTTCAGGACACTACAAGTGCAGCACCATCCACCTATTTTTGTGCCTCAGCTTTCACATAAAACACCTGCAGGTGTCAAAGTGTTTTCTGCCGCGTGAGGTGTGAAAGTTGGTGTGTGACTGAAAAGTAAAGTGAAACAGAAACTGACGTTCATGAAGAATGTGACCTAAACATAACTTGTCATCACTTGCAGTAGAGAGATAAAAACATGAGGAGACTGTAACCGTCCTCACATTCAGACAGGAAACTGAACTCGTCTTTATTTATTTAAAAGTCTAATAAGTGGAGAACCAGTCGACTCAGACAACAACACGTTAGTTTCCATTTTGTTTTGATGATCTTCTGGTAGTTCTGTTAAAACCTGACACTTAACCAATGAGGTTCCTTCCATTTCCTTCCAACACTGTCTCTGTTCTCTGTAGACTGCAGGCGGAGGCAGATTTCTTCACCAGCGTCTCGCTCGATGACTTCAGCATCATCTGCACTCTGGGGATGGGAGGCTTCAGTCGCGTGGAGCTGGTGAATACATCTGTATACGAAGGCGCTCGTGTGGGTAGATGCTGCTTTGGTGGGTCTGTGCTGAATGTGTGCATTTGTTTGTGTGTCCAGGTGCAGTTGAAGAAGGATCCCAATCGAACGTTCGCCCTGAAAGTGTTGAAGAAGCGTCACATCCTGGACACCAGCCAGCAGGGTCACATCCTGTCCGAGCGGCGCATCATGATGGAGGCTCCCAGTCCTTTTATCATCAGGTCAGACTGCAGGTTTACGTCGCTGACATCAGCTGCAATTTAAGGTGCACTACACCACTTCACACTGCAGAGGATCCAAATGGTGGCAAGAGGAGACTAAATGTTACCACAACCTGGACAGTGGACTAAAGAGGTGGAAGCAAGGTCCAAGAGAGTTAGGCAGGGATCCTGCACAACAGGACGAACTGACAAAGGATGACTGAGTGTGTGTTTGTGGGCATAACTGAGGCAAAGGCACAATCATTTTCTTTTAATTCATGTTCACTTCACACAAAGGGTCAAAGTGGAGTGAATCACTTTTTACTGTACATAACGTAGAACATCTCTTTGTATTCAGAAAGTCTTATTGGATAAATACACCATGCAGTTATCGTCTTCTTTTGTGCTTTGGTCAATATGCCACCATCCGGTGGTCAAATCTAACATTAGATGGAAAATAAAAGAAGCAGATGATAAATAAAAGTATATTTATCAAAATTAACATGCTAATAAAGAACAAACACATCAATTGGAAACTGTGTGTAAACAGTAAATCTGGAGACAGTTTTCTTTTTGTCGTTTCCTGTGAGGACAGAACCAACTCTAGACTCTTATTTAAACAAATCTGTGGAGCATCAGTTACAGGAATTTGATGCATCCACACAGGAAACGTTTGTGACATAAAAACTATTATTTAAATCCACTCCGTTTTCCTGCAGGTTGTATCGGACTTTCAGAGACTCCAAATTTCTCTACATGCTGATGGAGGCTTGTCTTGGAGGAGAACTGTGGACGGTGCTGAGAGACAGGTGCATGGCCGCATTGATCTCCAAATAATGAAAATGAAATGATAAAAAGTAATTTGATGGAATAAAAAAGGTTCATTACTTCACACACAACAAATGAGCTTGTTATTAACAAAAACACTGAAAGTTAGGAAGCTAGAATTTGACCTGGGGACCCTCCCTGAGTCCAGAGACTAGATAATGGAGAAACCGTCATCTTGTAAATGTAGGGGGTCTGGTCCTCCTGGACGTCTGGGACCGGGTTGGTGGTCCAGCTTTGATGGATGACAGACCATGAAATAATCCTCCTTTGTTTCATTTGACGCAGGGGTTCGTTTGATGACAGCTCCACTCGGTTTTACACGGGCTGTGTCATCGAGGCTCTGGCTTTCCTGCACTCCAGAGGAATCATCTACAGAGACCTGAAACCTGAGAACATCATACTGGACCACAGAGGATATGCCAAACTGGTGTGGAGATGTTTTATAGGTTCATCAAATAATGTGAGTCAAACATTTCTCAAAGAGAGAATTGTTGTTTGCCCCAGGTGGACTTTGGATTTGCTAAGAAGGTGGGTCTGGGTAAGAAGACGTGGACGTTTTGTGGGACTCCTGAGTACGTCGCCCCCGAGATCATCCTGAACAAAGGCCACGACAGCTCGGCTGACTGCTGGTCTTTGGGAATACTGGTCTTTGAGCTGCTCAGCGGAAGGTGAAGCAGAAACAGAACGAAGCTGGTGGTGGTTGGTGAACCATCAGTTTAACATCCAATCTTGACATTAAATCAAACATATTTATATACATCAACGTCACATTTATTTCCTCATACGTCTGTCCCGGTCGTCTTATTTCTGCAGTTAGGAAGTACATTTATTGAAGGTGCCACGCTCTGCTTTCCTCCTCAGTCCTCCGTTTTCTGGTTCTGATCCCATGATGACTTATAACATCATCCTGAGAGGCATCGACATGATCGAGTTTCCCAAGAAGATCACCAAGAGCGCCGCCAACCTCATCAAACGACTCTGCAGGTTGTTAACACCACTTAACAGCTGCACTGGAAAGTTTGTGAACCATTAAGAAGTTTTTCTTAAAACAATTCCTCATCACAGAACCGATCCAAATGCGAAAATGCGATCAAGGGGATTAATTCAAATTTCTAATTATAATTATAATTATTAGTTTAATTTAGCTCTTTATGTAGTTTTAGAACATTTATTTTCAGAAGCTGATAAAATCCTAAATGGTTCAGAAACTTCCAGGTGCCACTGTAGAGGAAAACGTGCGTGTGTGTGTGTGTGTGTGTGTGTGTGTGTGTGTGTGTGTGTGTGTGTGTGTGTGTGTGTGTGTGTGTGTGT
>JAUYWH010000004.1:1394831-1426592 GCA_034779795.1 Ctenopoma multispine
GTGTGTGTGTGTGTGTGTGTGTGTGTGTGTGTGTGTGTGTGTGTGTGTGTGTGTATGTGTGTGTGTGTCTGTGTGTGCGTGTGTGTGTGTGTGTGTGTATGTGTGAGTGTGTATGTGTGTGTGTCTGTGTGTGTGCGTGTGTGTGCGTGTATGTGTGTGTGCGTGTGTGTGTGTTTGTGTGTGTCTGTGTGTGTGTGCGTGTATATGTGTGTGTGCGTGTATGTGTGTGGGTGTGCGTGTATGTGTGTGTGTGTGTGTGTGCGTGTATGTGTGTGCGTGTGTGTGGGTGTTTTCAGGGACAATCCTTCCGAGAGGTTGGGAAATCAGAAAAATGGAGTGAAGGACGTCCAGAAACACAAGTGAGACAGTACAGATGCGTATTAAAGTGCTTTCTGTGGGAGATAACACTGTAGTCATGGCAACACATCCTTGTTCTTCAGGTGGTTCGAGGGCTTCAACTGGGACGGCCTTCGACAGGGAACCTTAGAGCCTCCTTTCACGCCCACGGTGGGTGACCTTCAGTGTCTCTGTGCAGCACAGAAGCACAAAGACGAGAGCTTTTTATCTGACACCCCGTGTTTTTCTATCAGGTGGACGGACCGCTGGACAACGGCAACTTTGACTCTTTCCCGGAGGACACCGAAGACCCTCCTCCTGACGAGGAGTCCGGTTGGGATCTTGAGTTTTAACAGCGTGCGACGACACAAAAGCATTAGAGAAGGAGCTGCAGCAGACAAGACGACAAGAGGAACTGTTCAAGTCTGCAGCTCTTTATCTGATGGGCACCTAAAGCATTTTACAGTGACACACACGCAGTGATGAGGGTTCGGGAAGAAAAACATTTTATTCATGTTAAAAAAGGAACTTGCACTGAGACAGTCAATAATTTCAGCCTGGTTTCCCGTTTTTAGACCATTTTCTGAGCCACTGATGTTTGTTTTTTTTACCATTGTGTTTTCTTTATTCATTTTTTATTTGTTTGTAAGTTTTCTTTAATTGTGTTATTTTGTCAGAACTGTCAGAATAGCTGTCAGCTCCACACTGACAGTAGCTTGTTTCATTTTCAGCATTGAAATAAATGTTATTTAAGCTTTAAAGTCATATTTGACTGAGTTTTTCAGGATGCTTCTTTTTCCACTGGTTTTGGTTCTGAGAGGTGAACGTGTGCTGCAGGGGGAGTTAATGAAAACTAAAGCGTAAGACGTGGGAGATGTTTATCAGCCTCTGTTGACCTTAGAGCTAATGATGTCAGCAGAGGTTCAGTGGTTCCTGTGATAAACCGGCTCGTGATGGAAATGCAGCCGCCTCCGCTAACGACTCTCTCACAGTTTGTTGCTAACTAACAGATAAGACACACAGATTTTTCCACAGTTCCATCAGTTTTCACAATAAAAGCATGACAAATGGAACTTGAACAAAATCTTTGGCTCAGTCAGAGACAAAAAAAAAAAGTATTTATCTATTGAGTGAGGATCTATTAGCTGTAAAATGTATTAATATTACTTCTTTGTTAAGTTAACACTTCGTAGCACTTTAAGCCACTTTATTAAGCACCTGCAGTGTATAAACATTCATAAACACAGTTAATGTGTTAATGTGCAGTAAAAACTATTATTTTATATTATTACAGCTGTGTTTAATCTTATGTGTAGATGTGTGTAGGAGTCAGTTACACTTTATTCTAGTGTGTTAAATGTTAAATAGGGGAACTAACAATCACAATAAGATCAGTTGTACCACAGAAGGACGAGATTATACGATCATAATTAGAATATTTACAGTAAGGACGAGGACGTGAAGATGTTCAGTGATATCCACAGAACCGACAAAATGATTTACTTCTTAAATGATTGATTTCCTATAAAACTGACTTTAAAACATTTGATGTCAAATCATTTGTTTTGTTTGCACATTTAAAGATGTGCACAAGAACTCTGAAAAGTCTTGGTGATGGTTCAGATAAACTTAGAAAAAGCTCCAGGACTGTGTCAGATCACCAGCACATCAATCATCACACTCAGAATCCAGCAGAATCCAGATCATAACCCGGTCTGACAGAGAGATTAGTGAAATAAACATCTTCAAGTTTCAAACTTCAAGTTTGAAATATTTGTTTATCGATTTCAGAAGGAAATATTTCAATGATTAGTTCATTATCTGCTTCTCTGTTCGAGACGTGACATGAGCTCATACAGACACACGTTGTTAAAAAGACATTTGACATGTTTAGTATTTAAGTGTCGCACAGACCAACATCAGTCTCACTGCATCGTTGACACTGATCTGTGCTTTTGCAGCCGTTTCTCATTTTGCCCTCAGCATTACTGTATATTCTGAAAAGCAGTGTAGTAGGTGAGACATGACACACACATGAAACCTACACCTCACAGGTAACTGGTTCCTGAAAGTGTTAGACTTATGAAGCTCAGTGGAACCAGACTCAGACAATCAAGTTCAATACAGCTGAAAAATACTTTATTGTTCTGTGACAAAGAAAGTTTATACTTCTACTCAAGATCATTTCAAAATGTCCTTTTACTTTTAGGAAGAACGTTGTCTCCATGTTAGTCAGACAGACTGAAATGAATCTTTCTGTGATAAAAAAACCCCAAAACATCCTGCTGTGTCCACAATCAGCTTTTTCTCCTCCACTGAACCACCGCACAGGAAACTCCAGACGTGACTGGAATCACCAAGTGACGCATGCGTTTCCCACTTGTCCTGCTATTTTTAGACAGCTAGACATTATTACACAGCAGATGACAACCAGCCAATAAAATATCAGATTATAGATTATTATCAGCTCTTTAATATTTCATGAATTCACTCTGAGGCCTGTGGTGTCATTATCTAAATAACGATGATAAGAATCATTAAAGATACTGTTCAAAAATTCCTCCGTGTTTGTGACAAGTGTGGAAACGTCCAATTAAGTCTGTGGGTTCATTACAGCCATGAATAAACCATTAACTGCGTGGCCTCTGATTGGTCGGCACCAACATATAAACACCAGCCGGAGCCGGTGACCAGAACATCACCACCACCACCATCATCGCCATCATCACGATGACCGGCTCCGCTCTGCTCCTGCTCCTCGTCCTCAGCTCCGCCGCCTGCTTCCAGGTGCTGCCGGAGGAACCTGCTCCTCGCCGGGCCCGGTTCTCTGCGAACAGCCCCGGTGAGTCTCGGTTCTATGTTTGTCTCTGTCTTCCTTTAGTTTGGTGGTTTGCAGCATGTGAACAGTGCGCAGAGTGCGCTGCAAACACAGCCTGTTTGCTTTTAAAGGGTCATTGCAGTGTTTGTGTCATGCGCTACTTTAGGACTGAGATTTAATTTTAGTTTAGTTTTCTCTGAATTATCTGATGTTTCTTTGAATGTGACTAAGTCATTTTGATGCATATTGATTCAGTCTAATAAGTACAGACTATAAAACAGTCTAACAAAGTAAGAAACATTTCAGCTTTGCAGAAACTGAGAATGTGTTTGTCTCCTACTGGTCGCTCTCTTGTGACAGTGTGTTAATAGACTGAACTGTGCCCGCAGGTGATGTGGCCAGATGTTTGAACGGAGCTGTGGCTGTGGGCTGCGAGTTCTTCTCCTGTCTGGAGAACTCGACCTGTGACACAGACGGGATGCACGAGATCTGTGAACTGTTCCTCCACACAGCTGCTACCTTCAACACGGAGGTCAGTCTGTCGTCCTGTCTGTCTTTCTACCCGTCTGTCCGACCGTCTGATCACCGTGCGTCTGTGTGTGTGTTGTTCCACAGGGTAAAACGTTTGTCAAGAAGAGTCTGCACTGCATCTCCCAGGGAATCTCAGAGAAAGTCGCCCACACAATCCGCCGCTGTAACATCTTCCAGAGGATGATCGCCGAGGTGTGTGAGCTAAGAGACACTCACACGAATCAGTGAGGCTGACACTGTGTCTTTCTTCTTCTTCTTTAACTGCTGCGTGTTTTGTCTTTTTGAAAAGGTGCAAGAAGAGTGTTTCACCAAATTTGACATCTGCACTGTGGCTCGTACCAACCCTGATGCCATCGGAGAGGTGGTGCAGGTCCCCACTCATTTCCCCAACAGGTCAGGACTGACGACACACACGTCTGTCTCACACACACAGACACACTAACAACCGTGAAGACAATAGAAATATAAGAACAGTAAGAGTCTGCTGCCATGTTTAGAAACTGTGGTTCAAGATGGGAAAGTCTGTAAAAAGTCCATGCCAGGTTGATGGGACACGAGCCCGGGGGCCTGAGCGGTCAGGTAACGCAGTAAAATATGAAACAAAAGGGGAACAACAACCAAAATATACACGAGATGATGACAAAGAGATGAAGATGAGCAAAAGCATACAAAGATAACCACAAGAAATGTCTCACAGTCTAATTCATCTGTGTTGATGTAAGAACAGATCTCAGCAGTGCCGAGGTGCTGTCAGAGGACGCTTTCCCTGTAATATCTCCCTGTGTGTGTGCGTCGTGGTCTAGATACTACACCATAATGCTGCAGACCCTGCAGACCTGCGACAAGGACACCGTGGGGGTGGTGAGGGACGGCCTCGTTGCCAGACTGGGCCCCGACATGGAGATGTTCCTCCAGCTCATCCAGAACAAACCCTGCGCCACCGACACAGATTCCTCCGCTTTCAACAACCCCTCCAGCTGGAGGAACATGCCCGTGCTGAACATCCAGCCCGGCTTCAGAGGTCGAGATCCCACCCACCTGTTTGCCAGGAAGAGATCTCTGGATGACAACGACGTTAAAGCTGAGAATTAGACAACAAGCGCTCACAACCACACACGTTCACATCCAATCCTGAATAGTGTTTCCACACTGATGCACTTGCAAACATGCAGCTTTCTCCCCACATTACGTCTCACAAAGATTTCTTTCTGCAGCCACAAGCTTTAGATGGTGATTTGGGGCAATAGTTACTATTACATATGTTATTCTTCTTCTTATTATTTGGGGTGATTGCTCAGTCCATCAACTGACTACCTGATGTTACACACAAGCTTAACCGAGCAACCTGTGTCACAAACATTTGAAAAGAGTGATTCAAGTTATTTATTTTCTTAAACAAATTAATTTATGGGGCTGTTATATTTAATGCAGTGAGATGGAGTCAGAAGATGCTTTCATGCTGGTCGTGGAGCTTCTCGTGACGTTCAGATGGTCTGAGCTGCTGTTGTCTGATGTTAAAACTGAGATGGAAGCTGACGGGGCTGTTTGTGTTAGGAATAAAAAGAGAGATATGACTGACTTCTGCCTGATGTGTTTTTTTTCCCTCACTAATTTTAATATTTATGATCAATAACACAAATAACAAGTAAAACACTTGACTTTAACTTACTAGTTGATTTTCTGGAGTTCTTCATCAGCAGATACGGCCAGAGGTTATTAAATAAATAAATGAGGTCAAAGGTTTCAGGCCTGTTAAACCAGCAGAGGTCAGCGCTGTATGGAGGCTCAGAAAAAAAGGGGGATGAATAAATGTAAATAAATAAATACAGAAACCAAAATCAATAAACGTCTAAATAAAATAAAGGAATATGGAGTGGTGACACTTCATGTGTAACTCGTAGAGCTGCCACCAGGTGGCGTGTGTGCTCATAATACTGTAGCATTCTGTGTTTTCTCAGATTTGTCTATCTGCTCTGAGCTCGTCTATTGTTTTACCAGAACTCCTCAAACATCGGTGACGCAGCTCTGCTGTAACTTGCTCTTAGATTAGTGTTTACAAAGCAGCAGTTTCCCACCTACTGAGTCATTCACTGAGAAAAGCCACATGACAGCAGCTCTGTTGATTATTCTAAATGAAACATTCACAAATTCACCGACATTTCCTTTGGGCCTCTTTTAACCCTTGCTCCTCCCACGTAGACTGTTGATGAGCCGTGTTGTTGGGTCACTAAACGAGTGAGATGTGAGTGATCATCTCACTAAGACGGCAAATGTGGATTTGAAATATGTTTGGAAATTATGGAGCGTTTTTAAAAGACTCTCTAATGTGAAGTGTTTTACATGTTTATGTCCTCAGCAGGAAACAATGAGCTGAGTCACAAAGTGTTGAGAGACAGACTAATACATGGTTCAGAAACATCTCATTCCAGTTCACACACGGTCTCACACGCGGTTCTCTGAAAGGTAAACAGCTTCATTACTCCCTGGTGTTTATCCAGACTTGTTGGCTAAACATGGAGGTGTTAAGTGACACCACCATTGCTCTCACTCAGCCATCTGTCCCACAAGGTAATGGCTGACCCATAATGGCTCCTCGCCTCAGTGCTATGGCCCATTAACCTCCATCAGATAGGGTGAGAAATAGCCAGTCTCCCCCTTTTTATAGCCCATGGAGGGATGTTTACCTCCAGCAGCTCAGCAGGGAGCTCTGACAGCTCTGCGAGTGGCTGATGTGTTGGGGCAGTCGGTTGCGTTAACAGCCCTCATTTCCAGGAATTAGAGCCGTTAAACTGCAGCTCCAAGAAAATGTTGACGAAAGGGATCAGGATTTGTAGGGAAGGCAAACAAACGTTACTCCTGTGGTACTTTATGGAGGAGACGAGGGATTGTGCTTCTCATGGGAAGAGAAGCGATAGAGCAGAGCTGGGAGTCAGAGTTAAATATCATTAAGATGTCACCAGAGTTACTGGAACTCATCCCGAGAGGTTGTTTCAGGTATTTCTGCACGTGCCAACCAACAGTGTGTAAAAGTCACATGAAACAAACACGTGACAGAAGCAGCGTGAAACACAAACACGTCTATTAGTTCATTTTCTTTTGTCAGAGTAGAAAAAAATGTTTAAACTCTGCCTTCATGTGTTCAAGTGATTCTCCAGGCTCATGGCTGAGTCCTTTTAAATGTTTTTTAAATTTCTAAAATAGATTCACTGAGGATCTCCAGCAGCTTCATCTGGAAACAATTCAGATCTTTGAGCGGAAGGTCGATGTTTTTACTGTAGAAAACAGGAAGAGATGAGGAGGCTCTTCATGATTCAGTCAAGTACGAGGCTGTAACAAAATACAGCAGCTGACAGTGTCGGCCAGAGGCTACACAGGAAAGAAGACGTCAGACAGAACATCATGATGTATGTTCTCCTGCTGTACGTAGCACAAGGTTTCCTCTCTGTGGGAAGGAAACACACAGAGATATGTGTGTGATGGATGATGCGGAGGCTCTGCCCAAACCTCCATTCATCTCTCTCTGTCAAACAAACACACATGTCCAACAAATGGTTTCCACCGGCGGAAAAGGGACAAGGGGCTCTCCAGAATCCGTGACCTCCGTTTCAGCCTCGCCTTCTCCTGTCGCCTGTTCGACCCACCTCTACACCTCACGCTCATCTCATCACCGTCTCACCACAATCAGTGTCAACACTCTGGATATCTACACTCCTCATTACCCCAAATTCACTATCCCAGACACTTTCTGACATTTAATCAACTTAAGTGAAAAAGGATTTTATTACCATCAGTTAATACAAACATTTAATTAAAAGCATTTTCTGCAACTGCAGGTTATAATCAGATGGAGGATAAGTGCAAATTTGTACTGTAACACTGAGAACATCAACGGCAACATTACATTTCTGTGGAGGAGCAAACCTGATGCAAGAAACACATACAAGTAAGCGCACAAATAAATTAGTGAGTAAAAATTTACAAGGAGTAAATCTATACATGGGTAATACATCATGGAGGCTGCTGATGGAGAAATGAATCCAAATGCAACAGTACGTTAGTCTTCAGAACTGTTACAGGTCATCTTATGTCCTGGTATCTATTCCCTTCTTTATTTATTTCTCCATTCATTTCATCTTTATCACATAAATCCAGTTAAATTATTTACAGTATTCACACTGAACATTTACGTTACCAAAGCTCTAATATGTCGGACAGCACAGGAACAGGATGCAGCTCTCGCAGTCCTTCAGGGGGGTGAATTTAGACTCTACACCCTTTATCAGTGAGATGTTGTGTGTCGCAGTGTTCGAGCTGCTTCCTGAGGCCTTTGTTGAAGAGTCACAGTCCAGCTCAGTCCAGCTGTTCTTCACATCAGGCTTCTGTCAAGCCGACGGTGAAGCAGCTCGTCTGAGCCCCTCAGCTCGGCCTCATCCGGGACTCCTGGTGCTGTTCCCGCCGCTCCATGAAGAAGAGGAAACGGGATGAAAGGGGGATCCAAGAATGGAACGGAAAGTCCCAGGACGCCTATGTGGAAGGAGCTGAAACAGAGGAGCCGACTGGAGAGTACTGGACCAGAGGAACGGCCAGGTCAAGGTACTCCTGAGGAGAGACAGTCGGGATTAGAAACAGTACACGACTTCAGGACCAGGGTATCTCAAAACGGATTTCTCACAGACGAACGGTATCACTGGCTTTTGTGTTGAAACACAGAATTACCATCTGATGGTATCAACATTTCAGACTGGGACCAAAATCACCTGGAGTTTCCTACAACCTGAACCTGTAGGGCCAACGTAGTTGGTTCTGTTTGCTTTTCTGAATGTATGTCATCGAAAAGCTAAAGACTGAGGTTATTATTCAAAATACGAGACCAGAACAGACGTCATCATTTGTCTGTTTGTTGTTTTCCTTTGCATCCAGACGTAGACTTCCTGTAGTGATTTTTTTATTGATTGTCGAACAGCTGCAAGTACGTATGCGACGGTGCCACTACACAGTTCCTGTAACTTGTCCACGGACCCTGTGGTTGATGAACAACTGCTCTACCAACTGTTTGGGGTTTTTGGACAGTTGGTTGGACAAAAGAAATCACACTGGGAATCTGTGAGTTTTCAGTTAATAGACTATCTGAGAAATTAGTTGATGTAGAATCAGTGAAAGAAAAGGTTGGTTTATACAGTTTTCTGAATCTTCAATCTTGAAAACAGAATCTCCCACTGTCCTTGAATGTGTCAAAGTTTGAGCAACCTGTCCAGTTATTTCTAAAATTTAAAAGCTAAAGAATTAAAAAAGCATGAAAAGCATGAAACCTGAACGGATTCACAGATGTTCTACATAAACAGAGAACTATGTCTATGTTAAATCTTTATCTCGATGAACAGCACATTACCTGGTTAGCCATGAGACAAAGTGTGCGGTCTAAATCTTCTACCAGCTGTTGGAAAGTCGGTCTGCAAGATGGGACGGCGTGCCAACAGTCTCTCATCATCAGGTACCTGATAAAGCAAAACGTTACAGCAGGAGTCTGTGTCTACTACGACGTGATTCAGGACGGTTGAGTACTCACAGTTCCTGAGTGCATGCAGAGGGTTTTTCCATGCGGTGTCCCTCCTTTAGCAGCTTAAAGAGCTCCTCCACTGGGACCCCAGGGTAAGGAGACCCCCCAAGGGTGAAAATCTCCCACAGCAAGACTCCAAACGACCACCTGCAGCAGCAGCAGCACATTACAGAAACTTCTTCAGTTCACGTTTGGCTTCACGAAGCTCTTTCTTACATAAAACCACAGCTACAGGTAACACACAGCGAAAAACATTTTCCTCAGTTTCAAAGAACAGTTTAAACAACACCCTTTTTTAATAATATAATTATGACATGAAGTACTTTATTACAAGACACCAGTTTGTTTAATTTCTATCTTTTCTTTCTTGTAACAACATTAAACAAACATATAATGTTAAAAAAAAATCTTGATAACAGAGAAACAAAAACTGTAGTATAAGATGAATATTTTAAAATATTAAGTATAAAAATATTAAGTAAATCTTAAAAATATAGTTAGTCAAATACTATTTTCTTTTTGTAAATTTAAATATTTAATATTAAAAAAAAAAGTTAAATAATAGAGACTCACACGTCACTTTGGTGCGTGTAGATCCGGTCAAATAAAGCTTCTGGTGCCATCCACTTCACAGGGAGACGACCCTGCAGGACATGAAAACATCAGGCAGCAGCTCTGCAGACAAATCATCCTTTTATTGATCATCTACTGAGGTCTGTCTTTCCTACATTAGTGGTCTTCTTGTAGTAGTCGATGTGGTGGATATCTCGGGCGAGACCGAAATCCGCAATCTTCATCACATGGTCCTCTGTGACCAGCACGTTTCTGGCAGCCAGGTCTCTGTGGATACACTGATCAACAAGAGTAATAAAGGGTTAAACAAAGACCTTTAAAATTAAAATGCATTATTAATACTTTCTGTCTTGTGGTGAAAAGAAACGAACCTTCTTTGAAGCCAGGTATGCCATTCCTCTGGCCACCTGGTACGCAGCAGACACCAGCTCCCTGATCTCCAAACCGCCCAGGGAAGACTGCCTGGAGCCGCTCCAGTACTCCAACCCGACCGGCCGGTGAGTGCGGAGATACTCCCTCAGATTCCCCTGGGAGGCGTACTCCACCACCACATACAGGGGGCCTGAGAAGACACACAAAGGATTCAGAGATGCTCGACGGTTATTCGTCTCCCGTCGGCACCGACAGACTTCACGCGCGGCGCGCTCACCGTCCTGAGTGCAGGCTCCCAGCAGGTTGATGATGTTCTTGTGTTTGCCAATCATCTTCATCATCTCCATTTCAGAGATCAGGTCAGACAGGTCTTTCTCCGTGGCGTCCGCTGCACATGACAACAAGTTTATACGACATCGGATTCATGTTCCAAGTGTCTCAGAGTCATTTAGACGACTCTCTCTCTCTCACCTTTCAGCATCTTCACAGCCACCTTGGTGATACGCGTAGGTTTATTTCTGTCGATCCCGACGGCCTCAGCCAGAACCACTTGACCAAAACAGCCTTCACCCAGGGGTTTCCCCAGAGTCAGCCTGAGGAACACACACACAGTTTTATTATGATTACAAGTAGGGGAGTCCCAGTCGGACTATTTAGCATCATTAATTATGGATACGATGCATGGATAGCTACTGGATGACCTGCTTCATTTTTCACATTCACTCTCCCAGCTGTGAAGGAGAGCAGCTGTAAGACCAGAGTTCAGTAAAGAAAAGATCAGCTTTACTTTAGCAGATACTGATCCTTTAAAATACGCCTGGATCGGCACTGATGCTAATCATCTGGATCAGTTTTTTATTACACGGTTCTCAGTGCTGGGTTTCACTTTAACAGCTGACGATGACGTGGAAAGTCCAGCATAGTTTATCCAAAGTGCTTCACAAGTATTCAAGCAGAGATAAAGCACAAAACAGCTGTGATTTCAAACATTCACATTAGAAAACACTTCCTAAAACAACAGGTTTTCAAGTTTAACAGTAGGCGTTTTGTTGGGAACTATTTTCAGTAGCGGATTAATCAACATTTGGTCTCCACTGAGTATTTGTGGCAGTAGAACAGTGTACGTGGGGCTGAGACATCACGATGTTAATTCAAGTTGAGAAGAACACTTTTACTATAATTTACTAAAGGGCCTAATGAGTTCATTTAAGTTAGCAGAACGTTTTCGTTTCTGTATTTTAGGAGAGCTGTAAGGTCAAGAACGGCCACACAGACGGGGAAACAGAAAAAAAAGTCTCTGCTCAAATTAGAAGATGTTAACAGCTGTTCTGTGGGTTTCTGAGGATGTAATTCCATTTTTATAGCTACTTGGTAGACAGATTTACAGAGGTTACACAAGGTAACAGCACATGACTGAACTAAAGAAAGGTTGTAGCCTCAGTCTGCAAATGACTCAACTAGAAACAGAAAATGACAAATTGTGGCATGAGATATAATCAGGGATTCATTTAGCATCAAGTCTAAAAGAAGCACAGGAACGTTAGGAAACCCTGAAGTCTGCTGCATGATGGACAGCGAGTGTGGGGCGGCGAGACAGACTGTACCGTTCTCGAGGAAGCTCCCAGACAGGATCGTAGGGAAGTTCATACTCTGATACGCCGGCCAGGATGGTGGTGGCTGCACTGGAGAGACGAGACTGACGCATCAAACACGTCCCTGACTGCAGGGAGGACGAGGACTCAACAGACACCTACGGAGACAGAGCAGAAGATGTGACGGTCTTTTTAACTCAGGAGGAGGGCGGGGAACAGAAACAGAGGCAGATATGTGTTACCTGTCTCTTCAGAGGAATGCTCTTGGCTAATTTCTGCACAGCTAACTGGTTGTTGAAGTCGCTTTTCTTTGGTGCACAGCACAGCCTGCAGATGATCGCTGTGGCAGTGAGGAAGACGATGATGAAAGACCCAAGGCAGTAGATGAAGATCTCCCAGTACGCCTGAGAGGGCATGGGGGAGGGGGGCAGATCTGACGTGAGAGTAAGAGGAGAGGTCACATCGTCATGGTCACAATAGACTGTGGGATAAACTCTAGTTCCTGATCTTACTGAGTATCTTCACGTACCATCGACCACAGTGAGCCACGCCGAGTGGTGCGAGACTCCGATGGAGTTTCCTGCCAGGCAGCTGTACTCTCCAGCATCATCCAGAGTCACGTTCCTCAGAGTCAAAACCTGAATTTCTTTATCTGTTGTGTTTAAACCGGCATCCTGAGAAAGAAACATGTGACATGAAGCAAAATGAAGAGTGAAGTGTGTTGTTCTGTAGAAGTACATAGTTCTTCTCTGAAGTACGAATGGTGGGAATCAATTTATTTAGACTTCAACAAGTTAATTTCACTAGAAACTGAGATATGTATATATTCTCATGGTTTATGGCTTTGTTTTAGTTTATCATTTCCTTGTTTCTCTGTTTCCCCCTGTTCACTGTCACCTGGTCCTGACACTCACCCTGATTATCCCTGGCTGTTCCCACTTTGGTAATCAAGCTCCACTCCACAAAAACCCTTCTCCCTCAATCCACCTGTTTTCCTCCTTGGCCATGGTTTCCTGTTGTGTTTGTCTGTGATTCACCTGGTCTCCTGCCTTGTAGTTCTGAACCCTGTCTTCCGTCTTGTTTTCATGCGAGCGTGGTTATGTTCTCAGTAGTGGTTTTCAGTTCATCTTCAGTGTTCTCCCTGTTACATGTCTGTAGTGTCGTAGTTAGTTTCTCTCTGCTGTTTTACCTACACTTATACACACACACATCACGCCTGACAATTCTCAGTCATTTATCTGTGTGTGTAACATTTGGTTCAGATCACTTCACTCTGACACTTCTGCATCACTATAATGTGTCTCACACTGGTACCACTGACATTTATGAGCAAATAAACGAAGAGATTCTGTTTAGAATTTGCTCTTTTGATGCTTCACACCAGACGTTCATTGTATTCAGGCTTTCTTGTAATTTAGAAAAAGGAACATAAGGCTCTAAGCCAGACACAACAAACCAAACTTGAGTGTCTTTCATCAAGAATCCACAATATATCACAGATGTGGTTTTACTCTGCTCAGTCAGAGAGAAATGAAACCAGTGTCATGCAAAATAAAGACTGGATCTGGAACCAATGCTAGTGAAACTGCTAGACAAAACACACATCGTCAAATCATACTTCTGATGTGTCGTCATCTTAACGTGATGCTGCTACACAGCTTTAACACACGTAGGTTTGATGTACTAACATTTTATTTGAAATCACAGAGTTAGTGTGGTTACTGCACAGCTTCCCTTTGTGGTACATTGATACACACACCTTGAGAATGAGGACGTACGGGTGTCCGTCTGGTGCAATTCTGCTGCCGTTGACGGTGATGTGTTTGAGCCACTGGATGTGAGGTTGCGGGTCACTAAACACTCGACACACAAACTCCACATTGCTACCGACCACTGCAGTTTGGTTAGCCGGCAGACCGGCCTGCAGGATCGGTCTGTGAGGAGAACGTTCTGCAACAGAAAGGTTCGGCAACATATAAGAGATGAGCGGACGCACATATAACTGCCTCTGGAATGAACCACAGCAATGACATCTCACTCAATTTAGAGTGAGATGACCTTTTCTTTAGCCTTTTTTTTGCCATCCCTGATAAACAGATGAAAATTTTGCTTTGCCAGGATTAAAGGACCCTATGACCATACAGGTGCTGTTCAGGTGTTTCAGTCTTCACAAAAATGACCTGGAGACACCAGTATGGACACAGATACATTTTCTTACCAACTACGTCCAGCATGTAGGTGTGTGTGAGGCTCCCATATTCGTTCTCCACCACACAGGTGTAGTTCCCTCTGTCAGATGGAACCACTGACTCCATTATTAGAGTCCAGACGTGGTCTCTGATCTGAAATTTTAAGGAGAAAGACGAAAAAAAACTCAAATAAAACTGATTCAAACACCTGGTTGGGCCTTTTAGTTTTCATTCAGAAACTCACCTTAAAGCCTCCAATTCTTTGGTCTTTCCTGAACTCTTTTCCGTTCCTGTACCACCGCAGGGTGGGAACGGGGTTTCCAGTCGCTTGGCATCGAAACTTGACAGTCTTACTGGCAGGAACAGCGTGGAGCTGCTTCTCCATCTTCTCTGGCATCACCCACTGAGGCGCCAGCGCTAACGAGAGACACAACGAGGTAAACATCATGATTACTATCATTTAGTGTTTTCACTGATTCATGTTTTCCACACAAAAGGCCCAGAGAGAGAAAGAAACAACAAACGTTTGAGGCTTACGCTGGAACTTTTCGTTGCTTGTTGACAATTCATTGGACACTTTATTTTCCTCTGAGGATGACTCATCATCTTCTTCATCTTCAGAGGATTTTACTGCGTCAGCTGAAAAAAGAAGTTACATGTTTAAAACGTGTGCTGGTGTGCAAACAGGCTTCTTCGTGGGAGTCTCAGCAGCTCCCTCCCGAGACAATCAAAACAGTTTGTGGCTTGACCTCTGACCTCTGACACCAGCTCAGTGACAAGGGTCATTGTGAATGAGGTTTTAAGTCTTTCTACTGAACACTGGGACAGACAGGAGCTGTCGCCACAGCACAGCACTACACCCAACCGCTTTTGAAACTTCAGAGACCTCCTCCCTATCTGCCCCAGCAATTAACAGCATACAAACAACACACACATCCCTACAGTCGTCTGCATCGAGTGAAGAGGAATCTGAATCTGCACCGACATTTGAAGGGAAATACTAGTACTCTAGTACTAGTACTCCACTATATTTAACAGCCTTAGTTACTAGTTACTCTGCAGATGCATATTCTCAAAACAAAACACTGTGTAATCAGCTAATAAATGATGGTTTCAGTCTGGCCAGTTTGCTTTGTTCTCAAGAGTTTCTTTGAAATGCTGCAACGGCTGACGTCAAGAGTTAGGGAAATCCTGAACTGACCTTTTTTTCTGTTTTTCCTGAAGACGAACCATAAGTAATTAGTCAGAAATCAGTTTTTTATTTGTTCTGTCATTAAATCTGTACATAAATTAAATTAAATGGCACCTGAATACAAAAAAATCTGCATTTATCTGTTATTTATGAGGAACATATGGAAAAGCACATTTATATTATCAACAGCACCAAGTTCAATAGTCATTAAAATACTTCTTTCATTATTTTTTTATCACTAACTCAGTTGAATTAAAGCCCACAGAAACCACTTTCTTAGTGGGGTGCAGTCTGTAACTGAGTATTTCTGGATCTATAGTCAAACTGAAGGAAAAAAGTCAACCAAAACAACCCAGTGAGACCAATGTGAAGCTGCGAATCTCTGTAAAACCTTCTTTTGTGGCACTGAAAATACAGATTCTGGTAAATGTGCAGCTACTGTTAAACACATCAAACAGTTTAGAAAAAGAGCAGTTTATGCCTGGATGGACAGGGTTGAGCAGTTTGCTGCACTTACAGGAATATTCTCTGTATAACTCTTCTTATCCTCAGTCTCACAGAGCAAAGAGTTGAAGGGTTGGAAGTGATCTGATTTCAGAAAGTCTAAAACCTTCATACATCTGAGTGAGGTGGGAAATTGAAAGCAGGCTTTGTTAATAAAAGGAGGCTGCAGCAGGGAGGTTAAATGTGATGTGTTCTTGACTGAGAGAAAAACAAGAATTTACAGGCTCAAAAACAACAGTATCACATAGACTCAGCTTTCAGCTGAAGTCCAGATGGTTGGAATAAAAACTGCAAACACACACAGAAGATAAATCCATGCACATGCACACAAATATTCAGAGGAAGGAGCTTAAATGTTTTCTGAATGGAGTTTTTTTGTGTTTCTGCAGAGATGACTGAACACAGAGAGTGGCTGCAACACACTCAGACTATGTGCATCTGTTACTGTGTCTGGACAGGATATACGGACCGTAACCAGCACCCCGAGAGCCAAGCCTCGGTTACACTATGAAAAATCTCCCTAACCAGTTTCAGATGCTTCAAAGCCAAAAACAGCCAAACCTTGAAAAAGTCACTTTCCCATTACAGAAATTTGCTCATTGGAAAGTTTTATTACCTTTTATATAAAACTGAGTCTAAAGCGCCACAACCACAGAGCTCGGATCAGACATGAAAGAGCCCTCAGACAAAAGAGAGGAAGAAAGGCCCCACATGAGACACGCCAGTTTAAAAAAGACGTAAACACACCGGCAGAACCAGTGACTGAGAATTCCAGATCCTCTCTTGTAATGATGCCTGGTCTTGTCTCTTTTGTAATTAAAATAAACATCTCTGGAAAAAGTGTGACAGTACTTGACAACTAGCGTTTCAGCAGATTATTATTTTCCTCATCTGCACTGCTGGTGTTAGACAAAATACAGTTTTTATGCATTTTTTCTTCTCTGGGTGCAAGTTTATTTTTGCTTCAGTTTTTCTAGTCCTAAATGAACATGTTTGCTCCGGTGTGGGAGGAGAACCTACTCAGAGCCCCTCTTATCACAGGCGCAAAGGCAAGAGCAATTTTTGTGGTTTTACTTGGACGAGGTGCACACATGCACACACACATTTCCCTCAAGCCAGTCCAAGGACTGGTTTGAAGCCAGTGCTTAATTTGGAACCAGTTCTTCATATTCCGACAGCTAAAGAACCAGCTGTCAGCAAGGAAAAACTGTTTCCTGAGTAGCACAGACTCTTTGATGGTCTAGGACCTAGAACCAAGGACTGCTTGCGTCAGGAGCTGGATTATGGTTTATCATTAGCTAGCTAAAGGCTAAAGCTAACCATGATAATTGATACTTTAATCATTCTTTGTGGACAGGTTGTCCATTTGAGGCTCCACGGGTTCAGTGTTCAGTGTCATGACATGTGACCAGGAACTAGGGGAGAACTGGGAAGCGAACCACCAACCCTTGGTTTCATATACTGCTGCCGACTGCCCTGCCGTCTGCACAATGGTCGCCTCAAAGATTGGGACTAACTAAAACGTGTGCTGAACGTACTGTAATCATGGTCCATAATGATGTCATCGATCAGCGCGTATGCACTGGACCAGTTTAAATCCCAGTGTAGGTTCACAAAGTCCAGAACATCACTTGTAAAGAGATACTGTAGGCCGCTGCTGTCTCAAAGTTCTTCTAACTGAACCGACTCTGAATCAGCCCAGAACGGCACCAAGTTCATGTTAGCTGGAAAAATTGAGGCACTTTTTTTATCGTTACAAATGAATATATGCTTCACTCCTAGTCTCCATTAAACTCAATCCAGAACACAAACACGAGCCTTGGGTAGAATTATCCTGAGAAAATGTAGTCGTGGCTTCCACACTCGGACATCTGTGAAGTATGTTACCTGTGTCTGTGTCCTCTGCGGCTGGTCTGGACTGACACTGAGGAAACTGGACCAGCAGGACCAGCAGGATGCTGGACAGCAGCAGCAGGCAGCAGCAGGGAGAAGTCATCGTCTCCTAATGCATCAGCTTAGAGAAACTTCCAGGCTGGAAACACACAATACAAACAGATGATAAAATTAGATTCACACGCACAGTAATCAAAAATGGAAATGATCCTTCACTGCAGCTCTACTCCAGAGCCTCAGGTATTTGTGTTTTCACACCCGGAGAGGAGACCGAATAACTCACACTGCAGAAGGTGAAGACGTGACGGTGAGGAGCCATAAACCTCCGACACCCTGTCACCCTCTGTTAGTTCACCTGTAACTACTGAATATCTGTCAAGTGTCAAAGACAACACTGTGGCAGTAAGTCACACATACAGACAGACCTGCACACTGCCCTAAACCAACAGAGGCAGACACCATTTTCTGCATGAGCTGTGTCAACATGAAGGTGTGAAATAGTCTCCATCTCTGGGAAATACATTATCTCAAGCAGAGAAACATACAGTCCAACCAATGCTGGATTTGACAGAAGAACGAAAGTAACCTCATCACACAGAACACTCTCTGTTCAGGTGGTGAGGGCACAAAGGCCGGTGTGAAATCCTGCCACCCCACCCTCGCTGCCACAGAGACGTCTCACGCTGCACATTAGAGGTCAGAGATGTCTGAGATGAACATTCTTAGTTCAGAGTTCAAAGCATTTCATGTTTCACAAGCTAATTGTCAACATGTCTGACCGCAAAAAGCACTGTGGCTGTACGGCAGATGTCATGGAAAGATCTGCAGTGTCAGCAGATAAAAATGACTAAAATATGAGAAGATGAACAGCAAACTTCACACAATTCTATTTTTCTATTATATTACTTTATATTTACTTTATTGTTGACTGATGTCACCAGTTTCCCAGTGGGCTCTTCGGCTTCAAGCATTTGACACCATTTTTCTTATGAAGCGAGCTTCATGTCATCATTTACAGTAAGAACTGAATTTAAATTTTAGACATTTCCACGGGGGTAGAGAAGATGTTGCCTACTGATTCATGATAAAATGAGCTGAGCAGTGAAGCTCAGTGAACACAGGATGCTCACCTTCTTATGAGGCTCATAAACAAGACGAACCACCACTGAGCCTGTAGTCTCTGCTAGACAAGACAGAACGGAGGACAAGTGCTGCAGGCTGGGTACTGATCCATATCCTTACTGATACTGTCCATCATGTGTGTGGAGCATGTGCACGGGGTCGACTGTGACTATGATGATCATAGATCATAGAGTGAGCCGTTAATACACTGCACACATGGAGAACATCGGCGGGGGGGAGGGTGGGTCTCTCTTAAATTAATCAGAGTTTTATGTGACTGTGAGGCTGCTGCACATGAGAGCGTCACACCTTCAAGTTGGCAACTTTTTCTTGTTTTACACACTGGCTCATATGTTTTTCTTCCTTCTGGGGCATTTTGGAAGATGCAGTGGTCTCCCTCGCTCTCTCCCTCGCTCTCTCCCTCGCTCTCTCCCTCGCTCTCTCCCTCGCTCTCTCCCACACACACTGAGCAAACACATTCAGCACCAAAAAGGACAGAGCCCTGACTGTTGTGCTGTATACTGCATTACGCATACAATGAAAGTTCTGACCTGATTTTATATATTAAATCTTCTCTGCACCCAGCTGCAAATACAGTCCACTCCTGATGTCTGTCCATCCATCACTTCTGCTTCCCTGTGCTCTCAAATCTAACCAGAGATACCATCATTCAGCTAATCAACACTGGAGCCTCAGTACTGTTACTCTGAAGCTACGTTCTATAGTTCTACATAATAAATGGGTTAATTAAATCTAGTTTTTAAAAAGTATGTGACCTTATTTAACCACTTTCTTTCACATTTACCATACTGTAACTTTAAATGAATGAAAGAAACAAGCTGATGTTCAGCAGTATCAGCAGATGTGTTGCACAGTAAGTAAGAAGAAACTGAGATCATTTAAAAAAAGTATCTCTATTGTTTAAGCTTCTACATATCAGTATCATCCTGAACTATCCTGTATCAATGTGTGCAATCAAATCTTCAGTTCCTGTTCCCTGATCGGAGCCATTACAGTGTGAATAATAGTTTCTCCAAAATAGTGTCACAGTGTCAATACAGAGATATTTAATATTTTCCTGTCTGTAGAAATGCTCTGACTCAAATGATGTGGGTCCAACAATCCTTTCATTAATCCTCAGCTTTTCATAGCTCACTCCCCTCACTTGCCTCCACCCTCTCTGTTAAACATCCCGTGCTGAAGCCCTCACCTACACACCAGATTCTGCAGCGGGCTGGCAGCTCTGAATAGTTGTCATACTTAGACACACACTGTCGATGCCACCCATCCATCTGAGCTGGACAACAACACGTAGCAGGGGCCAAACAGGAACAGAAACTCACTGACTCTCCTGCATCATTTCAAATGAAGGAGACTTAAAGAATGTGTTTGCTGTGGAATAAAACTCTGTGGGCAGGAGCTAAGTAGAAAAAATAAGTCAGACGCCACATACTTCAGCGAGACACCGCGAACGGTTCAGATTAAACTCTGCAGTCAAGCAGAGAACAGATCCGTATCAAATCACTGCAACTCTCACCCTGCACTTTGAAAGTCTCATTATAACCCAGCTGCTGCTGGGAAATAACAGAGCCAGCAGCCAAAGGGAAGCACAGACAACCAAGTCTGAGCCTCAACTATTAGAAACATATTTCACTCACCTGGAGACGTGTCCAGATACATCATCCACCACAAGGGTGGAACGAAACAATCTGAATAATAATCTGGTTACTACTTAAGTTACAAACCGAGCTGTTGGCTCATAGTTTAAGAAGGATCACTATGCAGCAGAAACTAACAGCACTACAGTCCTGATGCTTAATAAACTACAGTATAACTCTCACATGAGCCTTTACTATACCCAAAGACATTTTTCTTCAGATGCATTTACACTGCAGTACTTTTACTGACAGTGCAGTATTTTATAGTGGGATGGCTACTTACACGATCAGCTTGCAGGGTAAAAACTGGATTCAAACAGCATGGACATTAAAACTCCACAATATGAAAGACAACAGTAGATTTATAACAATAAACCTGTGTCTGTTTACTCTATTTAATACTTTGAACTTAACGTTGTACATGTGCAGCAGGGAAATCACGAACAAGCAGCTTTAACAAAGACGGACGCAGCAAGTATGTGAAGAAATGTGCAGCCAGTGTTACCTGTGAGTCCAGAGTCAGCCTGGTGAAGCAGATCCGAGGACGTGGAGCAGAAAAACCAGAGGTTACTTAATCCGGATTCAAGAAGCGTCATTAAAGTGTAAGTCAGCTGTTCACCGGACGCGCTGACGCACAGTCGATTTACTTGCCTGAACACATCTGTACGGAAACATATCGGGGAGAAAACGTGGGAAAAGTGCAGCTCATTGACGCTTTTGTGTGAATATACACTGAGGGAGAAGAAACGCCTCCAGGGGGAGTTTCCTGCACCGCACCAAGTTCACCCCCCACTCGATTAACACCCCTCTGACTGTGCGCCTCATTCACTCCGCTTTCCCAGCGGCGCGATCGACTCGAGCCCCTGGAAACCATTCACTGTGACTGCGCGTGCGTGTGCGCGCGCCCCCACCTCCACTTTGTTCCCCTGCAGGAGCAGAAAGAGAAATGTTTCCTCTGCTTTGCATTCCTGCTGTGCACGGTCTGTCCACAGCCTGTGGAGCTGAACGACTGTTCCTCAGCTTCTGTCGGGGATTAGAAGAAGAACTGTGTAACTAGCAGAGAACGACTCAAAGCAGAGGCCTCAGACCCCAAATGGTCCCAGAACCTCAGCTTTATAACAAAAAAGCCAGAGTTTGTGCTGTTTAATTAATCACAAATTTGTTAAAAACTTGGATTCATTTCGTTTCTACTGGAATTCTTTGCTGTAAAACATTTGTTAGTCTGTTTTATTACTGTGTGTTTAAGTTGACTTCAGATATTTGTCCAATTTGTGTTCACTATGTATTTTGTCTTTATTATTTTTCTGTGGGCACCTCAGAGATATACGTAGGTAGCCACGTAGATGACCTGCATGCACCTGGAAAGGTTTTTTATCAGCACACGAGAGGCAGCAGGAACAATGTTTAGATGTATGTTTGCTTTGGAAAATGAAAAATAAATCATCTGAGTGCATACTGGACAATGGACTCTTTGCCTGCTTACAGTGCGTTTCCCACGGTGCATTAGTGGCCTTTTGATTTTACGTTTGCCTTAAGATTTTGTTAAATTTTCATTGACAAATGGCCACTACACACATTTCTTAAACACACACACACATACGCAGACAAAACGTAAGAAGACCAACACTGAGGTCCCTGGAGTCAAAATGAAACAGGCAAAATCATATTAAAGTGTTCTGTGTGTGTGTGTGTGTTTGTGCAGAACACTTGTAATGTTGCAATGTTAGCATGTTAATAGAAAATCCTATTATATGTTAGCACCTAGCTAACAGACTCATTAGGCTTCGGGTACCTAAGTGCTGGAAGATGCACATTTGTAATTTAGTATCTCATAATCCTACAGAGATGATCCGGATGTTTGGCAGGACAAAAAAAGTATTATATTATTATTCACCTTGAATTTGACAGTGCTCCATCCATCAGTTTAAAGGATATTTTCACTGAAAACTAAACTCATGGTTGAGCTACAGGAAAGCTCAGAGGATCACGAGTCAGCAAGATCTACATGTCTGTTCATAACGTTGTACCAATCCAACACATAGAAGCTGAGATGTTTCATTATGGGAGCCTGGATCAAAGTCTGAGCTAAACTCAGTGGTCTTACGTAACACACGGTGGCTTGTAAAACAAATATTAAAGCTCCACAAATGACTTGTGAAGACCAGACCAGCCTATGACCTAAAAACCAAGCATGCGTGAGGAATGAGAGGAGAAAGTTTCCGTCTGTCGTCTCTGTATCACTTTCCTGTGATCATAATCAGCTGTTTGGACTCTGTTACGTCACTACCCAGCACAAACGCGCACACACACACACGCGTGCACACACACACACACACACACACAGACGCACACAGAATGTCCCACAGTTTCTTTGTGAATTCATTGGCAGATTGGCATAATGTGTGTTTGAGAGTGTCAGGCTGTGAACAATGCGCCCGAGTGTTTGTATTTGGCTGTTTGTGGGTGCACAGCAGAGCACAGAGACACTATTGTGCGATACGTTCTGCCAAACAGACACACTGCATGGCTGATCTTCTATCTGAATATGTGTCACTGGTATCCTCAGCAGCTGAAATGACTGCAACAACACACATTTTAATTCTCGTCCTCCCACTAACTTTACATGAAACCAGCTCCAACAGAATGAAAGGCCCAGTATGAAAGTCTGGACAGCGAGAGAAAGCTCTGTTTTGTGTATCGTGGGCGTCTCCTGTTGACCTTCTGACTTCATTGTCCAGAAACACTCACATTTTTAGACGAGAAGGTTTGTTTTTTTGTTTTTGCTGAAGATCATTACATCTAGTCTGATTGCCAGGAGTAGCTGAGAATTATCTTTTCTTTGCCAGTGTCCCATAAAGCTCTGACTGCTGAAGAACCCAGCCGACAGTTATTGTTTTGAAACTCCTTCAGAGAAGGGTGTCTTGGTCTTCGTGTCTCCCTTACTCGTCCTCTTTTTGCATGATAATGTTTTGGAAGATGAACTGCTGTAGTCAGATTTACACACTTGCCACAATCCTCCTGTTTCTTAATGATGGATCTGACAGTACTCCAGGAAATATTTAGTGACTTTCTGAATGTATTTGCTCATATCCATCCTCTAACCTGTGGTTTTCAACAAGCTGTTCTTCCCATTCTTCTTTTGTCTTTGTCCAGGATGCTGAGACCAGATTCAGGTGTATTTACACTACAATCCTTCAAACACATTTACTGCACTCGGCTGCAGCAGTGATGATTTAGATCACTTACTTTAAAGGCAGTGAAAACTTTTGTCTGTTGATCAATGTTGAAAAAGACAAAAGGTGAAAACTTCCAAGGGAGGGTGGTGAAAACATTTTATAACCACTGTGTCTGTGAATCATTCTCGTTGTGCATCATTGGGACCAGCAGACATTTTCTTCTGTCTGTCTCTGTGAGTAGCTCTTCATTAACTAGCAGTTAGAAGTTAAACAGTCGTGTTCTGTGAAGTACAAAGTCCCTTCTTGTAACAGGTGCAGGAAATTACTACATTACAACCTCTACAGCTACAAGACACTACAACCACAAAAAATATAAAAGCAGGGAAATCCATTTAAGAGCACCTCATAACCCACAGGAATGAAAACCACATCCCCGTGCCATTTTTATACGCCTGTCTTTCACCACACGGGGTTTAATAATGTCCCCGGGAATTAACAGTTGAATGTAGTCCAATGAAAATATTTATTTTGCTTTGAATCCCTTTCTTTTCCAGCATACCACCCACCTCTCTCTTGTTTTCATATTAAGTAAAATAAGGTTTTAGTTTGTGGCACCTTGTGAATTGTAAATCAACTCTCAGATGACAGATATGTGTCTATATTATTTGTGTCTATATTATTTGTGTCTATATTATTCGATAATTGTGTCTATGAAACATTTTTACAGCACAGCTGAAGTTATTTCTCCATGTTTCAACAGAACAATTACAAAATTATTCTCAGCGTGTCAGTCTGTACCAGCAGGTGGCAGTAATTTGTATTCATGAGTCAAAAGTGGAAATCAGAAGAAGACCCACTGTAGACCTGAAGATATACACAATGAAAACAATTAAGAGTTCATTTCTCTAGGAGCAAAAGAGGAAAGTGTTTTTTCCAGCTGTGCAGAAAAATGAACCAGAGATTAAACCATGAAACAACAACAGATACAAATACAGGCTGGAAACAGACTTGGAGTGAAGTTTAAATCTGCACACTGCTGTAGGATTTGCTGGTTGCTGTACAATGTTCTAACTGTTCCAGCTGAGCATAGTTCAGCCCACAGGAAGACCTCCCCATGATGGCCAACCAAAACAGAGTGGACTGGGAGGAAGGAGGTCCTGAAAGACACGGGAGGTTAAATGAACCGTTTCAGTTTCTGGAGCTGTTGTATAAAGAGTTATTAAAACTTTTTTAACTTGAACATCATGTAATATTGTATCAGTGGAGCCACATAATAAAATAGAAACCACTATTTAAGCAGAACCACTTTAATGAAGAAAAATAATGCAAACTTTAGCTGTCTAAACTATTAAAAGGTTGACGCAAACAGTTGATCCTAAAACAAAGTTGATCCTGACTAAACTTTGCTCTTTGCTCCCACCAGAGGAGAGTTGTGTACAGTCATTGTTTTGGACGATCCCAATCAGAGCAGATGTCTCTGACAGTTGTTGAGCCAGAGCCACAGCAGCCCTAACCCCAGCCCAGCACTAACTACTGACCCTGTTTAACCACAAAGTCAGGCCAGTCTGGTTCCACCCAGACCTGGAGCCAGAGCCAAACCCCAAACTCTGGACAGACCAGAGTAGAGAGGAGCCAGTACATGGTAGACCAATAAAAAGCTCATTCCAAGTCACCAAATCCAGCCTCAAGACTTTTCCTTAACTCCACAGTTTTCAGCAGCAAACACAGGTGCTCTTCTCATCAGAGTCAAGCAACCACATGTTGATTTTTAAAGCAAAAGTCATAAAATACTTTACAAGAAGAAGAGGAGAACAAGTTCACAACCCACTCGATAAAAGCTATAAATTCAATTGAGAGTTTTTAAAGATTTAACTGATGTCGTTTCTTTTCTCTGAAACTTTGTGGGCGGTTGTTTACAGTCAAGGAGCAAAAGCTGCGAAAGCTTCATCAGCTTTTTTTAGTTTTCAACCACAAGACCAGAGGATCATCCCCGAGGTTAGAGGTCACCACCACAACGTCTCTAAATACAGACTGGCCTGATCATCAGATGACTTACAGTATGTTGACAGTAAAATCTTACAATCAGTCCTGAAGGTGACAGAGGAGAGAATGCAACAGGCTGCAACAGGTAAATGCTATTTAGTAAACGTTAGCATGCTAACATACTTAACTAAGATGGGGAACATGGTAACTATTATTAACTCGAAGCACAGGCTGCACGGCTGCAGACCTAAAGCTCCACTTCAAGCACTGGATAAAAGCACGGAGAGGTTTTTCCAGATCATTATGTTGAAGCAGGAGTCAGACTTCTAAGTCATTTTTAATGTAAAACATGTAGAGTTCAGAACAACTGTGCTCCTTCATCTCAGCGTCTCACTCACTCTTGGACTTTCCTCAGTGTGTTGCGGTGCAGCATTTCCATTTTTTCCACATCCACTTCATCTGCGGAAAACCCAAAAAGCATTTATGCAAATGAGAGTGGAGGTTATCCATGTGGCAGGGCCACTGCGACCAACTCTGAGTTCACTCAGAGACACACACACCCTCATGTCCTCTCTGTATCTCTGTCAGTGTTGCTCAACACAGGAACATCCTGAAGGTTTTCTGAGGTTCAGCAAGGAAAGTGTGTAATTTCAGCAAGATGTTCATCCCCCACTGAGCTGCACTCTAATGAGTTCACATGCAGGGCTGGGTTGGTATGATAATGCACACTAATGCTGCATGTGAGTGAATGATGGTTGAACTACCTTCAATCACATAGAGAGTTTTACAGCGTGCTCCTCAGTGTGATAACATCCTGTGTGGTCTTTTACTGCCTATCATTCGGTTGTGAGCACATGCATGCATGCGTGCATGTGTGTTTGGTTCTTTCTAGGACTTTGGATGAGAACATTCTCCATGAAGTCATGGACGCTGTGACCACAGGGAGATTGTTGTGGAGCTGGTTGGAGGTTTTGTGGTGCCTGGGTGGGACCAGGATACAGAGACTCCATCTAAATGTTTCCATCCTGAATGTCACACTGACACTGACAGACAGAGGTGGAAGAAGTACTCAAGTGCACAACAATTCTCAGCTTCGAGTACTACTGACTGTACAGACGTTTTATCAGCTTTATAGTGAAATATTCATAATAGAAATACAAAGGTATTGTTTATCACTTGATGAAAAGTACAGTCAAAGTACTATATAAGGTAGCATAAACTTATGCTACAGCAGAGAGGTGAGATTTAGAGATGTTGCTCTTGAAGATTGAGGAATTAGGGATTTTCAACCACTGGATCTGGTTCTGTTTTTCTACAGAATTCTATCTATTTTCAAACAGTAATGAGACAATGATTTTCTTCTGCAGGTATATCTGTATACCTGTGATGAACCATAAAATAAAGAAAATAATACATTTTGTCAACTATTTTGTTTCTGCAGCAAGAAGCTTCTCAAGCGAACAACATCGTCTAGAGGACACACACTCAGAATTTGGCTTTGAATGCATGAATGAATTAATAACTTTCTTCACAGAAGTTAACTGTGATGTTTACTGCAAGAATGTTAATAATGCATTACTGTGTTTGTAGCACATTACCGCCACCTATAGTTCATGTCGAAGTCATAAAAATCAAAACATGAAATCACTGCAACACTGTTCTGTAGCACTACTGAAAGAAAAGACAGGTGAGGTTTTTCTATGAATATGATGAGACTGAAGAGCTTTTCAAACATGAACTTGAAACAACATAAACTTCTATTCTGACTAAAAAACAGCCATTCAATTATATCTACGGAAGGGTTTGAATGTTTTTAAAGGTTGGTTGTACCTTTTGCACTTATAAATGTATGTAATAGGGGAAATAGAATTATTGTTTTGTAGTATCTATACATCAGACACCTCAGATACCCCGATAACTGTCATATCTGCAGTTCAGTGCAAATACAGTAGAGGGGAGACGGCGGAGATGTTTTGCTGCAGTTAGCAGAAAGTGTGTCAAACTGAGTGTCAGTCCTGTGCAGATCTTCAAAAGTCTGTTTCTCAGGAAACACACAAACACATGCAACCTCCTCCCACCATAAAAGAAGCAGAGAGAGAAAGAGAGCGAGAGAGAGAGAGACATACACGCCACAAACTGTGGAATGTAGAGTTTACATGGGCAGCTTTATTTGGCCGAAAGAAAATTTTCCCTTCATTGAGCTCAGAAAGCCACATCCCTCTCAACACACACACACACACACACACACACACACACACACACACACACACACACACACACACACACAAAGCAAATGTCCAAAATAAAGTTCATCTGCTAATAACATTTAATATTTTTTTCAGTGTCATCACTGGTTGTTTGAAGCCGAGCAGAGACGGTTTCTGGAACCACTAAGAGCCCTGCAGGTAACAAATATTTAGTCCTGCAGCAACACCTGAAGATTCCTGTGACCCTTGGAACTGACCAGTAAGTTATAATGTTCAGTACAGATGACTCACAGTGTCAGATGCTTTTCAAAGATCAATGAAAAGAGCACAGCAGTGGAGACAATATCATCAACTACTGAAACTGCAGCTGTAATTGTTCTACTACTGCAATGAAAACCATAATACGTTCTGAGAGTTATCTGGAGGTTGAGTCATGATAAGAAGACCAAAAATATTTTCTCCAGGTAAATAACAAGAAAGAAGTCCACTTGCCATGACTCAGCTTCCAGATAACTTCACCTGGATGAACCTTCACCAACAAGTTCTGAGAGTCTGGGAGTTTAGATATTGGGCAATAACTGTTCACTTCACTAATATCCCCACTGTAATGTAGGGGCACTTCCATACAGCAGGAATTACACCTGTTGAGTGAGAATGTTTTTATTCACACTGGAATTTAGATGATCCCGACAACCAGTGATGGCTCTGATGCTCCTCAACAAGTCTTAACAACGGGATTATGACTGTAATAACCCCATGACCTTTGCTTTACTGCCACTCTGTAGTCAAGGCAAAACTCATCAATAGGTAATGATGACTGCTAGTGGCTGCTAGCAGGACATTTGTCTATTTATATCAGGTGGTTTCCTTTCATATAATAATCACCAACTGGTCATATTAATAAAGCAGACAGTATTGGAGATGATAGCTCTTACAGACAGATGTTGTTTTTCCAGTAATGTCAGTGGAACAGACGTGATGGTGACTCATGTATTCACATGAGCTCATTTGTGAGTGGGCTGCTGTCATACAACACTGAGACAAATGTTGTATGTAAACAGCTGATATTATGCTGAATAAGTAGATCATACAGCGTGGCACAGATGAAGGATCAGTACCAAAATTTACCCCAAACATTTGACATATTCCCTGTGTTAGACTGTAACAATACGGTAACTAATTTGGATTCATGAAATGAAGCTATTTTAATATCTTAACTTCTCTCACACATGACTGGATTAACCTGTTACTGGGCCCCAGGGCTAGATTTACTGTTAGGGTCCTATTGCACAGATCTTGTAGTTGCATTGAGGTAGTTGCCTATTTTGCTGGGCTGGTATTTCACCCTTGACCTCAATATCGTGATTCTTCTTACATGTGTGGAAGAACACAATGTCTTTTATGTAATAATATTTAATGTTCCTGGTGTCCCACAGGGATCAGTAACAGGGCCACTTGTGTTCAGTGAGAACTTGCTCTTGCCGCAAAAATACAGTATAATTTCTATGAAGATGACACACAAATCTATCTTGACAACCAAGCCCAGCTTGTAAAACTAGACAACTGCTTAACATGGTAAAGTCATTTTAATAACTTATTTAAAAATTATCTCCAGGACCTTCACAATCTGCTAATGACCTAAAGGTAACAGAGGAAAGAAAACTCACCCCACAGAACTTGGGATAAAGAAAAGGAGGAGAAAATGAAATAAAGAAGTCCAATACTGAACACAAAAAAAAAAAAACATCCTACATTTAATAACAACACCTAGTTCCTGGAACAGTGTCTATTTCGGGTGCCACAGCACATAATTTTACACAGATCAGTTTGTGTTTGAAAGTCAGGAAGGAGCATAAATCTTGAGTAAAACTAGATATCACAGGTCAAAGGATGAAAACAGGTAAAGAGTTTGGCAGAGATCCCAGATGGAGACAGCCACAAAGAGAAGTGGAATTGAGTGAACTTTGTGAAGCTAATTTCTGGTAGAGAAAGACAGAGACATTATCAGTTGCAATGTTACAAATATTAAATGGTAATATTAAGAATGACTTTTAGTGACTTCATTCTTCAAAATAAATTAAAGAAACCAGACTGGAAGTGACCTGTTCCAACTTTGTCCCATCAGTGATAAGCAGCCTTAATGTGTGTACTGACTTTAGTCTAAGGTTTGTTGGCATTTTCCACCCAAGTTGTGTATTTTCTTTGGTTGAAATGTCCTATAGAAAGACCCTCTATCCCAGCAGTACAAACATCCCTGGCATACACCACCCCACCTGAAAACAACCACCGTTATTGACCAAACTGGAATAAGCATACTCAGCCCGCAAGGTGTGCAGAAACCAGCCACTTCAACATAAACACTTCAAGCCCACAGTCATACATTCACTTCCTTTATATGAGCCAAGAGGCCTGTATAGTCTGCCCAAACATGAAGCAACTCAGGTTTTGGACTCTACACTGGAATCTACATTCCCACCGTAAACACACCCACCAATTTCCTATAACACACAGTGAGTGAAGCATGGGCGTGTGTTGTGTTTGGAAGCTATAAGGATGTTTTATTCAAGCCAGACCATCACTCAGCTGATACTAAAGTCAGAAATGATGGCATGATGTAGATCCAAGCTGAGCAACATGACATCAGTCAACATTTCATTTTAACCACTTATGTACTTAACATAAGTTAAAAACTGTAAGGTTTTTGTCTTTGAAGCTGCACTATCAGACTAAAGTTAGCATTACAGTAAAACAGAAACTATTCACTACGTTTACTTTAACAACTGTATGTATACCGTGACTAAAGTGTACTGTTGCTTATATCTCCATGATTGGACCAGTTACCCACTGGTGTTGTCTCTCTACCACAACCACCAATCAAGCCCCTCCACCCCCAGTTTCATTTCCTCATGTCACCACACCATCCCATTGTGCTGTAGTGGTTACAGAGACAACAGATATAGCAAAACCGAAGGAACACATCATGTTCTTGTAATAGTGCGCTGAGATTGTTGATGATTTGCTGTTTAGATAATTTTTCTTTTTTGAGGGGGGCACCTGTTTACATGTTCCTGTGTTTACACTCAGGGCAGCGTGCATGTGCACAGGAATAAACCACAGATGTAAACTTTAAACACAGCTAAATTCAACATCTGGACTTTACTACAAACAGCACAGAAAAGAAATGAAGCTGGAGGGTTGGGGTCAGGTCTCGTTAAGAGACCAGATCCAGGTTTGGCCTGAAGCCCCCTATTGTGTTATCCATCAACACCACAGAGGGGAAGTGTGTGGGTACTTAGAGCACACAACTGCTGATGTTCTTTGTTTTTCTTATCAACAAATATCATCCTGAGGAGTCGCCGCGCTGCGTTGTTGTCGAAGCTGTGGGCTGTAGAAGATTTTTTAAAGTAATTCAGTAAATAAAAAATGGTATTGTTCTAAAGTACTTGTACTCTACCTGGGTGTTTCCATTGTATGATACTTCATACTTTTACTCCACTAACTTTCAGAGGGAAGCATTGCACTCCATTACTTTTATCAGACAGCAGTTGTTAATACTTACTTTACATCATAACACAAAACATAATTAATCATGATATATTATAATCACAAAATATGAACTGATCCAGAAATATCCAAACTACTCAGCAGTACAGTTAATACAATTAAAGCCACTTTTACAGGCTGAACACCTTTATGCATCAGTGATTATAATCTAATATTACTCATTATTCTAAAATAAAAAAAGAAGAGAACTTTGACTTGTACTGATAATACTTTTACTTACAACTGTACTACACAGAGCCTGAGACAACACTGCCCTCTGCTGGACAAACGGTTGAATAATTGTAACATAAGATTTGATAGTAAAATAGCCATAGTTGGTGCCTGCATTGCATCCATTCATTTCAATGGAGGCACATATTGTTCTTCACCTCTAAACGGGTCTCTTTATTTATTTATTTATATCTTTTTCTTCCGTATAAATATTAAATACTTTTAAAATAATTTAAGTTTTTCCAATTTTTCGGCAAAAAATGGCAGTTGGAGGAGACATTTCA
>JAUYWH010000004.1:1426692-1459007 GCA_034779795.1 Ctenopoma multispine
GGGAATCCCATCACACATGTTATACATCAAAACGACCAGCTCTGTCATGACATGTCCCCTTTTGAGGTCAAATGGCAATTTGAGTTACCATGGCAACGCAACTCGCCAAAACCAAACACGAGATTCCCACAGTTCAGACTGTGGATATCTACCACACATGTTATACATCAAAGCGACCGTCTCGATCATGACACATTCCCTGTTGTTGTTACTTGGCATTTTGAGTTACCATGGCAACCTAAATCAGCAAAAACAACACAGGATAAGCTCATAGGACAGACTGGGGATTCCTATCAGACAGAAATTACATCAAAAAGGCTCAATAAATCCTGCTTTCTCATTGGCGTGATGGGTTTAAGGTTCACGGGCGCAAGGTGGCAGGCACTTTCAAAGTTTCCCCAGGAACTTCTCTAGTTTCAAAATAAAGTGCAAACTTTGACGTCCTTTAATTGAGCTCCAAAGTTCAGTGTAAGTGTGAAAACAACATTTTTCTACATTTGTAATAAAACATAATTAGCTGTTGTGTTCTGACAAAACAGAGAAATGCAGACTTCTTAATAAAACATTTATTTATTCATAACATCAGACAGACAGTTCAAGTTTAGCACCTCTGTGGTTTTACACCAGTTTACATGACACGTGCAGCTGCTGAATTAAAACTAATAATAAAAACATTCACTACCATTCAGCAGGATCGGACATTTATTAAAATAGATATTTATCATATTAGCACAACAATAACTAAACATGTGTATAAAAGAAGCTATTTAATGAGCAGAACTATCAGCAGGATGTCAACGCACAAATGATATTTGCTTATTTCTTGATTGATTATAATGATTGTTTCTCTCACCAGCAGCCAGATGTACTTGTTCCATCCTTAACTGCTCAAAAGCTTATGAATATCATAAACATGTGATGAACACTTTTACTTTTATAAACTACATTCAAATACCCACCACTAAACCTGGAAAACACGCACAACGTTTCTGTCAGTGGAGCTCACTTCCTCAACATAAACGTAGAGATTTGTGAAAAAGAAAAGCTGTTTTAGTTTTTTTTGGTTCAGAGCGACACACGGACAGAGAGAAACTGGTTTCAGTGTTACCGATTAGTGTGTTTCATGATCCACAAATAAAAACAAAGTCACAGCAGCTACTTCTTCTTTACTAATTGTCTACACACACTCACTGTCCACTTTATTAGGTACACCTGTACAATTTAATACATCATTTCTAAGTATTGGATTAATGAAATTCTCTGAAACCCTGAATCTTCTAGTTCTAGACTACCTTAAATGAATCTGATTAATGAACATAAAGTTATCTGTATACTGTATGTATATGAATCAATTAATTAGCTTTTGATTTGCAAATACAGTAAGTTATTTACAAGGAAGGAAACCAACCATTCTCTGGTTGTAGCTTCTGAAATGTGAGAATTTGGTTCCTCTGTTTTATATCAATAAACTAAATATATTTGGTTTTCAACTAATGGTTGAACAAATCTGAAAATGACACTTTTTTGTACCAAGGTATAAACTGATTAATCAAGAAACTACTAGATCACATGAATATGAAGGTAACTGTTAACTGCAGACCTAGTAGAAACTTTTTAAGATGTTTGTAAACACAAAAATTACCCACAAGTTGTCTTGTTTTTACTTGTGGACCAGGAAACATGCATCAGTCACCAGCACTGACACTTTCTCTCCACAGAACACCAGTGTGACTCAGTGCTGTGCTGTGTTTTACCGAACACTCTGAGACATGTGCAGAGGAGTCAGCATCTCCTCAAAGATGGCTCCCTTCACATTAGAGCCTCTCAGGTTAGCCTCCTGAAGATCACATCCCGACAGGTCGCAGTTCTGAGGGGAAATTAAAGGAACTGGTTGAATCACAGACATCAGATATTCCAAGTTTGCAAATATCAGTTCTAACTGATCCAACGAGTAGCTAGTAGCTACACCTGTGTGATTCCTGCTGCCTGCAGACTCTGGAGAGACTCACTGCTGCTGCAGTTTGTTTCACGTAGTTACACAACTTTTAGTGCCTGTTACTGCTAATGGTTGTTCTGCATCTTTATTAAAACACTTTTTTAACAAGATTAATAAAATAACAATGAAATTAAAAAGAGTCGTATTATGATTCATGAGGACTCGTGCTCTTTGACAACATCTGAACTTCATCCTTCCCACACTTTATCTCAGATTGGTACATACATTACTGACAGTGTGAAATCCACAATTTGTGTGATTTTAGTTGGTGTAGTTGTTTACCAAAGCTTCTTTAAGTTAAGTTTATTCTGACTATTTAAACCTGTTTGTCCATCACACAGGAGCAGGAACAAAACAATTCTCCAAATTAAGATCAGACAGCTGTAACTCTTACTGTGTGCTCCAGGCAAGAAGAAAATATGTCCATGAAAAGACTTTTAAACAGGTCCCGTAAAAGCTTTTTAAGAGTTTTCAAGACCCTGATACCCTCAGGTCATGATCACAGATTCTTGTAAACTGTGGATGTAATATCTGCACGTGCGTGTGTGTTCTCACCTCCAGGTCCGTTCCAGCCAGCGTAGCTCCTCTCAGATTGCAGTTCTTCAGTTTGGCGTTTTTCAGTGTAGCGACCCTCAGGTTAATCCCAGTCATCTGACTTCCCTCCATGTCCACACCTTTCAGGTTGGCCCCTGTTAGCGGAGACGGACACATTCACATAGAAGTTTAATATGAACTTAAATCAGGCTCTGGTTTATCTGTAGATCACGTATAACTGGCTTCTTCACCCTCCAGATTGGCTTTGATTCCAGCCGGATCCTCAAAATTGCAGCCTCTCAGTGAAGCTCCTTCAGCGTTGGTGCACAGCATCTTCACACCCTGCAGATTGGCTCCCTGGGATGGACACACACGCACTCAGACACTACTACTTTCAGCTAATGTTGCTGGCTGTATGTTAGTTGCAGGAACTAGAAGCTGAGAGACAGCGTGCTGCAAAGGTTTTCAACATTTTAGATGTTTACATTCTCACTCATCACACACACCAGGGAGGCGTCCAGGACAACGTTTACCATATGGTAAATAAATTAACCACTAATGTTTCGTTAATAAGATCCCTGGTGTTGAACCATTTTCAATCTTATTTCTCAGGTGATGAAAACTCAACACAGCTCACATCGAGACACGCCATAGACAGGTCGGCTCTCTCCAGGTTCGCCCCGCTGAGATTAGTGTGGGTCAGGTTGGCTCCTCTCAGGTTGGCCATTTTAAAGTTGATGTAACGCAGATCCAGACGAGACAGATCGGCACCGTTAAAGTTCAGACCCTGACCAAAAAAACAGTAATGTCATGTACGGTATAGATCTAAGTTTAATGCAGATTCAACACATTCCTGGAACAGAGAAGATTTGATTTGTGAGCATTTATTCATATCTTGCACTGCACATTAGCTTTTATTGAAGTAAACATGCATTAACAAATGGACTTCCGCTGCCTTATCTTAAGGACTTTTTGTGCACATCTGTGGGTTTATTCTGTCTACCTGACACCGCAGCTCTGACTTTGTCGTTGTGGCCAATAGGAATCTAATAAACTCCTTGCGACTCAGAGGAGAGTGGTCATCAGGAGGCTGAGAGGACTAAAAAGGGAGAAACACATGTGGAGGTCAGAGTACTGGCACTGAATATACACTTATTCTACAAAAATGTGTTCTTTGCACACTCACCTTTATGAGGGTCTCCAACTGCTCAGCAAGCTGTTCGATACCAAAGAAACGAGCCTCTTCCAGCACACCTGCAGTGGAAATAACAAGCGTTAGAAAGCAGTGTAATCCAGGACTTGTTGTGTACATGTTTGAGATTGTGCCTGTTGTACCCAGAGGGTTGATGCCTTCGTTGATGATGAGTTGTCCGTGTCTTAGATAATTCAGAATGGGTTCAAAGTAGTCTGGACTGCGATCTATCAGGTACGCCCCCTGAGAATCCTGCTTGTTTCTCCAAACGTCTGAAACATGAACAAGCAGAATCAGACAAACATAAAGAAAATGAAAGCGATAAATTACTTAGGTTTAATGTGCGACATCACCTTTCCCTCTGAACATGTGAGCCAACATGCTCTCAGGCTCTTTACTGACCAGTGTGCTCCTGAGGACAAACACAATAGAGTTCAACACCAGTTATTTTCCGTAACTGGATGAGAAGTTTCTCATTCTCTCTGTGACTCAGCCAACAGTCTGCGTTGATGTGTTGTGTTGCAGGTGGACAAACAATTTAACCTTGGCAGCGGGATGAGAGATGTTCTCATTGCTCACCTGGCTGAACAGAGGCGTGCCGCAGAGGCTATTCCAGTTGCATATTCCAGCTACTATAAAGTGGAATGGGACTACGCACCTTGTGGTGGTAAAGCAGCGTCCGCCTACATTGAGTGTTAACCAGTCAGTGTGAGTCTGACCCTTTTCAGCACCTGCGAAGTCTTCCTGAGGATCTACAAACAGGTGGTTAGTGTAAGTAACTGATGGAGAAACAAACTAAATAAAAGCATTTGATCACAGGCTGACTGAGTTAAACTGGAAATAAGTTTAGTTTTTGTCATTTGACATCAGACAGTTGGTGAGAAACATCATCAGTTTACTTACTTCTGCTTAATTACTTTAATTCTGAGTAACTGTTCTTACCATCAAACGAGTCTCCCTCCGACACGTACAGCACATCATCGTCTCTGCGGGCACAGATTCACCTCGTTATTCATCGCACCCCGCACGTTTGCATGAGGGGAAGCTGCAGCTTGCGTGGCCCAGGTCTCACCTGATCAATGCGATGTCGTCTACGAGGCCGCCGTTCCCGTTGTAAACACTAGAGGCTCTTATTCCCAGTTTCGAACTGGCCACGGACAGTAAATCCTCCAGAGAACCGTACACGGCCACCACCTGTTTGATAACACGCTACAGCTCACCTTACGACACCGCACGTTGCACCGACTGTCTGACATTAGCTTGTAACACTAGCTAACATGAGGTAAATTAGCCATTTTGTTTCAGTCTATGGAGGCTCGCCAACGCACCTATTTCCTTGTTTTATATTCCACAGCTTACCTTTCCATTCGTGGAGGTTCCGTTAACAAACAGTGTGACTCTCCTCATGACAGAATAAGATCGACTACAGTATCAAGTTATTGAGTTTTCTCAGAAATACATGATACTCTTTAGACAACAAACACTTCTTTTCCTGTTCTTCTTTCCTGATTCTGCTCAAACGCCCTGTGCAACAGAATCAGCCAATCACCTGCTGAGGTTGACACGCAACAGCCAATCATTAAACGGAATGGGCGGGACGTCCCTGGAAAGGTTCTGTAAATATATATATATATTTTTTATTATGATTTTTAAATTTAAGAATGAAAAATGCTAATACAACTAGTTTAATTACTTGGGATAATAAACTCATAACCAAAATGGTAAATTTGTAACTTAACTTACCTTAAAGAGAAAAAGAGAATAACTTAAAATACATATTGCTAAGACATCTGTAATTTAATTCTTGAAATGAATTGAAAAACAATTCCTTAAACAATAAATGAAAACTCTACAATGAGCATTTGTTATAGAAAAAATAATATATATATAAAAATGGATTAGCTGTAAGATTATCAGGTAAATTCAGGCTGCATACACCGAAACAAACTTTCAAATAAAACAAAGGTCACAAAGAGTTATTATTATAATGCCATTGTAAGTGTGGTCATGGTCACAGATTGATTAAAGTTTCTATTTCAGTGAGAGTCCACAACTGCTAACATAAAAGTACAGTAATGTTGTATTCGGTGCTAATTGTTATGACTCAGTTTTATTACTTATATTAATAAAATTTAATTAGAAAAAAAAATCACTCAAGTAGTTGTCATGTAAATGTTGTGGAATGAAATACTATTTGCCTTATAAGTATAGGTATAAAGTAATACACAAGTAAAGTATATGTTTTTAAAAGATGCTTAGTAAATGTTCTTATTTCCACCAGTTATTAAAAGTCTGGAGCTGGAGTTCTGGGTGATGAAGAAGAATAAAACATGACAAATTTGCTTTACAAAGAGATTTATTAAACAATTTCATTACCTTGGCATAAATTAAAGTGCTCCTTCCAACATCCACATACATGAAGTGTATGTAAATTGTGTAATTAAAGCCCCAGATCCTGAAAAGCAGACACCACCATATTCAGGGAAAAGACCCTAATGATCACAAACGAATGACACATTAGCTTTTATTTGTTTTATTTTCAGGCACATTAAAAGCTCTAAATAATAAATATCAACCAAATCTTTATTATTACTGATGTAAATCCAAACATCAGTGTTTTAAATCTCTTCTGACCCCTTCTGCACATCAGATGACCATAGATGGGGTCCCAACCCTGAGGCTGAGCAACTCTGCTTAAGCTGTGCTACAAGAGGAAGTGAAAACAATCGCACAATAACCACATTCAACCTAACGTGCAATAAAACTATGAAATGCTCTGATTGGCATAAGTCCATGTTCTACTGGCTGTATCACCTTAGCACCATGTACACCAGGTTCACATTCAAACTACACACACAGAGCAAACGGTCATATCGAATGGAAGATCAGCTGATTTTAGTGTGTGTGTCAGTATCATAAGTTAATTCAGTCGAATGACAAATGCAGCTGCAAACAGCAGCACCGCCCTGTTAGTCTGAACAGGGCTTTCATAAAAGTCGCTCGTCGTGAAAGTGCTTTGAATAAGGCACAAAAAAGAAAGACGTTATTACGCACTGGACAGTGATGATAAATGAATCTGTGACAGTGAGTCTTTTCTTATGTTCAGGCAGAAACCAACTTCTACAGGTTGCTGTCAGTTTCAGTTTTCAGCTGACTCTAGATGGAGTAGGTACAGCTAGCTAAAACTTTGTCAGAGGTATTGATTTAACTGTGTGATCCTTATGGAGGCTGTAGTTGGAGATGCACTGATATATGTTCTTACTGTACTAACTTGGTGTCACTAATAAACCACCAAATGAGTTTCCTTCCATCCCATCATCATCTGAACTGACGTCTGAAGGTGAAGATCTAGATTTCTTTATTTGGGCACCAGGTTAAAAGATAAGGCATCAAATCATGTTTTATAAACATCTTCATCGTCTTTTTTGAATGAGACTGACATTTAAGGCTCAAAGGAGTAAAGCAGCAGTAGTGAGATTTTATCATCTGGGACTGGATCAACGACTAATGGCTGACACAGATGGTCAAGAATTTAAATTACAAAGTGAAAGGTTCACGGGAGTTCAGTGATAGTGTTCTGGTAAACTCATTTTTAACCAACACAACTCCTCCTAACCCTTGTTCTCAAGCGCAGCAGCACACAGCTTAGTCCTGCACTGAGCTTTGTGGTAAAATATACATCATCTGTGATTTATTTTCTAGTCTCTGCTTATGCTGGTAAAACTATTCATTTCCACTGTCCTCCGTGTCGTCCTCTCCGCCTCTACTCTGTCCGTCTCCGTTTCTTTCTGGGTAGTTGAGGATTTGTCTGTTGGCCTGCATGAGGTACTGCTGCCGTTTGAAATACACCTTCATCACTCCTTTGATTAGCACAAACGCGATGCCACCCTGTGGATAAAAAGGAGGACAGACGAGTGTGAGCTCAAAGATACGGACACCAAGAAAACAACTAAAATATTTAAACTGCAGTTTCCTTAATGGTGATCATATTATACAACAAATGTAAAATGGTAGCATGTGAGAATCTCTGCCGGCTAATTTAGTTTCCATATGTGCAGCAGTGCAAAGTGCAAAAGAGCTCCAGGAAGTCAAATATTGATCGCAGACCTTTAGTGAATTTATAAAAAAAGTCAAAAAGAAGAAGCAATAGTGAGCGCAACTTTATGTTGTATGGAAAAAGACATGATGCCTCAGAAAAATATATGTTTTAAAAGCAAATGAAAGTGGTCAACTGAAAACGTGAGTATCTGCAAATAAACAACTAAAGAATTACGGTTTAATTTCTTGATCAAAATATCAGATGAACTGTCTGGGCCATCATAACACAACTTTTACTGAGACAATACACAGTGTGGCCATAGCGGTTATACAGTGTATAATATACTGTATATGTGTATATATATGTATACACACCAGAATTGTGCGCTGCAGACTAGAGGGCACTCGCTGAAACAGCAGCCTTCCCACCATATTGGCGATGGAGGGGAAGATGAGAGCTCCACACAGAGTCCGGGAAACGGAGGTGTGATCTCCTGCGCTGGGCCCGTCGATAGGTACACGGGGCAGATAACGATGGGTTCCTGAGGTAAAACAGGTTATGACTTCCGTTTTATTTTGCTCAAAAACAAGTCTGTGTAATATTAAACAAACAATGTACCCTGTTTTTTGGTTTGTTCTTTTAAGTATTGATCGTATGTGTTTTGTATTATTTTGTCTTCCAACTTCCTGTCTGCATGTGTCACACTGTGTAAACTGACATCTACTGATCTAAAAATTAGATAATAGTTTTATGATCCAGCAGACAGTGTGATGGACTACTGCAGCTGGAAGAACATGAGAGTCCAACAAACATCAACCATAGTCAGTGCAGCAGATCTTCCACATCAGGTCAACACAGTGGCAAGAAAAAAAGTAATGTAATTAAACACAAACTATTATAATCTTTCGTGTCCTTACTGGACACAGTCACTGAGGATTGAAGTGCTGGTGGACAGAGAAAGTGTTTTAGTAACTGGTTGAACCACGTTTGGCAGCAGTAACCTCCAACAACCTTCCTGTAGCTGTTGATTAGACCTGCACAACTTCTAAGAGAAACTTTAGACCATTCTTTCTAACTACTTAACTGCTGCAGCTCAGACATATTCTTAAAACGTCTGATGTGAACACTAATGTGTCACCATTATTTTTCTTCTAATGAAAGGTATAAAGCTATGTGATACAGGATAAGGTGTTTATATACCTGAAGGGAGATTACGTTTGTAGGAGTATCTCTGCCACAGCCTCACTATATAATCCTCCCAGCGGATCATCTTTCCCAGGACCAACACCACAGGGATGGTGGGGAGACCCATCAACAGAAACATAGGGTCGGCTCGCTCCATCACATACAGCCCCTTCTTATGTCCCACAACCTGCATGTGATCATGTAAAAAGGTGAAGATCGTACATGCAGCAACACTATGATTGTACATTTTCTCTGTGAAGCGTAATGTTAGCTCTGCGGACCTGCATGACAGTCACAGCTCCGTATGTGACGGCTGACCAGTAGACAGTTCCGACCACCACCCCGACAGCAGCGAAGGGACTGACCCGCGACAGAGCTTTGTCTACCTGCTGCAGGAAATACACCAACGGGCCTGAGGAAAAAAAAAAAAAAGTCATCTAAAGGACCAGTCGGGTCATATGTTGTGGTGAGTCACATTGTTTCCCTGGTTACTGAGAGACAAACTAACACATTGCTGAGTTTTAAATATGTATTCAGCTATTAAGTATTTTAGTTAACTAAGCAGCAGACAGTTTAATGAACTTGTCAATTTAAGAACTGATGAGTGGATTAATCTTTTCAGCTCTGGTTTAAGCTTCAGCACAATAATGAGTCTTCAGTCACTCATTTGATCATTATTTGTTTTCATGTTTTCTTCTGCAAAGCCACAAAAGTGTAAAGTTTCCCATACCCATCTTGGGGAAGATGATGTGGTATTCAGTGCCACATTGTGGACAGCTGACTGCTCCTCCACTGTTTCCTTTCTGCTTCTCGTCGAGCCAGCGCTGCAGACACGACTGGTGGATCCATTTAGTACAGCCTTTACACCTACAGGGGCTCACCCACTCTGCTCCGTGGTCGTCTCTCTCAGTTGCAAAACACACCCAACAATGTCTGGAAAGCAGACACAGACACACACGTCTCTTTCTCATTAACTTCTGCTTTTGCAGAACCAATGCTCCAAATCAAAGCAGGGTACACGAGCTAACCATGAGAATATGAATGTTGCTGGATTAACTGCCTACGATATATAATGTGCGTGCTGCACATTATATGTGTATTATTTGTTATGTAATATTTGTACAATGAAACAGTAACAGTACAAAGTACAACAATTACTGACAGTCTTACTATAATCTACACAGTTATCACTTTACAGTATATACAAAGTGCATACAACACTAAATCACATGTTCAGTCCTCAGAATACGAACAAGTCTTATCAGAACAAGTTTGAATCCTTATCAGTGAACACACAGGTCAATGCAACACACATTTGCAAGTCTTCCATTTATTATTTTAATAGTGTAAATTCTGGTTTAATTCTAAGTACAACAGTGGCTTACTGTACTTTAATCGATTACAAGTGATATAAGAATTATAGTGTCTTCATCTGAATAAGCAGTATTCAGATGAAGACAGTATAACAGTATAAAATGCTGCACTAAACATAACACTTAACATGCAGTCTTACTTTTCAGGCTGCTCCTCAGCAAGAGCCATGATTATACTGAAGACACTCTGCTCTCTTAGCTGTTATCTTGAACCCATCAGACTGAAGCAACAACCTGTGAAGGGGCACACAGATGCAAACACTTTATGACAGACACATAAATAAAACACAAATGAACCATTTCCTTGTGGCCCATTTTTCCTCCCCTTCATTTCCCTAAATCCCTCTTTGTCAACGTGACTGACATTATGTCTCCTGGCTCAGCTTTTACGCTGCTTCTTCCGTTTGAAGTTTCATGTGAGATGCTCAAATTATGGCTCGTATACAAACAATATCACACAACTGTATAGTCAAAATATCATGATACTGATGGCAAAATTATTATCATGGGAAATGATTACTGTGGACAGTACAATATGGTACAGCCTATATCATAATCTAGAACAAGTAAAGACAACTTGACAACAAAGCACTTTTTAGCAACGTGTTAAATTAATAATGCCATCAAATATTAGATATTCTTATTCAGTGCTGTAGCCAAGTTTAGATATTTTATGTAGTACTAGTTAGTAACACTGCATTTTGTTGTAAAAGCTCCTGTTTTTAATGTAACATTAGTCTGAAAAGTAAGAGTAATTAAAACTGTACAATTAATGTGGGGGAGTTAAAATGACAATGTTTGCTCCTGAAACGCGGTGCAGCAGAAGTACAAAGCAAACTTAAAGCAAACTTAAATTACCTGAGTGAAGCACAAGTACCAGAAAACTGCACTAAAGTACAATTATTGAGTAAAAGTACTTTCCACCACCTCTTCTAGTAAACTGAAACCAAAAGTATTTTTGTTTAGTACATTTGTAAAAAAGTAAATATACAGATAGTCATCCTCTTATAGTAATCGTATCTGATCGACTTTAAGTTCGTTTATCATCAGTACAAAACTTCTTTAGACTAATTTCACCTGATCCAGACTCAAAAACAAAACAGCCATGCTAACGGGAGTTAGCTAGTTAACTTTCACATAGAGCTACTTAGAAAGACAACAAAGCTTCGTTAACCAGTAACACAGCTGCCCTAATTTATGTCAGTTCAGGAAACACCAGCGTGGTAGAAATGTTAAATCAGTACGTACCTGTGAGCTAAGAATAAATCCCACTATTTTACGATTTTACTGTTCAAATTGTGTTTTAAATCCGAACTTCTGTGCTATGTTTAGCTCACACGGTTACGGTTCCGGCCAAAAGATGACCCGCACGGTTCGGCTTTAATCAGCTTTGTGATTGGTCACTGGCTTTTAGTGGCTTTGTGATTGGTCAGCGGCTTTGTGCCATTTTCCGATTGGTCTGTAGCTCTGACGGTGCTTGCTGCGTTCACGGAAACCTGATAAAATAGAAAGTTTGAAATCCGAGATGAACATGGGATCCAGAGTCAGAACCAAAGTCAGATTTTCGCCATTTAGTGAATACAAGGAATCCAGTGAGGTCCAGATGTGAGCTGAAAACAGAACATAATAGTGTCAAAGAGGGGGAACTAGATTAAAGAATCTCTATTGTGAGGGTGGGCTATATGCCCATCAACATTTTCATGTACTACATATCAACATGATGTGCGCAAAAATGCAAAATGTAGATCAGTATATGGTAAACAACAATATAAATTAGAGTGTAAATAGAAACACGGTGTGTGTTTACAGAAATATAGTTCATAAGTGTTTGAACAGTGACACAGTTTGTTTTATTTTGGCTCAGTGTGCCATGACAGTGGAGCGTAAATGAAAAAATCTATATGTATGTATGTATGTAAGCATAGAATGTCTAAGTAATTATTAACTAAATATGCAGAAATTAACAGTCGTTATTGATCAATTATTAACATTTAAATCTGCAGACAGGGAGTTACACTAGTTTGTAACTAAAATCATTTCAGGGTCTGCTGTTATTAGAGTTATTAGATCTTTATATACAATTTTTATAAGTAATTTTAAACAAGCATAACTGTTAATAAATCATTAATAATTGCATAATGGTGACTAAACTCTTCTTCTTCATCATACTCTGTGATAACTAGGAAAAGGTATTTTTCAGTTTTCTAGAATTTTTTAAATAAATTAATTGTTTAATCAAAGCAACAATCGATAGAATAATCGATAAGATAATGAAAATAATCTTAATAATCGCAAAATGTTTCAACTGACAGCAAACGAGTCAGCAACGCATGGCTCTTCTTCTAAACATCGTGATTGGTTATCCTTGATGACAGTCAAAATATACGTCAACGTGATTGGCTGATGCGCATGTCAGTCTAACCAACGCCACGATGATGCGGAAGGGAGGCGGTCCGACCCTACGCGGCAGCAGCACAGAGGAGCGGCGGCGTCGCGACTGCACAGTGCGGAGTGACGGGGCGTTATTTTTTTACATGATTAAAACACTAAACGGGGACGAATACACACACGGATCGATAAAAACACATCTTAAACACCCAGTCCGTCATGGAGTCCTATGACATTTTAGCTAACCAGCCGGTTGTGATTGATAATGTAAGTATGATGATGTCATTCATCCACACCCAAATCGAGGCCGCTGACTGGAACCGTTGGCTAACTGTTAGCTCCGTTAACTATTGTGTTATAGCTAACAATGTCGCTGGTCACAAACTCAGCCGTTCTCATTAAATGTGCTGTAGCTACCAACACTGCTGTCCAGAGACCCCATCTAAAGTGCTATAAGCTCCAGTTGCCATTAATTGTAGCGGCACCTCTCGCTGCATCCAGCTCCAAGCAGACGCTAGCCAAACCGGCTAGCTAGACTAAGCTTGTGTGTGTCAGGTCCTGAGCGTTAGCTGTCCGTGGTGCTGTAACCGTAACGTTATCATATGATGTGTTGGTAATTCTAAATCAGAATAGCATGCATGAGCTGTCAGCAGGGGAATGAGAGTCATTCGTGGATATCAGCTTTTCGGGATAACGTTACATTCTAGTGTTTTTATGCAGCGTAAACATTAGCTGTGCACCGGTGCGATGGCCACACGGATGTTAGCATTGCAGTCAAAGGGAGGAATACAGACATGTCGCCAAGGCAAATGTTTATGCAACATATTTGTATTCTCCCTCTAAGTATAATTCACCACACGTTAACAGTGTTTTCTTCAGTGGCTGTTGTTGCACTGAAACTTGAGATCAGGGTCTGTTTGTTTTAATTTTCTGTTAATCTGTCTATAGTTTTAATTTAACGGATTGTTCTGAATTAGCAGTAATACATGACCTCTTTCTCTTCTCATTGAAAATATCTGGAAGTTTAACATCTCAAAACCAGACTAAACCTGACTGTGATGCACAGTCTCATTGTTTGCTTGCTGAAAGTTATATTCACATTTCTTTAAGCATCTTATCAGAACTGGATCTCTCAGTCTCTCAAACAGGTTATATTAAAATCTTACCTGTATATGACATAGACATTGTAAGGTGACCTCAGAGCAGTCTGTGCTGTAACAGCAAAGTCTAGTAAAGTCTGTTTGCTACAGAAAAATGTTTCAACAGTGACATACAGTGTAGAAATGCTATGTTGCAAGTATAAATACAAAAATATTAGTATATGTGTATGTTAAATACTAAAAATAAAAGTAGATTGACCATTTTCTGCAGAATGTATAATTTTTCTTTGAGAACTTTAATGAAGCAGCTCATAAAGATGGAGCTAATTCCAGCTTCTTCATATACTAAGTGTTATCTCAGCCTGTAATCAGACTTTTAATTGTTCATCTGTGTAATAGACTAGAAGTATAAAGTAACAAAGTAGATATACAGTCCTCGAATAAAGTACATAACATTTGTACTGGTACCAGACACTGACCACATCACCCAATATTAAGAACTACAGACATGTCAAGAAACTGTTGGTTGAATGACTGCAGCTGCACCACCACTAACAGTTACTACACATAAAAATGCAGTTGTTTCAGCTAATTTTATTGGAGCTGTTTGTATCTGGTTTAACTTGGTGACAAACTCCCACAAATATATAACACAACAATCTGGTCTGACTAGAAGGTTAGTGCCACAGTTAATCACGTTGGAATAACGTGGTAACACTTCCAAGTTGGAATAAGTAGTGTTTTTTCCCCTCTGTTCTTCCTATTCTGCTGATATTGTGTGAATGCAGTATTAGCTCTGCTCCCTATGGTTGGAGTCAGGGTTTAGGTCACAGTTTGGCACTGTAGAGATTACCAGTGGAAGTTAGTGAAAGCAGAAACATAAATGATTGGTACAGAAAGAGACTTTAAGCAGCAGTTTTTATAATTTTGTTCCAGCCTTATTAGTGGAGACGGTACAGAACAAAGTAGCTGTTGAAACAGAGGGGATGTAGGGCACAGTGCTTCTGTTGGCTGCTGGTGGCCTGCAGCTTTGTCTTATGACCTCCTTGTTTCTCAGGCACACACTGCACAGAGAATAAAGTGCTACAGCTCTTAGCTCAGTCATAAGCCTAAGATCTTGGGCTCTAATGTCATTTTTTTTTTCCTTCAGGGTTCGGGGGTTATCAAGGCTGGTTTTGCAGGTGACCAGATCCCCAAATACTGTTTCCCTAACTAGTAAGTATTCCTTGATGTTTTCTCACAGCGGTCACATAACAAAGGTCGTATGTAATGTAATGTTTCATCATTAGCTTAATTAATTGCATGTATTTTTGAATCTAAAATTCCAAAACGTTTTACAGTATATAGTCTGACTGTCTGTTTCTGTTGTGTTGCAGTGTGGGGCGTCCCAAGCATGTGCGTGTGATGGCTGGAGCCCTGGAGGGAGACCTCTTCATTGGACCCAAAGCAGAGGTAACTCACACACACTACCTGCTTTCTTCACTTTTGTTCCAGCTTGTACTTATGTGTGAACACCAGAATCAAACACTAATAATGCATTTAAGCAGGAGACAAATGGTAAAGGCAAATAAAACATAACCACAGTATCATACCTCATCTTCCTGTTCACTTGTCTTTATCAAATCAAATAAAAGTAATGCCCAAAATAATGTTTAAAAAAACACATTCAGGTAATCTTTTCAAGCTGTGCCAGTGATATAACCAAAACAGATATATGATGCATTCATAATGTGAGCTCTTCCACTTCTCTCTTGCATTAAACTGTGAGATAAGAAGCTTCAGACAAACCCTAAACTATTGCAACAGTATCAGTAACAATCAAAGTATTAAACCAAACGTATCTGCAGTGCTTGATGCTTCTTTCTCAAGGTGTACATGAAGAGTCAATACTCAATCAGTCCACAACTAACTTAGTTACTTAGTTCAACAGCAGCAGCATCCACTGATCATATAGCTGAATCAATACACAGCTTAAAACAAAACTAACACTTCATGTACAGTAGGAGGATTTATTGTAGGACTGTTGGATTAGACTGAGCTTATCTGTAGGTGTCCCTAATAAACTGAGCGGGGGAAGCAGACATGAACTTTTTATATGCGTTTATGTTTAAGGTGTGATTTAATATATTAATTCTTGGTGGATTTTTACTGACTTGGCTTTTACTGAGTGAACAGAGAGAAGTGTCAGTACCCTTTGTTCATTAGCCCTGTACATTTACAGTATTTGCAAATTATCCTGTTTGCTAAAGGCAGTCTTTGTAAAAAGAAAAGAAAAGAAAAGGTGTGTTTAGTGAAACTACCACTGACTGAGACAAAGTTTTTGTTGCAGGACAGAAATACTGACTTAACTGACAGCGTTAGATGTGTCACTAGGCAGTTTTTGTCCTGATAGATTCAACTGTTACAGTTCTAACAGGTGAATCTATTAGGGTGCAGTGTTTGGATTACCGTACTACCATCCTTGTAGGACTGTACCATATCTTAAAAGCTAAATTTTCATCAGATAACACAACATCTTTGTGTGTCTCCTATGGGCCTTTAGGCAAACACTAGTCTGGATGGCTCACGGTCATGAGTGAGTTTATTGCTGCAGTGCTTTTCGTGTGCCATAAAACAGGTGATAAACCCATCTGTTGATGTCACCTGTTGGTGGTGGTGTTGATTTTGTGTCACCGCCTCTCTGTTGATCAGGAGCACAGGGGCTTGTTGTCTGTGAGGTATCCGATGGAACACGGGATAGTGAAGGACTGGAACGACATGGAGAGGATCTGGCAGTACGTTTATTCCAAGGAGCAGCTGCAGACTTTCTCAGAGGAGGTGAGCGCCTCTCTTCTTGTAACAGTGCAGTAAGTCACACATTTCACTGATGGGATATTTCAGCATTCATTGTCTTGTTTGTGTTTTTTGTATTTTGCAGCATCCTGTGCTGCTAACTGAGGCTCCTCTCAACCCCAGCAAGAACAGGGAGAAGGCTGCAGAGGTTTTCTTTGAGACTTTTAACGTCCCAGCTCTCTTCATCTCCATGCAGGCTGTGCTGAGCTTGTAAGAACTTCCTGCTACATCTGTATCGCCTTGTTTGACGAAAAAAATTTCATTTCATGAAGTGTCTCCTCAGTAATCTCATGTTTATAGTCATGATATGTGAAGATATACAGAAACTTCAGACCATATTTTCTGCACAGTGTCTGCAGTTTTGTCTCCCTTCACTTAATAATACTACTACTACTAATAATAATAACTTTTTAAATCCCTTTGGGGATTCTTTCTGGACAGCCAAAGAGTTCAGTGTTTTGTATGACATGCTAGTCTTTTAATGATAAGAACAGCATGAAGATATGTAGCTAGCCTAAGACAAAGATGCACATTTCGTTGTTGTTTACTGGGATTTTGAAGATGTCTCAGTTGCTCTTTTTATGTCTTTTTAGGTCTACAGTTTAACAACAGTTCACCCAGTGAAGGTTTCAGCATTAGAAGTTGATCAGTTGAGGATCAAAGTGAAGCTTGACATAGTTTTTGCATCATTTGCTTCCCTTAATCGCCAGAAAGTGAAATTGTTTTCATACAGATGCAAAACGTCCAGACAATTAATTACCTGTGTGGTGACACGATTGGACTGTTCCATGCAGGTATGCCACAGGCCGTACCACTGGTGTAGTGTTGGATTCAGGGGACGGTGTGACTCACGTCGTGCCCATCTATGAGGGCTTTGCCATCCCACACTCCATCATGCGCGTGGACATCGCTGGCAGAGACGTCTCTCGGTACCTGCGCCTGCTGCTGCGCAAGGAAGGTTACAACTTCAACACCTCAGCGGAGTTTGAGGTGGTTCGCACCATCAAAGAGGTAAAGTAACACAAAGGAGGGGATTTTTAAAACACAAAGCGTAGTTAACTTTTCCTTTGTTTAATCAAATGTGTTTAACTTTTCAGAGAGCCTGTTATTTATCTCTCAACCCTCAAAAAGACGAGACTTTAGAAACAGAGAAGGCTCAGTATGTTCTCCCTGATGGAAGCACTTTAAATGTGAGTTGATCAAACACAGATCAGTCATATTTTGGAAAGACGTTGAATAATTTAACTCCCCTCCATCCTCACTACATCCCTTGAACCTTATTTTCAGATTGGACCGGCCAGGTTCCGTGCTCCAGAGCTGCTTTTCAGACCCGACCTGATCGGAGACGAAAGTTCGGGGATCCACGAGGTGTTGGCCTACGCTATCCAGAAGTCTGATATGGACCTCAGACGCACACTGTTCTCCACCATAGTACTGTGTGGCGGATCGACACTGATCAAAGGTTTATGTGATGATGTCTCTGTGAAAGTGGGATATTATTTAACAGCGTGTTTTACTTTTTACGTACTGAATCCAAATTCTTTCCTTTAGGTTTTGGGGAGAGGCTATTAACTGAAGTAAAGAAGCTTGCACCCAAAGACGTAAAGATCAAGGTAGGTTCAGACTGATAGGCAGCACCGTATGTCCTGTGTGTGTGTGTGTGTGTGTGTGTGTGGGTGTGTGGGTGTGTGGGTGTGTCTATTGGAATTGACAGCACTCGAATTGACAGCAAAAGATGTGTATAACCTTTTTTTTTTTTTTCCTGTCCAGATTTCTGCTCCCCAGGAGAGGCTGTATTCTACATGGATTGGGTAAGAATTCAGTCATAATATCTACTTTAGTTGTTAAATATATTCTCCCAGGAATAATTGTAATATTTATATTATAATATTATTATTATTATATTATAAATTTTTTTTAGTTTATGCCAGTTTACTTTTATTACTGGGAGCTTCCAAAATACAAACGACTTGCGCTCTGTGAACGGCACCACACCCTGAACCGCTGCTTTTACTACGCCTTCTATGAGTCAAACTGTGCTAATGTTAATGTGCTTTTATTAGTTTTATCTGTAGAATATTAACATATTTTTAAGCTAGGTTATATGTACATATATTATATTACATGTACATTTTCAAACGTAGCTGTGAGACCTGATTTCAGGTTTTCTAATCTCTGCTGTCCTTGTCTCGTGACAGTGGCTCCATCCTGGCGTCGTTGGACACGTTTAAAAAGATGTGGGTGTCGAAGCGGGAATATGAAGAAGACAGAGCACGTGCCATCCACAGGAAGACCTTCTAGTAGGGGATGACACCCTGCAAATGCCCCCAGAACTGCCCTCAAACACCCCCCGATCCCCCCCATGCTGTCGGAGACTCTCATACTCTTGCACCTTTCATCTCCGGGTACCTCTGCATCATCCTTTATCAACTCAGCCGCTTCTATACTACTGTCAGCCTACTGCTTTACCCCCCCTCCCAGAGAAACTCACACGTTCATGTGTGGATGTTTCTTTCTCCTTTTTTCTTTTTTTTTTTTTCTTTCACCTCCTTCCCGCTGCTCTTCCTGCTGTTGGGCACAGTCCAAACACTCACATTTAGAGGGTCGTCAGGGTTTCTCAGAGGGCAATGGTTAGCACTGTGGACTCTTACTACAGGCCCTGCTTATACTATTATTTAGTCCACATTGAAGTATTGGTATTGCTCTCTTGCCTACAAAGCCCTGCAAGGTGTAGAATATCATGAAATGTCAATAAACCTGAATGTTTTGTTTTTCTTTATTTTGCTAGTGCTCAAACTTTCATTCCAGACCGAAGATTTAGGTTTATATTTGATGTCCATTTTGTAAATTTTTTTTTTACTTTCTGACATGGATTAGCTGAAGCAGAACAAAAGTACTATAGTTACATATAGTGCTGGTAAGGTAAAGATAACCACTGTATCATATATCTGGTCTGAACTGCACAGTTCTGTTAAAGTTAAAGCGGTTAATTTATCATCCAACTGAATGACCTGAACTCTTATTCTATATCTTCTCTGTCGTTATTACAAGTAGAAAAAAAAAATGTTTCTATGTGCGCATGACGATTTGTCAGCTGACACGATTAAAACAAGTAGGAAATGCCTTTTTTTTTTATGCATCATACAGATCCACCTTTACAGTGGTTGAGATGCACACTTAAAGGAGGAGTCTGGTGTTTTTCAACCTTGGTCTTGGTCTCACTGTGGCTCCTGCTGACTTTGCATCAACACCTACCCTGTAGAGTTTTGATAAATGTGACTCGTCATATTATCAGACATTTGTCCTCTTGAATCAGAAATTGTTTCTAGCACTTGTAAGTAAGTCAACAGAGTTGGCCTCTTACATTAGCATCTTGCATTAGCTTCTGGAGCTAACGTAGTTGCACATTCATCTGCATGAGTAACACAAATTTAAAGTAGTAGTACCTATTTGATCAGGAACACAATTCAAGTACAACAAACTGTTATTGAAGCTTTACTCAAACAGAAACGACTCCCTGTGATAGTTTACAGGTCAACTGTATGGTTAACCAAAGACTAACCTGTTCACCTGCAGTGAAAACAAACACTCACTGCTTCCTGTATAACGTGATTCTACATGAACACTTGAATACATTTTTACAGCAGTAGAGAGAAAGTTGGGAGACTGTTTGCATTGCAGTTTTCTTTACACTCAAGTTTTCTTAACTTGTGAGTGTTGGCAGTGGCCTACGTTTACCTGTAACACCTTTTCTCTGTGTAAGTTCACAGAGATGTTTCAAGTGCTCCGATACTGTTCATCCCTCCATTGTTTGATTTAGCTTCTCATCTTTGACTCTGTTTAAAATGATCTGTGAAACACAAGTGTATTTAGAAAGCGTGAGGAGGCAAAGTTAGTATGAATCAGTCTGTTGAGAAAAAGATGCAGATTAAAAAATACTAGATTTATCTGTATTGTTTCAGTTTCAGTGTAAGATTCAGCTGATGTGATTAAAAAAAGTAGCAGTTCCCTGAGTTGTCTATCTGAAGCTCTTTGCTTTACCCAGTTGCATGTTTTTAATTGTGCACACTTACAGATCTGCACATCAATCAGCCACAGAGACACGAGGACGGAGAATCACGGAGAGACCAACGTGGCTGATGATTAGTTTTGTATTATCCTCCTCCTCGCTCCCTCCCTGTTCCACTATGTGTAGTAGTAGTAGTAAAAGTCTGGGTCTTATAATTTCCCTGCATCTCAGCTGCAGTGAAGGGGTCATGTGCACGCCTGAGTCCGCCTTACTCCGCCTGTGCCAGCGCCGGAGCGTCCACGTCATCTGCTTCTGGGTGTTTTTAATAAAAAAAAAAAACTAAACAAAGGTTGTAAAATGTCATCAGCCTTGTGAACGGTGGAACCTCCACAAAAACCACAGGAGAACAGACGTAAAATGTACAATACTGTTTATTCAAGTGTTTGCTTTTACTTTTGGTAAATTCAGTATAATAAATAAGTTAATGGCTGCTGCTTGGATTTCTGATCATTGATTAATCAGGTCTTTCAGTTAGTACATGAGTTACTGTGTGTACACACAGACAGTACAATCACATGCAGATTTACATACAGTTAAGCTCAATGTACATGTAAGTTGATATTTATTCTGCACAATGACCAGTGAAAACACATCTTTACATATTTGATATGTTAATGAATATTTTAAAATATCTGTGCAAAGCTAACATTAGCATAACGAAGACAGTCCTTATGGATTCAGTCTTCTATTATCAGTGGACATTTTTACATTAAAACAATAGTGGGAGTTTAAAACTATATATTTTAATAAAGATAATAACCGAGATGTGTTTTCATGGTGGAGGCTTTGTGTTCAGGATTTAGCAGCATCTGTTGGTTTGGGAGGTTTATGCCTCTTCATGTCTGTTAACCACCAGATGTCAGTCTAACAGCATCAGGGGCTCAGAAACTTGCAGCAGGTTCATTGTTACTGTGTTTTTTCTTCTCTTGATGGTTTTAAGGGTTTACAGTGATGGTTACATGTTTAAAGATGTTTGTGATTTTATCAACTGTATTCACCACCAGTACCTTCTACTCAAACACACACACGCACAAATTATCCCAGCTGCAGCCACTTTGGTGATTGACAGCATATTTTCCTCTTGTCCTCAGTTTGACTTTTGTTTCATTAAATCCATTTTCACCCTTAGCCTCTGTCCTTGTGTGCACCTGGGTCACACTAGTTATAATAGCAGACATACAGTATGTTAGGACATGTTGGATCACTACGCAGACATTTAGTTTAGTTTTGAAGGCAGTAAAAAATAAAGATGGCGTATTACCCCCTTAAATCTATGGGGAAAAAATGAATTATGGATTAGGGATCAGATAAAAATCAGCATCCATGAGAAATGATAACTAGGGGCAACAAACTCTAGAGGAGGACGTGTGAAGTAAAGATCTGAGAGTGGAAGTCAGCAGGTGGGGAGGCTGCGGATGGCATTTAATCACTCTTTTCTGTTTCAGCTGCCTCACTGTGAAAAACTGAAAAAAACCAGATACTTTAACAGTCTGTTGACATGACACTAGAGATGTGTTCAGCACAGTGACGTGCCTTATCTATGCTCTGTTATCTTTTCTCTTGGGATGTACTGTTGAAATCCAGCAGCACTGTGGGAAAGAGTGTGAGCGGGGCAGGAACATCCTCTCAGATGCCTTCTGCTGAGTCTCTCTGTAGGACTTTAAACCTCGAGTATGGCTGCGTTACTAACCAGGTCCAAAGAATAAGGAGTAATTATGCACAAACATTTGCATAAATACCAAAAAGACACATGACAACAGAAAAATGGCACCTAAGCACTAGAAATGAGATCTTCTGAAAGGGTTTGGTAGATTTCAAATGTGCCCCCCTTCTTTGAGTGTGTGCCCATTTGTCGTCTTTAGCTTTGTCTAAAGGTTTGTTATCATGTCTTAAAATAGAAATACTTGAACATAAACTCTTTAGCCTCGAGCTTATTGAACACATTTTCAGCTTTCCTAATCAAAGTGTTTCAGATTGTTCTGCAGGATGTACACTGATTACAGCCTCGTTTCAGGATGAAGCCTGTTGGAGGTCTTGTTGTTTTCCATTAGCCGAATATTACCGCCTTCCAAGTAGCTCTCTGTATGTGTGTGTGCATGACATACCATGAGTCAGTGCAGGTGCATGACAATAATCGGGCTCAGCTCACTGACTTGTGCTGTCAAATGAATCCCAGTGTCTGGATGTAAACTGGCTTCCTGTTCTGCCATCACACACTGATTGAATTACCTGTCACCCTAATGAACTCTGAGTCCCCTTCCCCCGAACTATTTCACTCTTTATAGTCCTGAGTTTACTGCAGTAAAACACTGCAGGCCACACAGTGAATCAGTGGAGGTACACAAGTTCTAAACATTTTAATCACCATCATCACAGATGTCCACATGCTTCCCCTCTGTTTCTGACCACCTGACTCTGTCCCTACCTACCTATGCACACACACACCTACATCTCATCCTCCCTCGTTACCTCCTCTGTGTATTACTAAATGTTGCCATCAGTCTTCCTGTCATTTAGGAATTAGGTTTTCTTTTGCTAAGCTATGAGTCTCCTCAGGGGGAGAAGATAGAAATGTCAAAGACAAGAATAGTTTGGAAGTAAATCAATATATAAAACGAGAGAGCAGACTTCAGCATCACCACAGTGATTGTAAATATTTTTTAATTAACTGAGCTCAGTTACTGCACTGTTTGTCGTTATTTGGTCGACCGTCACAGTAAAACGACACATGATAACACATCGTCTCATGTAAAAGCGACATTAAAGGATGAATCTGCAGGGGATTAGGTCACCGAGTCAAATGTCACCAGTATGTGTTCACTGATGTGCGTTGTTTATTGAATCTCTACAATCTCTTTATCATGACCAGAATCTCTCCTTCCAGGAATCCTCGATGTTGCAAACAATTAATGCTAATTCAGCCAATCCCCATGAATTCTACACAACCTTTCAACTGTCAATCACGCCACGTTTCTGCAAATCTGACCTACACTCCGTACTGTCCCTAAACGCCTCGCACATATGGTGCACCAGAGCTGTTAATGAGCGCTTGCTATGGGAACAATATATAGATATATATATTTTATAAAAACAGACATGAAATCGGACATTTTAGTCCATAACAATCCCAAAAGACGTTTTGGGAGGCAAAACCCTGGAGGGTCTGCTACAGAGCCACATTTAAAACTTTTAAAATAAAGTGGAAAATAGTTATGTAGACTTGGATATTTTACTGCACTTGACAGTTATATCATCAGTTTAACAAATTTAGTTCATTTTGCCACATCTAGAAATAATACATGAAGCTCAGCTGCTTGTGATACAATAATGACATATTCAGAGTTGAACTTCAAGGCTGAGCAGCTGTAATATGCAGTAAGTAGTGGCACAGCATCAAACTGGTCCAGCAGCCAGCCGTCTAACATCAGCACACAAAGACGACTGGAAAGAAAAAATACGGTTAAATCAAGGCCTCAGTCTGATTTCCCACAGGGGAAGGGGAGCCCAAACGTGTCCTGTCCAGCAATGACCTAGCTCCTCATCCCCCCCCCCCTTATCCCTCCAAACCTAAATTAAAGAGACTCACAGTGCCAGCAGATTCTGTTCTGAGGAAATGTTGCCACTGCAACCAGGCATTTCTGCAGGAATTCCCAGAGAATGTGATTGTTTCTGTCTGAAGAGGAGACACTTTGAGTGATGATTTGTTATTTTAAGCTGTGGTTTGTGTACTGTGATTCAACGTGACAAGTGCGCAGAGGTAAGATAAGATTTTCTCACCTACTGTTGTGGAGGCAGCATCTCATAACACAGAAACAGACACTGGTTGGATCAGCTTGCCTGGAAAACACAGCAGCCCTGAAGTGCTGAGGGATTTGCTGGGCTTTCGCTTGGGTGAGTCACTTTGCATACATTAGCATTAGTTTGATTTATAAAAAGACTAAACAGGGAGATGAACAGAGGGAATTTAACAGGAGAAGCTTATTGGGAGATTTGATTTCAGAAGAGAAGAATCAGACAGAAAAGCTCAGCTGAAGTTAGAAACTGGTACTGCTTGTGAGGAGGACAAGCGCAGGGAGATTTAGCTTCTCTTTTGCTCTCTGCTTGTGGCCCAATGGTAAGACTGGAAGCACTGCAGTACCCCCCCCCCCATCTCCTCCCATCCCCTGTTTCCTTGGTTACCTGTGATGGGACACACACACACACACACACTGAGTGATGGAGCATTTCACCCGGCCGCCATGAAATGCGATGGGCCAACTTCTGAAAAAGCAGTCGTTTGAACACCCGACGTAACAATTAGACACGGTTATGTTCTCATCACTTGAGAGGACATTTTTTATGGAGACCTGCTTTTTGTCCTCAAAAGGTCAGGTCCCCACAAGGTGGCTCTGTAAACACACACACACACACACACACACACACACACACACACACACACACACAGTACTAATACACATTTCCATCCATCTGGTTCAGATCCCTTAATTACTTTCTCGTTCTGGCTTCCACTTTACCAATGAAGTCCTTCTTCCTGCGTTTAGATTTCTCTGTTTCTTTACTTCTATACACTATGGTAGAGCTCTTCAGATTTTTTGAATAGTAGCATATAATAGGCGATGGAATTTCAATCAAATCAATCAAAAACAAGTCCCACTTTACCCACATTAAACCAAATATTTGTAATTGAAATAAATCACAATTTATGAAAGAGAAATTTTTTGACTAAATGTTTCTACAATTTGCTTAGGTGGGAAACTTGGTGTGTGGATACAAACTGCACACCCTAATTAGAATCGGAATCCATTGCATAGTTAGGTTTAAGCAAAGAAACGTGGGTTAAAGTTAAAGAAAAGACGAAGAAGAAGTTTAATTCAAAAATACACATTACACTACAGTAACAGAACAGGATGTTGAATTGCAAGAGCGGATGCAAATATGCAAAATCACATTTTATTGTGATTTTCTTGCCATTAATGACAAGGTCGGTGGACTATAAATGAGAAGCATACTACCTGCTGTGTTTCACATTACAAAAGCCTTATTATATTGTTAACACATTGTCATTATGATAATACAAAATGTAATCCAGTTGCAAAACATATTTGTGATTGCAGTTTAGCTGTATGGAAGTGTAATTACCATTTAACTTTTTAGGAGACGGGGTTGTGACAGTGTTGTTTCCTTCTTCACTTTGAAGACAAACACATGCAGGTCGTCTCATGCAGTGAGTCACTAAGCTGAATTAACAGACGAAGAGGCTTCAACTAGTGCCAGTGGTGTGGGACACATCAGGTTTTACTTTCAAAGATTAACAGATAATTCATAAAATGTGTGCCACAGAGGAGGCTGATAACACATCCAACACGCACAGCACAACATTGATTTGGGGTCATTCTGGTCACCTGATGGATATTAGACCAATGTTCAGTCTCCTATTGGCTCTAAATTTGACTCCACCAACTGTGGGCAAACTATGGGAGAGAGTTGTGGAACAAATAATCCACTGAAAGATACCAGAGACAGTTCTTTGTGGGTTAATTGCCACATACATTTCAGACATTGTATAAATTGTTGATTGATGCACTTTGATTGGAACATTTGATTTTATTATCTGTAGTCTGTTATTGGCAATTTAACCCTTGATGAATGTCACCAGGCAGACACTCTTTTATCTTTAGCTCCATACAGAGTCCTGAAGGGGATGGATGTTTGTGGGTCTCCAGCTCTGACTCCTGTCTGCATACTATCAGCGTTCTGAGCAGAGAGAAATGAGCTGTTTGGATACAAATTTATCCTCAGCCTGACGTCAGCACTCAGCAGAGCAGAGTCAACACTGCTTTTGTTCACTCAGGCATCACTGGTAATGTTTCCTGCAGTCAGCGGGGCCTCCAATTGAACCAGTTTGTCATCTGCAAATTTCAAATCTGGCCCCTGTTGATTCACATCAAGCTGCTCAACAGGGAAGAGGACAGATTTCTGTGTCCTATTGTGTGCTGCTCTCCTCACCATCTGCTGACAGAACGGGCAAACTAAACAATCTGACGTGGTTTTTCATTTGCTGTGAAACACGTCTGCTGAACTGAGATAGATTGTGGATTTACATATCCTGAATTTGCATTTCTGGATACGAAAACGTAACTCACTTACATCTCCTGATTTTTTTTTCCTGACAGAAATTGGCTTCCATATCTTTTTTCTCAAAATGTGTGCATTTAAATTAGATCTGAGAAACACTCTGCAGCAGCTGTTCTATCAAGGTCTCCACTAAGACATCACAGCCGTGCCTCATACAGAAATACTGGTGCAGAAGCAACTGAATGATCTTTTATTCAACTTAGATTTTTAAGCAGAAAAATAAGATGTGTCCTGCTGGCTAAGTCTATGTGAACCAGATTTAAACTGGATGCCAGGCTGACACTCGGGTCTAGATGACTTGGTGCTTCTTGCATGGTTTCAGGGTAGTTATGTAGGGTCCTCCTTAACTTATGATGTCTAGATGAGTCACTAAGCCATTAAAATGTAAGTGTGGTCATGGTCGACTGGTGGTCCTGGCTGATGTCTGCATGTGACATCTGTGACTGTGAGAACACACACTGTTGTAAACTAAAACTTCTCAGCACAGCAACAAGGCTCAGTCATACCTATATCTGTGCAGAGGGTTCTCACTGCCTCGCTGTCTCAGTGGCCTCAAACATGTGAGTGGATCATGCCCTTTTCAAAATGACCTTTTTCACCCACTCTTTAATTTAAACTTAATTGTTTCTTTATGAAACCATGTCCCCACAGGAACATTAAGCTTTGTGAACAGTGTTTCGTAGCACATTTTGCCCTGTGTTTTGCCTCCCAGGCAACATACTGCACAGACGAGATAGAGAGAGAGTGTGTTGAGTTTGTATGCATTTTGAGATGAGTGGAGGTCATTTGTTTTATGTTTTTATTTTTTATTTATGTGTCATTTCATGTTTCTGAAAAAGATCATGCTTCAGATATGACAGCAAACGTCAGCTGTCGGAATTCAAAACAATTTCAGAGTTACATGTTAGTTGTGTAGAAACTGTACTAAATCCTTTGATGGAATCATGAAGGCATAAAATACAGTTTCATTTAAAGTCATATATTGAGATAGTGACTTAATCTTTGATGTACAGTCTATGTGTCACAGTTAATGTTTGTCTCCTCACACCGACTTCTCAGGTCTCAGAGTCACTTCACCTGTTCCACATTAGTTAATCAGTCTTCAGAACATATATATATATATACCAGCCTGGTTCCCTCTGCCAGTTTCCAGTTTGTCTACAGATCCTCAACTATTGTAGTGATCCAGCAATTCCTGGCTGCCTTGTGGCCTGTTTTGCTTGGCCCCTCTTTTTTTTGCCCTTATTTTTTTTCAGTAACCTTCTCCATATCAATAAACTGAACTGATATTCATCATGTTCGTGTCTGCATCTGAGTCGAATCTTTGTTCACCTCACAGACATGTCAAGAAACGTTAAACTCATGAGATATGACCTAAACATCTATGAAGCCTAGATGAAACTTTTCATGTTTTTTTTTGCACAAATAGGCTTAAAGCATTGGACCCCAGGACGCAGGGCAGGGGTAGCTGGAAAACAAGCAGGGCAGGGAAGCCTGAGAAGTATGTTATATAAATATACAATTATATTTCTGTTATTTTATTTGCACATTAGTATTGTAGTATTATATGATTGTTTTATTCTAAACTCCACATTACTTGACCAAGCAACAAACACAGATATTTAACACATTCTCTTTAATGACATAACTGACAGAGAACTGAGCAGAAAAAGAAAATGACCCAACTCATTGACTCTTACATTATAAGATCCAGTCCAGGCTGGTGTCTCCTCCCAGTTTATGGAGGATCATTTTAATGCAACATACAATTATAAAGTAAAGTGGAAAAAACTGTGGGAAATTCCCTCCAAAAACTGTGGTAAAAAATGTGACCTGATCTTCACCACAGTATTTTAAACAGTCATGATTTTTCATGTCTTCACTAAACTGAACATTAAATATACAAAGTGATGGAGGAAAGAAAAAAACAACCTTTGGTAGCAATAATGTCAAGCAACCTCTTCCTGTAGCTATGGATTAAACACTCAGGAAGAACTTTGGACCATTCTTAGTCACAGAACTGCTTCAGCTCAGACGTGTTCTTAGGACATCTGGTCTGGTCTGAACGACTCTCTTCATATCATTTCATAGCAAAGTCTGGGTTCTGACTGGGCCACTCGAGAAGGTGGATTTTATGTCTGTGAAGTCATTTTATATAATAGATTCACTATCATGTAAATTACAGTCATGTAGCAATGTGATGACAACATTTGGACTAAAAACCAAAATCACATAAAAAGTACAAACTTAATGACAATTTATTTAATAACGATATGAAAGACCATGACTGCTGTGTTTTATCAGTTAAGAAATGAAGTGCGTTTATATGTGTGACTTTGGAGATGATAAGAACACTTTTCAGGACAAATTTATGCAGGAAACCTGCCACTGCAAAAAATCTATAATAATAATCTAAGAGGAAGCTGTAAATGGAATGAAAAAGAAAATACATAAGAGGACAGTTTATACTGAAATTTGCAAACAGAAAAAAGAAAAAACATTCCAAAACTCGAGGCAGAACATGTTTTGGTTGTTCTTTGCTGGGAGGAGATTTGCAGATCTGAGCGCGTTAACAAATAAAAAAACATTGTGTTTTACAAACTCTGGGTGCGTTTCCTGCAATAGTTTGGTGTTAGGTCTGATAACTGCTACAAAACATACTGAGTCCTCAGTGTTTGAAACATTCCTACAAAGTTTAATCTCATTCAGAAAAAGTAAGGCGAGTGGCATCAGTAGTAACTACATATCTCATACGCTTTATTTTATTTAAAACCAAGCTACTCAAAAGAGGACACAATCCATTCAAGTGTCTGAATACTAATCATAACATATTCATCACAAACTTTAATAGTCTGAGTTATATAATACATTAATGTTACTCAGCCTCATGTATGTGTACTGTATTTAATCTCCACTACACTTTGAAAATGCTCACTAAGGCATGCTTTTCAAAAGTATCTTATATCCTAATGTCATTTACACTTTGCAAGTTACAAAACACGTATGTCGGCAAGTTGTTTCTATTTTCGTCACGTTCATACAGTAAATTCTGCATCAACATTTTCCATATTTTCTTATCAGTGAGTTCTCATAACTGACCCAGTCCTATTTTAACACATCTTTCTGTTTTCAGCTGAAAATGTTTTGTCATCACTGGAACTGAAAAACTCCTTTATATGACATAATCTACAACGTTTCCGATCAACATACATGTGGAAAATATCTCATTATAACATTAAAGAATCTCATTCAAGCGAGAAAATGTTATAACGAGAAACTGAGCAATTTCTTTTTGTGTTAAGGCTTCAGAAACATTTTTTGTTGGCTCTTTTTTTTTAAATCAAGTTGGACAGATAAAAAAATCCAACCACTTGAGTTAAATTAGCTAGATAGGCTTAGATAGACCTTTCTCCTGTCTACATCATATTCAAATCATGGTAGAAAAACTGAAGGCAAACATGTCAACTCCAGGCTACATAACTTACCAAAAATATTATCTTACTACATAGCTGTGTGCCAGAATTGAAGGAGTAATGGCTCTAAACTAGTTTTATCTCATACCAGCTGCTATTGCCAGAAAAAAAGAGACAATTGTGGTTAAGACGAAAGGATTAAACTGAAAAAACACACTGTGATTCTATCTTTTTAAACAGACATCCATCTGGAGTCAATTGACACACCGGTGCTTTGAGGTTAAACCTCAATTCAGAGCCGTTACTCCTTCAGTTCTGGCCCCCTTCACTAAAGCAAGGTGTCATATTTGGTAGATGATGTAATTACAGACATGTAATGTCTGAACAGAGTGGGTCATCACTGAGTGAATGTGGATCGGTTTGTTAATGTCAGCGTTTCATGTGTCATTCATTCAGCCAGGCTAACAAAACCTGCTAGCCAGTGTTAGCTAGTGTGTGGGGGCAGTTATTTGCTCCGCCCACACAGCAGGAGGGAGACGTTCTGGAACGTCTCATCCGTTCCGGAATACAGCAGCCATTCCAGAACGCGACCGTCATAGCAACGGTAACCAAGGGGCAGGGCTAAGCAAAGCATTTATTTCTACCAGGCTCTGTACTTTCTCTCCGTGAGAAACTGAAGTACTCATGAGTCTCAGACGGCTGTTTGTGATCAGTCTGTTGCACGCTGTTCCAGCTGTCAGCCACTCAGGCTATTTGCCTGCAGGCTGCTCATCAGGTAGGACTCTCATAATGCTCATAAGGTGTTAGTTGGTATCGTTTTTGCTGGTATTGCTGAGCTGATCTCAGGTCTGGGGGAGGAAATGCACACTGACCCCATCCTGTTTAGAGACGTGGCTTTCGTTGTGCCCTCACTGCCCACAGTGGAGAGCGGGAAGGCCTCGTAGCTCTCCACTGCCTGGTTGCCGCACTGGCAGCGTTGCAGCGTTGCCTTCAGCTCCCGCTGAAAGTTGCTGTTGAGGAAGCCGTACACCACGGGGTTAATGCAGGTGGAGGCCATCGCTGTTAGGTGACAAGCAGAGAAGACGGCGTCGTGCTGGCAGTCGGGTAGGGCCTGATGGTGCCAGTCGAACACTGTGTTGAAGACATTCAGCGGAAGCCAGCACAAAGCGAAGGCGACGACGATGGCTAACAGCATGACGTTAATCCTGTGGGCTCCTCGAGTCCTCCTGCTGCGCTCCAGCATGTCCCTGCACAACACAGCAGGGTGCCCATTGTCAGTCAGTTCACTGTGGAGTATAACTCCAAAGCTAAGGCAGAATTATGCGACAACATAACATATAACGAGAAAGCCCCAAAACATTCTGTCACACACTGACCTGCGTCGTCTCAGGCGTAGGAAGATCCTGAGGTAGCAGAGCAGCACGAGCAGAAGTGGCAGGCAGTACTGGAAGAGCAGCAGTGACGTCGTGTAGGCGAGACGATGCTTTTCTGAGGGCCACAGCTCCATACAGATCAAATGATCCCTTAGACAGCAGACAGGAGAAGACAAACTTTTTCATAAACACTCTTTCGATCTGTCCCTGTTGAACTGGATCATCCAGAAGGAAGACATCCCACACTGAGCTCGGATCATGCAATACTGTAGACTGCTACAACTCTTCCTCTGTCTGGTCCTCTCTGTTCTGCTGTTTGAACTTTCTGAAGTTAATTTTAATGAAATAACATAATTATAAGATCCGACAGAAAAGTTTTTTGGTTAAAACTCCATACACTGTAAGCCAGAACTAATGCACCGTTTACAGCTCCAACCACAGTTTGTTTCATTTTAAAATTCCTGCAGTATTAGTTCCAAATTAATGTTGTTTTCAAATTTAAAAAATGGTGAGTCTGGCCTTGAAGGCTTCAACATCAAAGAAAGCTTTAAAATTCACTGGTCGTCCAGGCTGTGAGAAAATTGGCTCCTCTTTGTCAGAGTCCCCTGACTATCCCCCCCTTTTAACTCTCTCGTTCCCAGAGCTGACACAGCTCTCTCTCTCTCTCTCTCTCTCTCTCTCTCTCT